>CAOKZL010001336.1:0-365316 GCA_948472985.1 Iguana delicatissima | reverse complement strand
TGCCCATGCAAACCCAGTGCTAGCCTTAGGAGAAAACATATATCTGTATGCTTTGTGCAAATGTTTGTTGTGTCACGTGCATGTATGCATAAGCTTTTCCAGAAGGGAAAAGTCTCTGGAAGTGTTGAGAATTTCCATTTCTTTTTGTTTCAGTTTCACCTGCATATTCCCATGTTTGCATCCAATCTCTTTCTTGAAACATCCAGGTTTCCCTCATCCCCTCTCTTGAGTTCTTCCTTTCCACCTTCGTCATATGTCTCATCTAGTCTTGTTCAACATTTCAGAAATTAATTGTCACCACTAAGCCTTCTTTATTATTATTATTATTCAGGACTTATAGTTAAAATACCAAAGTGCTTTAGCAGTACTACACTAGTTAAAATTGGGATCATTATGTTTTGGTGCAAACATTCTTCTTTCCTTCGCTTGATCTCTGTTGAATCTGTGTCCTGGAAACAACGGTTGTGTTGACGGTTGGTGACCATCTTAGCTAGTTTCAGAATAATTCAAAGAGACAGCCAAGTAGAGATACCTTTCAGTTTGGAAAATACTGAGTTAATTTAAACTGACTTAGGGTAGTAGGAATGAAATGTCCTTGGTAATGCAAGGAGATCCCAGGAAATACTTTGGGATGAAGAAAACAGTGTGGTACAGGAACAAAACCTGGGATTTTCAGAGACTTTTCTTTTTTGGTCTGGAACGCCTCTTAACCTACCTTTGTTTCTATGGCCATTTCCTCACTACACTGTTATAGTGCTATTATTCCACTTTTAACATCCTGTGGAGTCTTGGGGTTTGCAGTTTGGGAAGGGCAATTAGAATTCTCAGCCAGAGAGCTCTTTGGGCTCAGTAAACTACAAACCCCGGAATTCCACAGGATATTGACAGTGGAATAATAGCACTATAACAATGTAGTACTAGAGTGGCCTATATACTTATCTCTACATGGACTCCTTTGTAAACTGCAGGTTCTTGAGAGGTCTTTATGTTGAGAGAAATCTGCTTGTATAGTTTTTGGACATTGCAGTGTGCATGGTTCTAGCTCCACCAATAACCTCCAAGTAAGTCAGGGCTAGTCAAAGTTGAGCCCTGCAGATGTTATTGGACTGCAAGGGCCATCCTAGTCAAAATAACTGATACTGAGAAATGATTTGGGAGAAGCAATCCAACAAAAATTGATCGGACAGACTGCACCCATCACTGATGTATGTAATGCAGCAGTCTCATACAAAACTGTATAAACATGAAGGAAACACACACACATTTTGCTTCTGGGGAAGAAAGCCACAGCATTTCTAGTTCGTTGTACTTGCCAAATTTATTTAGTTTCTGACTGTAGATGGCACTGTGTAAACATCATGGAGACCAAAACTGGACAGCTTTTCAGTAATTTTTTTCTATAGCTTATTTTTGTTGCTCTTCAGTTCTAGAATTATGTGTATGAACCCTGTAATAAAGGTTTTCAGTTTTAGAAACAAGTTGTTGATTGCAGAACTAATCGATGCCATCAGTAGCAAAAGGAGGAAATAGCATTTTGATACTGGTAGAAAACTTCCAAAAATAAAATAAAATAAAATAAAATAAAATAAAAATTAAATTAAATTAAATTAATTTAATTTAATTTAATTTAATTTAAGAGTGGGCGTGCAGCAAAATACAACAAAATCTAAAATCCACAGGCAGAGATACCCTTTTTTTCTGTCCAACTCCAAAGCATAAAATATATTACGCAAGCTTTCAAAGCTTCACTGGCTTCTTTATCAGGCAAGGATGTTAAAATTATATAAGAGAAAAATGCTGACAATGTTAGAGTCACAGGCTTACTTTCCATCTGAGCTGTTGTCAGTTAGGATGATATTGAGAGATTTCAATTCAGGGCAGAGATCACTTGTGTTTATTTACCAGGTGAGAACAAGAGACAAAGATATTATTTTATGCTTTGGCGCTGACTCTCCAAAGGTATTGCTGCTTGTGGATTTTGTATTTTGTTGTATTTTACTGCATGGCCAACACTGCTACTCCTGAATATTCTTTTTCCTGGATTTGGGGATACTAAATTTAGCTGCAATAGGATAATTCTAAACAAGAGGAAATCAAAGAAGTGGGACTTAACTCTTTGAGGTTTTCTGTCTCCAACAAAGGTAAAACTCTTTTATTGGGCTACGGTTTGGGACTACAATGTGGCAAGTTTTACCTATACAACACCAAAAAGTTTTTGTAGCTGTTAACAGTACGGGGATTCCCTGAGAAATTCCGTGTTCTCTGCTTAAGAAAGGAGAGGTTAGCTGCACACCGGACGGGGACATCTGGATCTCATGAAAAGTTCCCATTCTTTTGCTAACGGGAGTTGAAATTTTATTACCTGTCTTTTATTCTTCTTTGTCTTTAGTCCTCATATGGCCATTAAGGGAAGTGACCTCTGCCTACATTGGAATCCCTCACTACCAACTTAAATTGGCAACATCTCAGACAAAATGTAGGCTTGTGATTTTAACATTGTCACCATTTTTCTCTTGTGTGATTTTTAACATCTTTGCCTGATGAAGAAGCCAGTGAAGCTTTGAAATGCTGCATAATATATTTTATGCTTTGGAGTTGCTCCCCCCAAAGTATCACTGCTTGTGGATTTTGGCAGAAAACTTGTTTCCTTCTTTATCCTCTCATGCCAGTCACTAAGATGGATGCAGAAAACTGCTTTTTTATGGAGGAAGCTCACACCAAATGAATCCCAAAGGGCTGAAAGTGTGGGAGAGAAGTTGTTTGCTTGTTTTCCTTTGCCATACAAGTATTTTAACAGAAAGTGAAAAATCTGATGATCTCTTTAACTGCTGGGTTAAAGGTGGCTCATAACTAAGCATGTAAAGAATATTCACAGTATCTCTTGCTCTTGACAAGATAGGGTATCTTGACACATCTCAAAACTCTGTGGAGAAATTTTTGAGTGGGCTGTGGTTTGTAGCAGGGTCACCTAAGGTGGTTTGTATCAGTGACATCATCACAAATAATAATAAAAGCAGACAGGGCCAATCATCTGATTATTACAATCATAACCAAAGAAAAAACAAATAGACAGATCATCAACCAAAAGTTCAGGGGAGAAAGACAACTTGGGCTTGGAGTCCCAATATTTGAGGTCAAGAAAATCGTCTATGGGTATGTGTGGCCCACACACAGAAAATGCCAAGAACATCTGAGGGTTGAAATTAAAAAAACAAAAAACAAAACCCCAAACAACCAAAACAAAACAGAAAAACATATTGGGGGAGAGTAGTGAGGGTTCAGGGAAAAGCAGCCTGAGACCCAGCATATCTGCCCCCTTTCCCCCCAGTGCTCGAGGGCAGTCCCTATTGGCTCACAGTCATTCTGCAGCCAGTGGGCAGGGAGATAGAAGTATGTCCACAAACCCCCTGGCTGCTGTTGCACAGAGTGAAAGAGACTGTGCAAGGAGATATGATATTTTCTTCTGCAATATTCTAAAAAAACACAAATAGAGGTAAAATTGGGGGTTTATATCAATACATGTCACTAGGGAAGATTCTTGCTAAGGCATGACCCTTGCATCCAGTCACATGTGAGAGGAAGTCGAATGCTTACATACTTCTTTTTTAAACTTAAGATTTTCAGTTGGGTCTCTTGTTGCAGGCTGTACTTAAAGGTGGACTGAGTTGGGAAGTGTGAATCCTATTAGCAGGGGTGACCCTATCATCAGAGTCAGGTGGTCCTCCCAGGTAGTAGCTTTTTTTATGGGGGGGAGGTCATGAAAGGGTGGCAAAATCATTATTTATCCAATGTGTTGTTACAATATATTTATTGCCAACATTATTGAGCTGTTGGCATCTTGATTTCGTGACTGGGAGTGAGATGCCAATTGTTACTTTGCCACGGCGGCAAAATGTTTTGGGTTATCCCTGGCTGTTGATTTTTCTAACAGATTATGCCTTTGAGCAAAACAAGGGGGGGCTATAATTCTCCTTAGTTTTAGGGTCTTAGCTGATAATGGAACCTGGAATGCAGTTTCAGGTGAATCCAACTTCCTCTGTACCCACCCGTATACCCCTATGAGGGAACCGCCACAATATTCTCTTTCTGTTGACCTTCCGTCAGACCTTCCAAATGAGCTTTTGGGAATTATTGGGCTGGTTTTAGGAAGAGGATTTTAACAGGCAGACACTATACTTTTACTGCTGTGTTTTTAGCTTGCTTTCATCCTTGTTTTAGTTGTATAACTTTTTGTATTTTTTATTTGTACCTCCCCCCATCTTGTTGTGAGCTATCCTAGTCTTGGGAGACATGTAGGACATCTATCAATCAGTCAACCAACTGAATCCTACTTCCCCTCAACATGTTCCTTCTGTGCCCATTCAGTGTCTTGAAAGCAATTTTAAGTACGCTGGTTTTATGCAAATACATTTCCTTATTCATAACTTGGGCATCTGTTTTCCAGCAGCTGCTGATGGCTCCCTTGGCACAATATTATTAGCCATGGGAGCTATCCAAGGTTCTGAAATCCAGATAGGTCCAGCATTTTGGATAGCTTCTTTTAAATTTAGACTAAAACCCAAAGCAGATTCTGTGTTCTACTGACATAGGGAGCTGCCAGCTGTCACCTTGTTCACTCAGTGATCAAATCTGACTCACACCAGAGGGAATTTAATTAGTTACTGCAGCATGCTGGGAAAGTGTTGAAGATCTAAATAAATGCTGGCTGTTCCATGCACTGATGAAAGCAGGTTGAACCAAAGGATGGTGGCTGTGCTGACAGCTCACGTTGTGAAGGGGGGGCACAGCTGGCTCTGACCCTGCCTGTTAGCACAAAGATTATGATCAGGCTTCCAGGATGCCCCCAACCTCACTCCCTTCTTCATATAAAGAGTTATTGCTCCAGTGAGAAGGGATTACTTATCTGATGGAAGATAAAATCCACAAGGTCAGACATGTTGAGACCCTGCTGATGCTTCCTCTTAAGAACATTTGCAAGAAATTTCTTACTGACCTTGCTGGATAATGCAGGAAAAGTGAAGATGGGCATGTGATGGGGATAGGCTATGAGGATATATGTCATAGCAATGAGGTCCATAGCCAAAAATTGCTGGTCAGCTCCTTCCTATTTTATCCAACCCAGATGGAAAAATATAGCCCTAGAAGTTCTGCTCAAAATCTTGTCTTACAAATGATGACATGAGAGATTCTGGTGCATGTCTCTATGTTTGTGAATCTTTTTCTTCTTCTTATTGTTATTATTTTTTTCAGACTTTATAAAACAGAGACTAAAAGAAAAGGAAGTCTCTACAGTCTTGGATTGTGAAAAAAATAAAAACTGATCCCATCCATACTTCTTCTGCTGCTAGGACACACTTATTTAGCCCTAGTTATGCATTAGAGATGCTATTTGGAACATGTGATTGCAGTGCAAAGTACTTCAGGTTCGCAATAGTTGGACAAAGACCAGATCTAGAGGAAGAGTCAGGCAGATCATGGTCAACATTCTGTATCAGGGCTGCATAGTCTAAATATCTGCATGTGGAATTACATATTGACGATGCAACATGTCCTCTTTGTGGAATGGCAATGCTGCACAAGTAAATGTGCAGCCAGATGTTCAGATGAATGCACAACTGGATGGACAATGTAATATACAACCAAAGTATATCACCAATTTTAGCAGGGGCAGACAATCAACATTGGACAAGAAGGCACATCTGCATTCACAACAACATTGTATCTGCAACTTCACTTTAACAACCTTGATCAGAATCTGGATGTTGTGCATCAGAGGGGAATGCCCAGTTGGACCTGTAGGGAAGCATACACATTCAGAAGACACCAATTGGATTATGGCCTGTGGGTACCATGTCCTGAAAAAGGTAGCCCTTAAGTAACCTGATCCTGATATATTCAGGGCTTTGGTGGGGTAGGGGGGCATGAACACTTTGAATCATTGGAAAGCAATGCAACAGGGAATAAAGTCCAATTTTGGAAGAAAGGTGGAGTGTAAATCAAATAAACAATTTAATGGTCAAGATCCTACATTGTCAAATGTAACTATAATGACTAAGTCTGTCATCATGACTATGTCTGATGATTGTTGTGTTACCCTGACTTCTAGGGGTCCTGTGGGGGACACCTTGATTCGCTCCAAGTTATAAAGGTTGGAGAAATTAGCGGACCACTGGCATTAACAAAACGAGGGGCAAGGTGACCCAGCAGGATCTGTTACCCAACTTTACGGGGTCAGGCCAAGCAAAAAACCAGACAAATGTACCAAATAAATGAATTCTATTAAATGAATATAGTTGTCAGTGCCAGGTGGTGGCTAAGCAGCAAACGGAGGCAGGAGCCGGGTTTTATGGTCTTTAGTAATAAGGTAGTAAAATAAACAAGAGGTTACATCACCCAAAACAAACAGAAGTGGCATACTCAATGACAGGGATTTCCTAGATGGAAGACGGTTGTTGCCCCGTGCCCAACTCCCCCCAGCGTCTGACTTAAATACAAAGTCTTGGGCCCAGCTGGGGCTGATCAAATGTCCGTTGGCCCAGCTCACAGCTGAAGGCCCTCAGACTTCAAAGGCTTTTCGTGCAACCGCCTTGATCGGCGAACCCCCTCCTTCTCTTGCCGCCTCTGAAGGAACGTGGGGGGAGGGTCTGCAGCAAACTCCGGGCCGGAGTCAGGAACAGCAGCTTCTGTTGAGCCAGAAGCATTTGCCTCCTCTGCTGCAGGTACTGGCTCGGGAACCGGCTCTGGAACAGCTGTGGAATCTGCTCTTGCCTCTGCAGGGACCCCCTCTCCCTCCAAGGAAACCTTCCCCAGCTGAGAGTCCAAGATCAACTCAGAGCCCCCGTAGTTTGAGTTGGCAGCCAGCTCAGCCTGGCTCATGACAATAGTATCATGCACCAACGCACTCACTCACTCACTCACTCACGCACATAAGACCTATTGAGAAGGAAAAGAGGTGAAAAATGGATAGGGGATATAGCAAAAGGGAATGTAGAGGTGGTGATACTGCACCTATCCTGAAGTCTTTGGTCTGGGAAGTGGCAAGAGGAATGGAGCTCAGCGAAGAGATGGCTCAGGGGATCACTCAGCTAACAGAGTGCCGGTCTGCTGGCATGGCGGGGAGTTCTCCAAAGAGACCCTCAAAAACTAGGACTACTTATAGGGCAGAACATACCTCAAGGGCAGGCCTTCCTCCAGGAAGAACAATGGCCACAACAAGGAAGGAATGCCAAACAATGGCAACTTGGTTGTTTGCATGATTGGTTTATGCTGGGTTGCCGGTGTGCAGCATTGTGGTTGTGGAGGGTTGCAGTATTGGTTTATGTAGATGGATCTCACTTAATAGGATTTTTCCAGAATCACTGTTGCTCAACCTGGGGAAAACAAGCTAATCCCCTCAAGTTGGCTATTCTTGGCTGAGGACCTTTTGTCTATGTAGATGTGTATTGCCTGAGATCTCCTTGGGCTACGTGACTGGGAAACTTCCTGGCCTGACCTAGTTTCGGTCATTCGACCTCTTTGTCTACGTCCCCATCGGGGCAACCTCTCTGGCATGGCAGGCATATTTGATATCTAATTTATAGTTCCAGGGATAGGGTATGCCAGTGGGGTAACAGTTGTTGTTGTTGTTGTTGTTGTGTGCCTTCAAACGGTTCCAACTTATGCTGATCCTAAAGTGAAGCTATTATGGGGTGTTTTCTTTGCATGATTTGTTCTGAGAGGGTTTGCCATTGCATTCCTCTGAGGCTGAGAGAATGTGACTTACCCAAGGTCACCCAGTGGTTTCCCATGGCAGAGTGGGAATCCGAACCCTGGTCTCTCAGAGTTCCATCACTCAAACCACTATACCATGTCAGTCTGCAAACCCTACCTTTTCAGCTAGGTGGTGCACCAACCAAAAGGTTTTCCAAGGTGCTGAGGAATGACATCTTCAGTGCTCTCCTAGTCATGGGGCACATTGAAAACAAGTATCTGGAGGGACCCCTCATAGTCCTCCTCCAACTGCCACTCTTCTGTGACTGGGAGAGCACTGTTTGTTTCATTGCAAATAAGGAGCTAATGGGAGGCAGAAATGAATTAAAGCACTGAATTTGTATTGCGGTCTAAGTGCTGGAAAAATAACAATGGAGACATTGGCCAACGTCCACCTGGCTGGTGTAACTATGCCAGTGGAGAAGGAGGTGGTGGTGGTGAAAGAGGTGGCAACATGGTGGCAGAGGTACAATGGCTACCAGTGTTGTTAGAAGTGAAAACCATTCCTTTGACGAGATAAAGATGTCCTGGTAGCTCCCAAGCTGCCTGGAAGCAAGCAAACCACCTACCCCTTAGGAGAGATGGTTTTTACTGACACCCCACTCCCAAACACTATGCCTCCCTCCAAAAAGTGACTTATGCCAGCATCACACACAGTTAAGGCAGCATGAATCATCCATAAAATTCCAACTATGGCTGAGATGGATACTTCCACCATCTGAGATGGTATATCTCTGAATATCAGTTACAGGAGAACAGGAACAGAAAGGTACTATTGTACTCATGTCCTGTTTGTGGGCTTCCTAAGGGCATGCTGTTGCTACTGGGGAAACAAAGTATTGGACTAGACAGGTCTTTGTTTTGATCCATCATGGTTCTTCTTAATGTTCTTAAGGAAGATGTTTGCATATTTTGCAGACAACAGCAGTGCCAGCAACAGCAACAGAAAGACTGCTGGGAGCCTGTCATCTCTCACAAAAAGCATTCTGTGTCAGCAGTCATAAAAGCAAGAAAGATAGGGTGAACCACCAAAGTGCCGGAGAGAAGTGAGTTAATCCACTGTACTAATGTCATATTCACTTCATTAAAAAACAGATCTTTGTCTGAGTCAATCATTTTCTTCTTAGTGTAGTGACAATTTTTTATTTCATTGCAGAATGAGACACAGAAACAGAGAGGCATATGTCATGCATCCTCTGTCAGTTTCATTCCTGTAAACTTCTATCCCTATGGTTGTTTATTTGCATCATTTATTTAACATTTTATATTCCCTCAAATGCTGTACAAGCTGGATATAAATATTTCTGCTGCAAATACAAGGTTCAGAAGGCAGTTGCTCAGGCTCTAAGGAGCCCAGGGTCTACAAATTGGTATGCCACAAACTCTTTCATTTGAAGACATTTGCAAAGCTGCTTAAGCTTGTAAAATAGCTTGTCCTTTCTACAACTTGAAATGAGATATGCAAGGGGCTCATCTGAGTTAAGGCTGCTTCTTGCATTACAGAGTAATAGGTGATCTGCGCATTTCATTCACTCACTTAATTCATTCTAAAATTGATTGTCTCTCTTTCTGGTGTAGAATCCCTGCCAGGATAGTGTGCAATGAAATCAGTTCAAAGAAACAGTTAACACATATACACACGAAGACAATCAGAATTGTTTATTCTCCTTCTCCACCAAGCAGCTAACAATGTAAATAAAACCAAAGAGGTAAAATCTATCTGGATGGGTTGAGATACGCTCCTGTACTGTGAACCTACTTTTTCATAGAGAGTGCAATCTCAGAACAGGTTTATAATCCCTCTAAGATAAGCAAAAAACACCAAGAACTAACCATAGGAGGACAGAAAGTTGCCCTAGTTAGATCATTCATCCTTTTAGCTCAACAACATTTGTTTCCAGAAGAAAAAGGAGGAGGGAAAGAGGAGGAAAAAAAGTGCTATCTGAGCCGAGACTCGCCGTCGCCACCTCGCAATCTGCCGCCATCCTGACCCCCCCGGCCCCGGCGCCCCCCGCCACACAACTCCCCAGGCACAGCAGGCTCTCCACAACCACAACAGGCAGATCGGGAGCGGCGCAGAGAATTTCCTTACTCGATGACATTTCATCGCAATGTCTGATCGTTTGGGGCAAATAACCAAGGGAAAGGATGGGAAAAGCAAATACTCGACTCTCAGCCTGTTTGATAAGTATAAAGGAAAGTCAGTAGAGGCTATCAGAACTACAGTTATTCCTAGACATGGCTTACAAAGTCTCGAGAAAGTTGCTGCTGTGCGGCGCATGCCACCTCCTGCCAACTTGCCAAGTTTGAAGTCTGAGAACAAAGGAAACGACCCCAATATCATCATCGTACCCAAGGACAGTGCAGGATGGGCAAACAAGCAGGACCCCCCAGACCAAAAGAGTTCCAGTGCCACGGCCGCACAGCCGCCGGAGTCGCTACAGCAGCAGGATTCGCAGAAATCTGTCTCCAGTTTACAGAAGCTGACACAGTGAATCAGCCAGGAGAGTAGAAATTTAGTGCCAGGTGGACCAAAGTCATGGGCACAGCTGAATGGAAGGCCAGCAGGACAAGAAGGTGGTTCAAGGGCCTCAAGCTGACTGTTAACCTTCTCTCCCGAGGAATTTCCGATGCTGAAAGCAGCCGGCGAGCAGGACAAGGCTGGCAAAGAAAAGGGCATCTTAGATCTGTTGTATGGGCCCGGACCAAGCCTCTGCCCCCAGAACGTCACGAGTTGGAGGGAGGGTGGCGGCAGAAACATAACCTCTGTCACATCTCTGACCGCCTTCCTGACTGAGCTGGGCAGCAAGACCTCGAACCCAGGTTTTTATTTTAGCATGAGTTTTCATGAATATAAATTCACTTCTTTGGAAGCAGTACTGAGTGGTATTAGCGCCTCAGGTATAAGGCATACTTCTATACTTGTGGGATAGGATTTAATAGGGTCCAGAAAGATGCAAATCATGACCTTTGCCCTAAATTTTCATAAGGTGCATAAGGTGATACAGGTCTTTCAGATCTCTATAGTGCTTAGTTAGTGTTCATGTATGAAAGCAATAAATTTGCCAAAAAGTCAGTTTCCCAGGATTCAAAACTCTCCCTGAGAAGATTCCATTTGTTATATGTGCAGTAATGAGATCTCATGTATTAATATATTTAGTGTGCCATAAGTTTCCAGAATTTCGGACAGGGATCTTTCTCACCTTCATCTGAAGATACTGGGCCTTCTGCATGCATGTGCATGCATGTGCTCTACCATAACATAGCTCATCTACCATTATTTTCCAGGCACTTGTTCAGAGTTGGGGCTGCTGTCTTTCTCTAATGCTAACTCCTCTTCTCCCACAAAAAATGAGAATGAGAGTCGAATATCATCAGCATATTGATTATAGCTCATTTCAAAATTTTGGCAGTTTTTATGGAAATTCATACACATATTAATTAACATTGTAAAGAAGGCAGAATCTTATGATTGCCAACTGGACAATACTGTTACCCTACACTGAACCTCCGTCCTGCAGGATGTTCTTTTTCATATGGCTGGAAATAGATGAATCGAAGACACGCTGACCAGGAAAGGTTGAGATGACTTGAGACATAGTCAGGCCATAAATTCAAAGGAGATTAGGTGGAAAATCTCTGGCATAAAAAGGGTTCAAGCTAATCTCTTCATTGATCTCAGATCTTTGTATTTCTGAATGGGCCCAGATAAGACAATTGGACACTATCCCTTTGGATATTATCCTACGGAAACCTTTCCTGCACCTTCTACTGGTCTAGACTTCAAGAGGTTATCATGGTTCCCATAAACTGTATCACTTATTCCTGAACCCTTTCTTAGTTCTATGAGAAGGTTTTAAGGCTTTGCCAGAACACTCCTTCAGGAAAAAAGGTATATAAACCCCAGCTTTGGCCCCACAATTTGTAGCATGTTGGACGTAGCATATTGGGCATAATACGTGGCTTTCAGACCACTGTTTGTCTGTGTTACCTTCAGATGCTGAGCCTCTCTACTTTATCTTTCTTCTCCAGATTGGTAACTATCACCCTCTTTCCCCAATTTCTCTATCCAACCTTTCATGTCTTACTTTCTGACAGCCTTGTATGGTAGTTAGAGTGTCTGATTTCCTGTGTGTTTGTTGATTCCAAATAAAATACTTTATTTATCTGTAACTAGAGCCTCTCTACAGTTAGTACTGGTCTACATAGGTTAAAAGATCCTGCCATTACTCTCCTCTTGCAGGCCTTCTTTGAGCTATAATTTCTCCAAATTCTAATGAGATGCTGGCATTGTGGGTGGACTCCAATGTTCACCACCTTTTAGGGTAATAATATTCCTAAGAATGAGTACTGTCTCTCATAGTATGTCACAGTCATCACAGATGATGACTGGATAAGAGTGGAACCACAAGAGGTACAGGAGAATTTGATGGTCAAATCCCACAGTGAGAACCCAGTTGGTTTCCAGACACACCTCATCCAAAGAGATTTTAGTGGGAAACTCAGTCTGAATTCTGACTGAATTTGGTCTGGATAATTTACTTCAGCCAGGAATGACTAGAGCTGCTACCCAAAGGACTAGCTTGGTACTGTTACTTTGTTCCAATGTGTCTTCTTCTGAGAAGATCAAGTAAGCCTCAGAAAATTGCAGGATGCGTGCATGGAACTATACCAAAGATAATGTGGACCCAATCAAACTTCTGTCAGCTGGATCATTCTTTGTTATTTTGGACACAGCAAATGTCACTTACCAGATGCCTTACTTTACACTTCTGTTGCTTTGCATTCTAGATTTGCTGGTGGTCAGTTTTCATCTTGGCTAAAGCTGAAATGTCTGGCTGTATGGGATTTCATTTCACACAATTAATTAAAATAAATCTCCCAACTTCCTAATGTTTAACCTGATTTTTACTACCACTTAAATTCCATCCTGTCACTCTGTGTTGTTGCTGTTTTGGATCAAAAAACCACAGGGATTAACCCAGATATGAGGTATTGTAAGCTCTTAGTTTGGTGATAATGGTGGCTAGGGAAGCACATTAGGTGTCAGTTTATTTGTAGCTTTCTGACTAGAAGCAAATTAAATGCTTTTTTTAGAAAACAAAACAGATACTATATAGCTCTATTGTTGTTTAGGGTGCTCCCTGTGACTTGGACAAATCACTTAAGCTTTGTGCTGGCAGTTTATAATTTCAGCAGAACCTTAGTCTTATGTCATACAGATGGGCATAATTAATCCCCTCCACTGTAAATACATATATGGAAAAGTTTGCGTGTGTAGCACGTCCTAATGCGGCCAAGCTTTCAGCACTAATCCCTATTTTCATGCCCTAAGGAAGGCATCAAGGAGTTAATTAACTCCCTCTGGAGAAAGTGGCCTGAAATTTTACCCTCTTATTATGCTGTATAACATTGTTGAAAGCTTTTTTTTGTTTTATTGTTGTAATCTTTCATTTAAAGAAATTCCTGCTGGAGAACTCTTTCAATTTGCTCTGCAGAGCAGAAATAAACTGCCTTATCTGAAATCTTTTAATATCAGAGTCAGACTTTTAATAAACGCGAATTTCATCAGTTGCGGGGTGGGGTTTTTCTTTTTGGAATGGAAAGATAATTTTGTATTAACACATCACACCTTATCGTCCAATAACACTTAGTCCCTGTAATCTTATGACAGGGTAATTTCTGTCACAGTGTCCCCAGTGTCAAATCCGCTCCATTCCATTACTGCCCAGGCTGCTCAGAGAGTCTTGGCTTGGTAATGAATATTCCAGCTTCGAAGCTTTTATCTAAGGATTATACAATGAATGAATGCAGAGTTTAGCCAGAGGGAGTTACTGCTTCATTTTGGTTTGTTAATGTCATTGGAATAAATGTGACAAGCATACACTGATTAGGAAAAAAAAAGATGGTGTCAGAAACCTATTTTATACAGCCATAGTGTACATACTTCAGGGAGCTGCAATGGGAGGAGAAAGATCTCCTAGGCGAGAAGCAAAAGTAGAAGAACTATTCATGCACCATGAGCTAGCATATTCTCTTAGATGTTGGGAAGAGGACCAAAGTTGCCCGTAAATGCACTCTGATATTAATGGCTGCAACTGTGGCCTGGAGCTATTAATTTTCCAAACAGTCCAGTGAAATCATGCAGTGATCATGCTATAGCTAAGGATGGCTGAGTCAGTGCTTTGACAGGACACACGCAGAAGCTTCACATATCTTACCTTGAGTTTCATAATGGAATACAATGTGTGAGAAGATGAGAAAGGGGATTATCAGATGTAGCACCCTGGCTGTTGAATGCCCTTTCTTTGGAGAACTGATTACTGCCTGAATTAATTTCATTTGAGTGCCCACTTAAAACTTGGCTTTTTATAAAGGCCTTTGGGGCCTGATGACTTCATCCAATGTGTATAGACAAACATGCTTTTATATTAACTTTAAATTTTCAACTATGTAATTGTTTAACATACTTTTACAATGTTTATGTTGTTGTTGTTATTATTATTATTCTTATTCTTTATATAGCACTATCCATGTCCATGGCGCTTTACAAATTTAAAATACAACAGTTATCCTAAATAAATACATAATACATATTTGTATTGTTTTAAATGTTTTAGTCTTATTGTTCTGACTTTTCAATTGACCAATTGATTTTGTTTTAAGCTACCCAGATCTCTTATGATATGGGATGATAGAGAAACAATTAAGTAAATAGGTAAATAAGAAAGATAAGATATAAATTTAAGTAAGTGAGTAAATAAATAAATAGTTTCACTGGATCACTTGGTAGAACCAAATATCTTACTGTGTTCAATAGATTTATTATGAATGAACACAAGCATACTCTCCAACATTTCACAGATGAAAACCGGGATGTGTGAGGTCAGGCAAGATCAGAACATAATCATGATAACAAAAGTTATTAAAGAGGAAGGGCACAAAAGGTAGAGGAAGCTGTAGCAGTCCACTTTTGCTTGAGTTTACTAGGAAGGTGACGATTTTGCCCCCTCCCTTCCTCTCCTCTCCCTCTGCTAAGTCTGTTGAGTGCAAACTACTTTTGCACTTTGAACTGTTTGTGACAATTGAAGTAAACTGAGGATAAAGAGGAAAAGGTTGGTGCAGTGGAGTATAGGGGGAGTGGTGTCCTCAGTCGTAGAAAAGTCACCCAGCAACAGGTTGCCAGGCAACCAGAATAGCCACTCCAGAGGAAAACACAGCCCTTTAATGAGAAGGAGGGGTTGGAGGCCTGAGTGGAAATATATTTATAGCAGGCACACTGGCTCGGCTGAGAGGGACTTCCAGAGGAGTCAGACTATCAGGGATCAAGGGCGAAAGGTGAATCCTTCAGCCAGGAGAAGTTCTCATTCAATTTAGGGGGTTGAATGAGAGGGGTGTTCTCTCAGAGAAAGCCTAGAGAAGGGGCAGAAGAGAAATCATCCCACTGTTAAATCTGGTCAGAGAGAGTGGCCTAAATTTGAGAACACAGCTTTTGGCAAAGAAGGAAGCCAGAGGGCTGTGTGTGTGTGTGTGTGTGAGGGGGAGAAACGTGTGCCTTTATGCTGTTATAAAGAGACAAGAAACTGTTTAAATGCACTCTGAAGATCTGTTCGAATTTAGACATACATACAAAACCAATACATTATTCTGTTTGCTGTTTTAATAAAGATTGTACTATATTTTCTTATAAAGTTGGTGTTAACTAAATGATTCTCAGTGGTTATAACCAACCAGAACCATGCTACCATAAATCATTAAAGGAGTTTTAATTAACAACTGAAAGGCTTTAGCCTGTTTACACAAAGGTGATGTTTCTAGGGAAGGTCAGAATGGTGCATAAATGGCAAGGTGCTTTGGCAGACTTGGGGGAAAGCTGCCATGCCAGTCTGAGAGAAGATAAAGCAAGCCTTCTTGTCTGTCGTCTGCATTGCTGGGTCTTATCTATTGATTTGTTTCCTAAAAATATTCCTGATCTAGAATATTTCTGTTATCAATAGAATTCAGGGTGTAGTAGCACCTGTAAGTTCACATTACAGTAGTCCAAAGCAATAAATATAAAACAATTGGACAGAAGAAGAATAAAATCTGCAGAGCACCAGATCAAAAAGCAAAACATGGTCTCCCTAGACCCCAAATATTCGTGTGAATAGATGGGTTTTAATAGGTGTCTAAGCAGTATTTTGGCACCATCCAGGCCTCCAAAGTCCTCAGCAGGTCACAGCTCATCCATAGGACTTCTCTACTGCTTTCAGTTTCTCAGCAATTGTGTTCACTTCCTCATCCCTTGATCTACAATGTATGATTTCTCCCTTTCTTTTCCTCTCCTTCTCCTTTTCCATGTTTGGTTGTATACATGGACAAAGTTTAGTAACTGCTACTCTCCCTTTAAGTCTTCTAGTATTCCAGAATTTTGCTTATTTTTTAGATGCCTTTCTTTTCATTCCACATTGACCTTTCAGAGGCAATTCAAACTGGATATGTATTCTAGTGCAGGGAATGTGTGAGGACTTTCTGAACAGTATTTATCCCATGATCTGATCGTGTGATTAAATCTCCACATGATATGCTTATCTGTATCTACTGCAGACTGATTGAAATGTCAGCTCAGGTTAGAAAAATTAACCTACAAAGAGTTTGTGTTAGTAATGCAATTTGCAATATCCTTCAGTGTCTGACTTTGGTGCCAATACATATTTATACTACCTTATTTTCTAACCCATGAAAAAGTTATGGTACAGGCTTTGAATTTTAGCAACATTTTGGAACCAGAATTTTTTTAAGAAATCAAGCAGATCTTTTTACCTCATAAAGGCTTGCCAAGGAGAGGCAATTGACATAAACATAACAAACAAGAAGACTGAGCAGTGAATTGTTGAATCATAGCATCATAAAATCTTAGACCATTTCCACCCTACGCTGTGATAGTGCTATTATTCCACTTTCAACATCCTATGGCAAAAATTATTAATGAGGAAACTATGAGAGGCTGCAGCAATTTGCTTTTGCTTGAACCCACTGAGATGAGCAAATTTCCGCCCTCTCCTGTCCTCCCCTTCCAAGTTAATTGAGAGCAAACTACTTTTGCACTTTTAACTTTGTTTGCACAACTGATGTAAGCTGAGGGTATAGAGGGAAAGCGGCAAAAGGAGAAAGAGTGGGGCAACAGAGGATTAATTGGGATTGTCCCTATCAGATTGGGATGGTCAGAAGATGTGCCATTTCTGTTCCTTTTCCTGATTGCAAGGATAAATATCTCAGGAGGAAGCATGTGTGCCCCATGTGGTAACAAACAACTGGGGAAGAATGACAAAAACGGCTGTTCAGAAGACTCCTTCTGACACACATAGCCAACTTCTTTTATGGAAAAAGAAGCAAACTATTAAATCAATTCAATTTTAAAACCTAAAGTTGCTCTGGTTGAAATGTATAGGGAACTAAAATTGTGGTAATATATTTTACACTTCCATAGGAGCTTGTGATGTTCCTCAGACAAAGGTACAAGACAATCTTTCTATCTTGATCATATTGTTAGCAGTAAGAACTGATATTAAGCAATAGGAAGAAGCACTCAGTGAGCAGGTAGGACGCTGGCCCAGGTGACAGATTAAAGTATGTTAGATTTGCCTCTTCAGACCATCAATCTTTTTGTCATGGTAATTCGCATGTCAGGATGCTGGCACATGTCAAAAGGCTGGCTTTGGTTTCTTCTTCCCACCCACCCCCTTTTGCATTTTTTTTTAATGTCTGCGGAGGTAACCGCTTTCACTTAATTTAATATGTGCAGCTTTGAAGTCTGAGGATGAGGTGAGCTCATTTGGCATAATTATCAGATATGTCAAGAATGTGCAATTCAAAGCAATATAACTGTCCTGGAGTGATCAACCCCCCCTCAACCCTGACAGCCTGTCAGTTGCTTGATGTGAAAAGGATAGAAGAGCACCTGCTTCTTCAAGCAGAAAATAGACTGTTAGAAAAATGGTAAAGACTAAACTGCTATCATGTTTTTCTGTTTAGCATATGCTCTCACTTCTTACTCCTCGGCCCTCACCTCTTCTCTCTCTCTCTCTCATGTGTCTGTCACAACTTGCAGGGCCTTCAGAACACCACAGTGTGATCTGAAATGGAGAATATCACTCATATATCAGAAGGAGGTGATTCATATTTTTTGTTCTAACATGGGCTCAGAGAAAGCATAGAGATGTGAGCCTATAAATGGCTATTAGCTTCAAAAACTAATAATAGAGCCCAGCTCACTTTTGATCACCAGATACTGTCGTCATTGTGCACTGTTTGGGCGAGCTTTCCAGAAAGGGATTAGATGTTTACCTAGCAATATGGTTCTTTTTACATTGGAAGTGTATTGTTCTGCAAAATTGTTATCGTCCTCATCATCTTCATCATCCTCATCATGCAATGGTAGGCAGCAACTCCCTCTCTCTCTCCCCCTTTTATTCATATGTGTCTGCAACAGTGAAAATGGCACAGTGTATAAACAGGGTGAACAACCGGCGGCTTTCCCTCTTCTCAGAAGCCACAGTGCGGAGGTTGGGGAGGAATTATTTTGCCACTGAATAGTGAGAAAAGCAGTCCCTGTACTTTTAAGGTGTGATTAAATAAAGTGCAAACTCCCAGCACTTTTGTTTACAAGTAGCTTAATGCTCCTAAAGCCTCACAGAACTTTTCCTGCTTTGGCTGCGAAGGCACAAGGAGAAAGACAGATGATATCACTGCCCTGGTACTGCAGATGGCTTAACAGAGATGGGGCTGTGGATGGGGATCATACATAGAGCTAAGAGCTTATTGTTTCTTTTTTGTAATTTTTTATTAACACACTTTTTTAAAAAAATATAAAACTACATATATAAATATAACACATAAAACAATAACACATACAATACTTTGCCACAAAAGACTAAACTAAATTAATACACAAATATCTCATCTAAGAAACTACAACTACCCCTAAGACAACCCAGAACATAAAAGAAGAATACAAGTACATATTTGATTTCTAGTTCCTCATAGAACAGTAATTAGTTATCCTTAGTTATATGTCCTTTAATTCCTTTATCTACTTTTATCTATATATGATCATTAATAGAACTTTATCCTCTCTCTAATTCACTGTTAATATAAAACTTTAAAATTTAATGTTCTACCATAACAAATCTAAATAATAATAATAATAATAATAATAATAATAATAATAATAAAATCTATCTTACCAATTAATCAAACCCAGTTGCTACATGTATCCCTCCACTTTAAAAACAAAATAACACTTTCCCAATGTTTTTTGTAATCAGGAAGAGAACCATCTCTTAACAATGATGTCAATTTGTCGATCTCCATTATACTCAATACCTTCATCATCCAGTCCTCTTGAAATGGGACTGTGGGATCTTCCTACTTCTGAGCATACAAGATTCTTACAAAAGCTTATTGTTTCTAATTGTTGCATGGACTGGCTTGCATAAGAGACTAGTGATAGGAGACCATTGGGTGTCTATATCATCGCTTCCCCAGCCGATAGCATATGGAGAGATTTTATGTATTTATTTAAATAAATAATTATATCATGCCTTTTATCATGGGGTTCCAGGATAGTGTGCAGACAAGACAATAAATAATTTAAAACATGGGCTAAAAGCACAGTAAACATGACATAAACATAAGTAAAAATGTCTTAAAAGGCTACAGCTATTAAAACCATGTTCAGGCACCCTTAAAGCAAAATAATCTCTAAAGCCAATAAAAGCTAATAAGAATAACAATTAAAAAACGTATCTTGACTTGATACTAGAAGGAAAACAACACAGGCGACTAGACACAGATGACTAAAGCAGATGGGACAAGGAAGATGCATGACTGATTTTTCAAATGTGTGCATAGGACTGGGAGTGGCTGGATCAGCACCATAGTGCTGATGCAATATGGGAAGTGTATCCCTTTCCTCCATGATTTTTTTTTTTTGCTGATCCAGGGTCTCAGGTAATAGAATGAGGCTGTAAAGTTCCAAAGTACTGTAGGGTGTGTACACGGGAAGTCACAGTTCTGAATACACCTCTAACTGAAATCCTGCCCTGCAAACCTTTCTGACCATAGAAAGCCAAAATAACAGAGAGTGAATTTGGCTAGAATTCTTCTCCCCAAGATACAGTTTCTATTAACATGGAGTTGTTTTGACATGGAAGAGGATTCCAAATTATTATCTCTACCTGTAATCTGAAATGAGAAAGCTACTGTTCCATTTCAGTGTTCTTGTTATTTCTGTCTCTTCTCTAGTCCACAATTTGTCTGTTTGCCCGGCTGATAAAAACAAAGAAATTGTTTATGTCTCGCCTAGTTTGCGTATGAGTAACCAAATCATGTCTGATAGTCTGGTGCTGTTGCTGTATTCTTGTGCTGGACAGTAATGAAATATGGAGAACATAATAAGATGAGGAAGTCAGAAGCTGGCCTGGATCAGGCTGCCATGAATTACTTGTTTGTAATTCTTATTTTTTACACTTCCTTGAATGAACTTAGAGGAGCATTTTAGTATCACAACAGCCCTATGGGAAAGGTTTGGTTGAGCCTGTGCATGTGTGTGAGCGAGAACTGTATTGCCAAAGACACACCATGGATTGAATGCAATGGTGGCTGGTGATTTCCATGGTAGTGGGGCAGTGAGCCCACTCTAAGTTTTAGTCCAGACTGTAAGGGAGGTATCCAAGTAATGAACCCTATCTCCCAAACAGAGTCAGGAAATTGGATAACTCCTTTAAAGTTTACACACAACTTGGAACAAGTTTACCATGCCACTGATATAGAACTTAGGCCATTTCTGCATGATTCCCTCGCCCCACACCACTACTTACCGGATCTCCTGGCTCCCCGGTCCGGTCCAGGCTGCTCTGGAGCAGTGCGCGCTCATCACTCCGCACTGCTCTGGCGTTGAAAATGGTGGCTTCTGCTTGGTCGAGGGTCTTGAATAACCGCTAAAGCTCGCCAGCCTAAAGCTCGCCCCTGGCAGATCGCAGGCTCACATTGGTGCGAGCCTGTGAATCTGCACAGGGAGCAGGCTCGCAGTGACGCGCTCCGTGCTTTTGAAAGACCTGATTTTTCCGGTCTTTCAAAAGCACGCTGGATGACCAACTGGGGTCATTCCGGAGTGGTCTGAGGTGTGGATCTACATTAAGTAGTCTGGACCCAGTCTGCTGCCAGGTGCAGATGTCCTCCCTGGAGGACGGACTGCATCGTTTCAAATACCCCGTGCGGAAATGGCCTTACTGCTATAGCTGAGCATGGATTTGAAACTGGTGTTCTGAGAACTAAAGACTCTTACCATTATACAACACTGATTCTTGGTAGGCAAAACTGTATGAATATAATTTTAATTATTTATAATTTAATTATTGTGTTTATATGTTGTCCTCCCTCCAAGGACCTTGAGGCTATACATGTGTACTTTTCCCTGTATTAGCTTCACAGCAGTCTTGTTGAACTGTTTATGCTGAGAGATGGCAGTCCAAAGTCACACTGTCAGCTTTTTGACTAGGCTTGTTTTGTCCAATATATTCTATGCTGGATCTTACTGTGACATTAGTGGGCTATTTTAAAGGGAGTCGGCAATATAGATATAAAAAATAATTATGGTATTGAGAATCTCATGGTCAGTCTCAGTTAGGAGTGTCTGCTGTAATCATTTTGGACTTTTGTAACAGACTCTATCCATGTTATTTCAACATGTTAAGGGTGCTTCTCACTCACTTTTGGATAATTCTAGTGTGTCTTTTTTATAAGATTTTTTTCAAATACAGTAGCAATGACAAATAACAAAAAAAAAAAGAAAGAAGAAAAAGCACAGCTCCTAATATTTGGGGACAGTTAAGTATTACTCATTATATGAATGCAGTGTGAAGTCAGGGGCATTTCCATTGTATTTCAAGGTTGTGCTCTGGCACTGGAAACAGCTGCCAGGTCTTACCCTTTCTGAAGGCTGGCACGTATCAAATTCTGTTTACCAGACAGGTATTATGTCCTTTGGGGAAAAAAACTGTGGAAACAAATAGTGCCCTAATCCACAAATCCCAGGCATAGCCAGGAGGTGCCTATCTGTGTGCAACAACTTTCCCATTCCTGATAATGTCCGGGATGTCTGCATGCATGCATTTTCCATTGTGTGTGTCAAATTGCACTGACCTGGAAATAGTCAAAGAGGAATCCCATGCAGGTGCACATGGAGTTTAGGACTGTGTGTTAAAAGATGCTGTTGCTAAAGCAGATAGTTATAAGTATGCTATCCGTTTCTATACTGACATCAAGACATGCTGGCATGGGAGATTCCTTTCATGGCAACTAATTTTACAGTCAGGCAGCATACTTTGGGTCTAGCACAGGGCTGGGATTGTGCAGATCTCCAGATGCTATTGGACTACAACTGCCAGCAACACTAGCCAAGGATGAGAAATACTCAGACCTGCAGTCCAGCAACATCTGGAGGGCCACACAATTCCCATCCCTAGCCTCCCAACTGCTGCTCTGGACAGTACATAATGCAACAGATTTTCAGGTCCAGTATTGTGAGGTTTACTATGTGAGACACAGAACTGACCCTAATCTGGTATTTACTGTGTCTCTTATAGAGAGGCACATGGATCTGTGAAATCTGTTTTGCAGAACAGATTCACATTATAATGTTAAGCTGCATTAGTGTTAGAAAAAACCTAAAAACAAAAAATGGGGGAAAGTATTAATTCTATGCTGCTGCAGAGAAAGATTTGTGAGTGGTTTCCGAAATGCTGTTTATTGAGAAGGAGCTTGGTTAAGGGGGAAGATACTCTGCCAATTGATTTATCTTTATTCTTTGATTTGTATTTTTTTAACTTATTTGAGCCATTGTCCAGTTAAGTATTAAAAATCACCTTTCACCTCCCTTGTTACTTTGATCCACCTTTTCTAAAGAGTTTGGAAAAGTCACTTTTTAGACTACATTTCTCAGAATCATCAAGCCATTGAGTCAGTCATGCTTCAAAACTCTGCTTTCCTTCAGTTCCTCTTTTTGAAAGTAAAATAAATGAGTTAAGCTTTGAGCCAACTTGTAGGGGTTGCTCTGAATATGGCAAGTGCTGGTGGTTAGCATCTTCTATGGTAGTGGAGTTACAAATCTGCTCTGGGTTTTAGGCTGAACTGTAAAGGAGCAATAGGTCCACCTCAGTGCTGGAAGCAACTTGAAGGCACACAACAATAACAAAACTGTTATTCTGTGCCACAGGGAAGGGTTGCCGTTAGTTGGATGAAAAATGTTAAAAACCCACATGAAACTGAGGAGTCTTGCTTCGTTACTGGCTATAGTTGCTGGATCTCATATATGTTGAGTTACCATTCAGCAATTGTTTGAATGGGTTACTCTAGTTGAGTGGGTTACTCTAGTTAACCAGCAAGATGCCAGCTGTAGCCTAATTTAAATTCTCTTCTTTAGACAATGTTTGAATCAACTTATTTACAACCTCTTTTCAGACAGACTGACTTAGGTTCTTTTCATGGGAGGAAGGAATGGTGTATCTTATGATCTCTCTGCTGCCGTGATGGCTTGGCACTCTCTAGTCAACCACAGTTTGAGCTAAGCTAAGTCTATGGGCTAATCCTAATTTGACAATTGCAAGGTAATTCTTTTTTTGGAAGAAATTGGTTGTGGGTTTATCTTTTGGTTCAACTGAGTGGTCCAGACGAAAGATATAAGCCAGTTATCAGTTACCCAGAGGTATACTGTGGCAATATTTACAAATGAAACACCTTTTTGTGTTTTTAAATAGACCATTGAGTGCCTCAACCAATTTGGAAACGTTAATCATATTCCAGGAAACATAAAACAACAAGTTAGCTTAAAAATGCTTCCTGAAAAGCATTAAATTTTATATTACTGAAGCTAAAGTTGAGTGAAATAAGGAATTGCATTAACCTACATAAATTAAAAAATGAAAAACTTCAATATCTAAAATCTCTTTAGACCTGAAGCCATGTTTGGTCCACTAAAAATTAATGTTTCAGGTATGCTGAACACCATTATGTCTTTTAAGGAAGAAAATATCTGCTTCAATTAAATGTTGGCGTTGTTTCTTTGTGGCATATGATGCATATACTCCTTTTTGCTTGGATGTGTTAGGACATATTAATTTTGTATCAGAAAAATCTTTGACATTTGTAGATGCACATGTTCTTTTAAATTATATTTCTGTGACATGGAGTCTAAGGGAAGGTTAATGTTCTTGGATCCTGTATGCTTTTACTGTTGTAAAAAGACTTATATTCCGAGGGTAGAAAGATAAACGCTCACCATCTATCATTCAATGGTTAGAAGATTTTATTGCTTTAGCTACACATGAATGTGTATTGTATTGATGTCAACCTCAAGGAAATATATTTTTGGAAACATAGTCAACTTATATCAAAGTATATGCTTAGCCTGTGTTCATACTTTGTATACTTCCTCTTCTCCTAAACTCTTTTTCTTTTTTTCTTTGTTTCCTTTCTCATCCTTTCTGTTTATTTTCTTTGTAATCATACTTAAAAAAGATCCAATAACATTAAAAAAAATCCCTTTGGAATTTTATCTAGTCTCTTGAGACCAATGAGTCTAAAGCCATTTCCACACTAGCCTGTTATAGTGTTATTATTCCACTTTCAACATCCTACGGAATCCTGGGGTTTGCAGTTCAGCCCCTCCCTAAACTGCAAAACCCAGGATTCTGTAGGATGTTGAAAGTGGAATAATAGCATTATAACAGGCTAGTGTGGAAATGGCCTAAGGATCACAGGGGAAAGATGGGGAAAGAGAGAGGCAGAGATTTGAAGAGAGTTCTATATCCTGTGGTCTATGAAAGATGGTGCAGTCCCACTGGGGAATCTTTGACCGCTGCAGAGGATGATGCTTAGAAGTGTTGATTCAACAAGAGTAACCTGCTGGGAGGACCTTAGAAGAGCACAGCCTAATACATGGTTGAACTTGTACAGGGCTACTTTTGAAGAAGTGGACTTGATTTGCTCCATTTTGAATTTACATTTCATATGCCCTCATTAAGTAAACATTAAGATGTTTCCTTATCCTAAGTCAAACCACTGGGTAACTTAACTCAGTATCATTCCATCTTAGGGGTGGGAAACTACTGGTGATCCAGATACTTCAGCCCATGAATGCCACAATCCCTTGCTTTCTGTGTTCCGACTGAGACTTGTGGGAATTTAAGCACAAAATATTAGGAGGCTCCAAGCTTCCCTGCCCCTACTACACAGTTACTAATAGTGGTTTTGGTCAATTGTTCACAACCAGTAAGGGGATGCTGCAGTAATCTTCAATGAACATGTGGAGGAGTAGCAGGAACTTGTCCGTTAGTCATGCTTCTCCCACACTGATAGGCCACACTGATAAATCTTCTGTTTGAGGCTCGTTAGTATTAGTGAGAGAGGGACTTATAAAAGTGTTTCTGTAGGTACACAGGGCTCCTTTCTCACTGACAACAAATTAGTAATTGATGAGGGATATGGTCAATGAATATGTTGGTGCAGAAAGGGCATGGAAGGCGAAGAAAGAAGGGAACAGACATACCAATACCCTATTTCAATTTAGTGCAACATATTGTGGTTAGGATACAGCAGTGGTAGGCAGTCTTTATAATCCCAGGACCTTCTTGGTTGTCTCTGGTCCACCAAATGCGGTCAAGTGCAAACTCCTGGTTCCCTCTCCATTCCCTGTTGCTGAACTTAGAACACTTACTTTTTGGTATTAAACATCCCAAGATCTTCCAACAAGCACAATAACTTTTGGGGACTGTAGTCCAAACATGTGGGAGTTCTAATCCCTGCAATGCACACTACACCATAACCCAGTAAGCTAATTCAGATGGGAAGGAGAGAAGTCCTGTCTTTTTTGCTGTTTCTATCATTAAGTGTTTGAGAGTCAGGAAAACCTTCACAGAGTGACTCTAAATCATCAAGAAATTTATCAGGAGAACCTTGCCTACCTTCTCCCCACCCTTGGTGTAGAGATTACTCTCATTGGAGTTTCTCCAGCAATTGCCTCTAGCCCTGGCTGCACAGGCACTCTACTGATCTATCATTACACATGTAAGCAAAACATTTTGTTAAACCAAGCTGGAGGGCAGCCCCAGTGAATAACTGATTGAGCCTTTGATGGACAGGAACTGGGCATCACAAGCTGACAGATGCATCATTTCTATTGTTGTGTTAAACTCTGAATAAGCAAAGAGATCAAAAATTAGATTCTATACATTTCAATCACCCAGAAGGTTCGGCATGAAACAACAAGTGTTTGGCAAGTATGGAGTTAATAGCCTAAAAAGGAAACACACAAGCTGAAAAACTATAGCAGTTTGCAGTGTTTGTGCATGGAGTGGGATAACTGGAAGAGGAAGTTACTGCCATTTTGTTTCCCACTTATGTTTATCTTTCCAGCTTCTTTTGTGTTTGTCTGTATGGTAGTGGCAAGGAATATATCCTCCTATGGAAGTCTAAAAAACTCAGAACATAATCTCCATGTCAATGTGAATGGTATCTAAAGGTATTGGTCAAAAAGTTGCTTGATCTCTCTGTGTACTTTCAGAGAGAGACCTGGGTTGATGTGCTGTGTTGATCTGCTGTGGTTGTCATCGTCACAGTGGCTACAGGAAGAAGTGATCTCTTCTTCTTTTGCTCCTGTGGTCACCTGCTTCTTTCCTGGGCCTTCCTTACCTTCTCAAACAGAATCTGTCACTTTATTTTGGTCTCAGAGTCACAGAAGATGTCCTTCGTATGGTGTCTCTCTGCAGATCCAGCTTCAGGTATAGTTGCTTTGTTGGGAAGCTTCTTTTGTCTTGTGAAGCACTAGAATGGGTTTGATTTGGCTTGGTCTTTGAGCCTCAGCTGGATCCAATGTCCATTCCCTAGTATAAATGTCTTAAAAGACAGAAAAGCATTAAAACATTCCTATCTCAATTTCCCCATCAAACCTTGATAATACAATTGAAAAGGGCCATTGCTTAATCGAAGTAAAAGATTGTAAATTTTACTTTAAATAATTATTCAGATTAAAAGAGCATTGTTTTAATGGGTATCACTTAAGATACCATCAAGCAGTCTTAAATCTTTTCTTTTTCTCCCCACTACCTTTCCAGCTTCTTCCAGCTACAAGGAAACCTTTTAGTTGATGCACAGTGTAATGGTGCTAACTAGTTCAGTGGCTGAGATCTGCTTGAATTTCTGTACTGACAAAATTCTGGTTAGACTCCTATAGATTAGGTCTCTCTCTCTCTCTGTGTTTTTTAAGGTCACTGAGCAAGGCGGTATTAACTACCCTCTTACCTAATGTTCTGCCCATGTCTGCAACTGACCCTTTTGATTCCAGAGTGTGGGTCTATGAACAATCAATGGCTGGAGGAGGGTGGGGGGACACCTGTAGAGTGTCTGTCTGTGGCTTGGCAGCCAGGGGAACAGAGCCATCTCCAGTTGGTGATCTGGGAGGGTGACATCTTCCGTGTGCTTCTGTCTGTGGAACCACAGCGGGATGCTGCCCAGGCACTCCCTCTTGGGTATGAACCTGCCATGGAGGTGCGTACGGGGTGGTGGTGTAAGGGGACAGAGGCATGCTGGTGGAGCATTATGCTCCATCAACTTCATATAGGATTATGGCCTCTATTGTCAGAGGTGGTGGAGGTGGAGGCACTGGCAGCCAGATGAAAAAGGCCATGAGCACAGCAGCAGTGAGGGAAGAAAGGAAAACTTGTCACCAGGGTCAGGAAGAGAATGTTCTGAGCTTTCTGTCCCTCCAAGCAATGGCTTTGGGGGAGTGGAGCAATTGAGAAGGCCACTCTTCTCAAAGCAACTTGAGGAAAGAATTGTTGAAAAGTAGACTCATCAAATCAGCTTAGCCTGTATTTGAGGAGATTCATGAATCAGCTAAGTTCCACCTAAGAGGAATGCTGTTCCATCTTCTCTCTTAGTGTACTCATGTCCAACATGGCCTGTCTAAGAGAGCTACATAGTGACTTGGGGAGAAATTTCCAGCTATGTTCCAATAACAACAACAACAGGATCTTCAGGACCTCACAAGGTCCTCCAGAGGTCCTCTGGGATGATATCATCCTTGTGCATGTGGCTTTAGGGACATAACAGGACACTTCTTGGCTGCCCATTGCAAAGCCATGTTGAGAGACCCCTGCCAGAGAGAGGTGAATCTTGGCAGAGGGGTGATGTTGCAAGAGGAAAGTAATGAATTCCTCCCTCTGCAATCACCATAAAAAGATGTAAGTTGGTGTTATGCTGATGCAAGTTGCTAAGAGGATGTGAACCATAACTTTAGGTTAGCAAGTATATATACAACATGCCATATCAGTGTGGCCTGCTGGAAAATGTTCTCAATATCTGTCAGAAAAAGAACCCATGATTCAGGAAAGTGTCCTTTTGTTCTTATATGCTGAATTTAAATCCAGCTTATTAATATAAGTGGCTTAAAGGTACTCTCTATTTATCAGTATAATCATTAATGAAGCAAATAAAAAACAGTAAAATTTTTATACCAAAACTAATGGTCAACACATGGGAGAAGTAGACAGACTTCATCTGATATACTTGAAAGTTTACAGAGAGGGGCTAGCCTAAGACATCTTGGGATACAATTCTATGATGGGAACCTGGGTCATTCTACCAGTCTTCCTGAAGGCTCCCTCCTCCATGGGAGCAGCAGAAAGAGAATCATAGTGAGAGAGTTAGTATCATTTCATTTCACTTACTGAAAGTCCACTTCCACCATGCTCTTCCCTTAGTTGTCACTATCAGTGTCATTCCAGCAAGTTGAAGCTGAAGAAGAAGAGATGTAGAGTGTTCCACCAGTCCTGCTGATGGACTAGCTTTTTCCCTCTTCTCTTCATGCTCCCTTTTTCTTTCATGTCATATCTTTTTTAGACTGTACATCTATGGTCTGTCTAATATCTTGTAAATTACTAAACAAATAATGTATCACTACAGAAAAGATCCACCTGAGCTGTGATTTTCCCCTGGAGTCTTCTGAGGAAGATCACAAGTGCTGGAGAGGTTCATGTGATACGTGTACTATTTTCCACTGCTGTGGCATCCCAGATCTTTCAGTGTCCATGTATGACAGAAGTTGGTTTTAGCTGGTTCCACTTAGACACAATGGTCATCCTTGGTGGTTCAAGGCAACTGTATTGATGTGAGTCTTTGTGAGCATAGTACTGCTCCTAATTGTCTAAAAAATTTAGTTGAGCAGTTGTTAAATCTAATTTCTAAAGTGCATCTGGTGACATTCCTGAATGGCATAGCAGTTTCTGAGGCTTCATTTACATGATATGCCATTCAAGATGTTCCTTTAAAATTTACAGAAGATTAGTTGAATAAAAGTCAGGAAATTCAGGTAGGGAAGATGACGATTATTGATCAAAGGTAGGGCCTGTTTCAGGACGAGGGGAAAGGTTAAGTATCTGGTTAGCCAGCCAGAGACTTGTTCATTTCCCTCTTTGTTACTTGGCAACAGAATTGCTTTGTGTCTGCACCTATTTGCATATATGCAACAGATGGATCCAAGCAGGTTGGCTTCTATTCATGCACAGCATAGAGAGAGCCGTTGGTCCCCCCACCTGGAAAATGCCTAATAATAAATTCAACTAAAAATAATTACCTTGTTATAAATTAGGGATTAGCATATGAATTGGAGGGTTTAACATATGAAAGGGCTTTTGATGCCATATAAAACTGATATAGAAAATGACTGTAACAGAATAACAAATTATAATTTAAAAGGCAGCTTTATCTAGTGCAGATTGAAGGTTTGATGGCTGAATGGAAATGCCTGTGTTGGAGGAATGTGGGGGATGGATGGATGAGCAAGGTGAGGAGAAAATTTGTTAACTTTAGCAACTTCCCGGGTCATTTAAAAACAGTGGCTATTTTATCATCCACCACCTTTCCTCCCCCTATTCCTTCCAATGGGGTGCTCTATGCTCAGTCATAGAGCACATGAATTGTTTTGGTCTCAATATTTGGGTTCACTGGTGTCACTGCTAGCATATTTACTTCCCTTCCACCAATGCCTCTACGATGTCAGCCCTTTGCTTTCTCTCATGTGAATAAAGAAAGGCTGCCAAACTTTGAAAGAATGAAACTAGACATAGCCAGAAGTCCACTTTTGGTTTTGAAAAAATGAGCATTTCTGCTGTTAAAGCAGTTCAGGGAATAGACTTCAATACCTGCGATTCTGCAGGGAGTCCTTTCCAGAATAACATAAACATAAAAGAACACTTTTGTATCAAAGAATTTATAATTCTAAAGTTAGACCCATTTTACATGTATCCCAATCAGTGTGATTACTGTCATCTACACAATTGTTCCCTCACTAATCTAAAAATAACTATCAAAATGTCTGCCCAGGATGTACATGATAGGAAGTCAGTTTACTCAAGTTTTCTCTATGTATTTGTCATGTGTTACATGATTTTACCACATGTTATGTCTGGGCAGTGAAGAACTGCTTTTGCTGTATTATAGCATTTGAAGGGGATGAGCTATTACAGTTTCTGAATTACTTATCTTCTTGTCCCTGCTAGGATGCAATTAGTGGTTGGGATCAGTTCCCTGACCTGGAGCCAGTTCTCCCTTAGGTTCCCCATCACTTCTTGTCAATCCATCAAGTTGGTTGTCATAGCATCATGAAGCTGTAGATGTAAATTAAACAATTGTCCTAACTTCTTTTCAAACATTATGGATCTAAGCAGAATAAACAGACAAGGAGAGGGAGCATGTAAGAACTCCTCTCCCTTCTTCTACTGGTTCCCATGATCCCCTGCACACAGCAGACAACTTTTGGACAATGAGAACCTCCACTATCTATAGAGGCTCTCCATACAATCTGGAAAACAAACAAACAAACAACAACATTATAGAACATGTGCAGAACCTCCTCAGATGGAGGAGAGTCTCATTTGTGCATTCTGGGTGACATAAGAAATAATGAAAAGGGATGCACAGTGCTAGCATGTTCCTCCTCATGAGCTCATTCTACCAAATACCTAAATGGGCCTCCATTTTGGTATCCCCTTTCTGTGTAATTATAATTACATGGAGTGGAGTCAGCAGGACCATCTCTGTTTGTTCCACCCCCCACGGGTTTAAAAGGTCCCGACACCCAGATATGGGGGAAGAGAGAGAGGATAAAACATATGTAATGTGGAATTTGTTAACACGTGTAGTTTTCTATGACTAGGAGCCCTAACTGCTCACAAGCATAGACTCTCCTCTCTTTTGGGGAATCCTGCCCAGTGAGGCAAGCCTCTTATACATGTATAGGCAGGATCCCCTGTGCAGAGTTGTTCCAGTATATAAATGGTAGCCAGTAGGCATGTCCCTGCTTTTGAAAATTAGTGGTGCTAGTTGCGTAACAAATTCTCAAATGGGGGCAGAGCCAACCAGGAAAAATTGAGGAACTGTAAACCCCAAAAGTAGTGTTTCTAGACTCTAAAATAGGGATACAGTGCACCTTCTTCTGGCGTGCCCCCGCTGCATACATGAATGTGAGGTTGTGCAAAGAATTCCTATTATAACCAATGCATGTAATGTGCACATGCCCATGTGGCAACCACATGCACGTTGTATCCATTGATACAATGGAATGTGTTACTTTTTGTTTACACAGAAGTTCCGGGAAAAAAGAACTGCATATATGGAGGGTGCACTGTATATGTTAGCCTATCTTTTTGAAGTGATTGTTTCTCAGGGAAATTTTATATTTGCCATTTTCTAACCCCAGGCGCAAGAGCCAGCATGCTGTAGCGGTTTGCGCATGGGACTAAGACCCTGGAGACCAGGGTTCGATTCCCCACTTGGCCAGGGAAAACTACTGGATGATTTTGGACTTGTCACATACTCTTAGGGTTGCTATAAATCAGAAATGACTTGAAAGTACACAGCAACAACAACCTGAGGTGCTAGAATTTTCAAGACAGCTGCTATTGCCACAACACTTCCGGTTCAATGGCGTGCATGGTGGGACAGTGATAGAGCTCTCACTGTCCTAATACCCAAGGGGGAGGCTAAAAGAAAATACTCGGCAAAGAACTTCCCCGGTAAGGGTGGGTTCTGGGGGACCAAGGGCCCCCAAAATCTCTTTTAGATGAGAGGAAGATTGCCTTGTAAGTCTGAAGGGGGGGTTTAAAGAGTTCCCGCCCGCTTGGGCATTTGCGGGGAAGCAGCCTAGCGACGCCGGAGATTTTTAAATAAAATTTCTTATATATACCATTAATTTGAAGAACGGGGACATTCCCTTTAATCTCAAAACTTTGTCTCAGAGATTGAAGATCAAGCCGAACTTTAAATATAAAATCAGTGGAATTTTTGTGGAGGAGAGAGTGGTGAAAGAAGTTGAGAGAGGAGGGGGGGAAAGGAGAAAACGAATGGATATAAAAGAAAAAAATACAGTAAATAAAAGAAATACTTTTGGATTGAAAAAAATTAAATTTGAAATTGCCCAAAGAGAAAAAGGGAGGTTGTATGAGGAAGATTGTGAGATTGAAAGACTGAGTTTAAGGGAAAAGCAGCGGTGGTGATCAGAAGTGACTGTGACGGGAAGCGACAGAAATGGCGGCGGTTCAAAGTGTACAGTGAAAGTATGGAGACGCAGTTGGAGCTCCAACGCTGGAGCTTGCTGTGTAATAAACATTTCAGGAATTAAAAATTTTGTTGGAAATAACTGCTGGAAAGTCATCTAAGTTAAAGAAAAACAGAGGTACAACTGAAAAGTTATACTGCGGTTAAACTTTGGAGATGAGATCAGTCTGAAAGGGATTGAAGGAGGACGGAGTTTGTAATATACCCAAAGGCGAGAGGGGGGACAAGAAAAGGACATCCGAGAAGGGAGAATAGAAGACAGCTGGAGCTCACGAACAAAGCGTTTGAGCTCACTGGAAGAACGGATGAGCGGAGAGTGGACAGTAATGAGAAAGTAGTTGGACGGGACGGAAGGAGATCGAAGAAGATACAGAGGACATACGAGAAAAGGGAGAAGTTAGTAAGCAGCTGAAGCTCACGGACAGAAAGTTTGAGCCCGCTGGAAGAACGGAGGAGCGGAGAGTGGAGTGTCGAGGGAAGAGAGATAGCAACCAATAAGTTTGAGAGATTAAGTAGGACTGATTAATAGTAATTAAAGAAAAAGAGAAGGAAAGGAAAAGAAAAAAAAATAACAGGGTGAGAAAAGAGACGAATAGCAAATACAGGACATAGAGAACAAACAGATGAGAAAAGTCTGTACAGTTGGGACTTATAAACAGATCGTTGGCGCGGGAAGACCGGAGGAATGGTAAAAATACAGATTGTTGTTGACTGGATGTAATAAGTAGTTTGTGTAAATAAGATTTTTTTTTTTTTTTTTTAACATTGGGCTGTAAAGAAATAGAAATATTGGTTTAGAACTGGACTTGTCTTAAAGCTAACGGATTTAATTGAATCAGTGGAGTACAGATAATTGGATATAGTTCTAATTTGTTAGTTTGGGTTTGTTTGGGTATAATCCGTTAAAACTGGTGTAAAGAAGAAAGAAAAGGGAAAAAAAAGGGGAAGGGAAAAAAAAAGTTAAAAGAAAAAAAAGTTAAAGGGAGGGGGTACTGATTGAAGAGGAAGAAAAATATAGCAAAAGTTATAATTGTTATAACTTCAATTGAAAACGTTAAGGTAATAGATTGCTTAACTGTTTAAGTAATATTGTGGAGATTGGGTGAGATAGTATTGAGGGAGAAGTTGGGGGAAAAATAGCATCTGGTACTAGGAGGGAACTAGGATACAAACCCAGACACAATTACAACTGATAGACCCTACAAGAAGAGCTTCGGCTGAAATAGGTAATCCAATGATGGAAATATTAAATGAAATAAGAAGTTTAAAGTCGGAGATAGGAAAGAAATGAAAGAAACACGGGCGGAAATTAAAGAAGATTTACGGAAAAATTGGAGGGAATGGGGAAAAGAATAGATGATATAAGTAAAGACATGAATACAAGGGAAATTATATTCAGGAAATGCAAGAAAGGACAAAAAATTGAAAAGGAGAAGGATATTCTGAGGAAAATCAAAGACAAGGAGACATGAGAATTAGTCAACAAGAACTGAGATATAGAGACAAATGTTTTAAAAAGAGGCATTGGAGAAGTTCCAGGGGAAATGTTGGAGGAGAAGGTCATTACATCATTGGCAAATTTCATTGGTATGAGGGAAGAGGATTTCGAGCAGCAGGTAGATAGAATTTTCAGGGCAAATTCAAGAATAGCAAGGGAAAAAAATTTGGGCCCAAAGGATTATTGTGTGTTTCCAAGAACAAAAATTAATGAGTGAATACTTCAAGTTAATTATGAAAAGCAGTTAGTGAGGGGAGGTAGAATATAAAAATTTACAAAGATATTCCATATGAAATATTGAAAAGAAGGCAAGATTATAGACCCTTGACACAATTGTTACAAAAATACGGAATTCAGTACAAGTGGGAAAGGCTGGAAGGTCTTTCATATACTTTCCAACAAATATAAAATTACGAGTGTTAATAGGGTGAAAAAGATGATCGAAAAATTAAGAGGGAAAGCTTAAAAAAATCATCAGATCGAGTTGGGAGAAGAAACAGGAGCAAGGACAAGACACCCAAGAAAGAACAGGGGAAGGAGGAGAAGAGGAACGGACTACGGGTTATGAAGACAATAAAGATAAGGAAGAGAAATTAGAAGGAGAGTTATTCAGAGCCAGAAATAGAGCAAGAAGAAGAAACGGACTCACAGAAAGCGGAGTTAGAATTGGAAGAATGCAGAAGAAGAAGACATATAAGAGAATAGCAATAGAAGAAGAAGATGTCCATAAAGATAGTTTCGTGGAATATTAAGGTTTGAATTCAAATTACAAAAGAAGACAGGTTTTCCATTATGTAGAAAAGAGTAAGGTGGATGTGGATGTTTGCAGGAAACAAAGATAAGGAAAAAGATGACAATTTTTTTTAAAATCCCAAATTAGGTAAATGTTACTTTTTCCGCCCTTTTTAAAGAAAAAAAAAGGGTGTAGTGTTGTATGTTAATCAAAATATCCCTCAAGTTAATTTTGGGATAATAAGGGACATTATGTGGGGGTGGAGGTACAATTTCTTGAAAAGAAAATATTACTGTTTGGGAAATTTTTATGCCCCATTAGAAGGGAAAAATAGATTTTACGAAAAATTACACCAGGTTATATTAATTACTCGGCAGAATTAAATCAGGAGAATTATTTATTGTTAGGGGACATGAATGGGGTGTTAGATCCCTTGATAGATAGGTCTAGGGGGGAAAAGTTAGGAAAGCTCCCACATTCCTTTTTCAGAATAGAAGAATCTTTGGGGCTACAGGATGTATGGAGGGGAATTCATAAAGATTCATATGGATATACTTTTTTTTCAGATACCCATAAGTCGATGTCACGTATAGATTTATTCTAATCTCTAAAAACTTATTGTATATGGTCAAGGACATGGAGATTCCCCCTCGGACTCTATCTGATCATAATCCTATCCAATTGGATTTGAAAAATGTTGGGAAAAAAGACAAGATGGAGGTTAAATGATATTCTTTTTCAGAATGAGGATTACTTATAGAATAAAGAAAACAATTAAATTTTACTTTAAGGAAAACACGTCTGATAATTAAAAGGGAGTACAGTATGGGATGCTAGCAAGGCGGTGTTAAGAGGGCAGTTCATTAATTTAGCTCTGAACTTAAGAAGGTGAGACAGCAAAAATATCAGGAACTGTTAAGATAAAAATACAGGAAATGAAATTAAGGGAAAATCCATTGGATAGAACAGTACAAATGGAATTGAAAATATTGCGAGGGCAGGTTATAGATGAAAATCAGCAGGAAATGTGTAAAAATCTGTTGTGGTTGAGACAAAGGCTTTTTGAGCACAGATAAGCCAGGACGGTGGCTGGCTTATAAATTAAGAAAGGAGAAGGAAGGAGATTAATTTTGGAAATAAATAAGGGAAGTAAAATAACGACGAATCAGGAAGAAATAAAAAAAATTTTTTATAACTATTATAAAAATCTTTATAAATTGAGGGTAAGAGGAAACATTTCGTAAAGCTAGAAGAATACTTGAAAAACAAAAAATTCCCCAATTTAAGGAAGAGCACAGACAGATGATAAATAGGAAAATTACGATAAAGGAAATAAAGGAGGCGATTAAAAAATTGGACACATCTAAAGCTCCAGGTCCGGATGGATTAACAGCAACTTATTATAAGAAATTACAAAGATGTAATAGAACCATTGGAAAAGACGTTTAATGACATTATAGAGAATGCTAAACCTAAATCCTGGGAGGCTTATATAACGTTAATCCCAAAAGAAGGAAAGGATTTAAAGAACCAGGAACATCGCCCAAAATCGTTGCTTAATATTGACTATAAAATTTTTACTAATATATTGGCGGAGAGATTGAGATAGTGCTGCAAGAAATTATTCATAAAGATCAAAATGGTTTTCTTCCAAACGTCAAATCAGAAATAATATAAGATTGTTGAATATTATAGAACATTATGAAAAGAATAATGAAAAAGGGAAAATTTGGGATTAGTTTTCATTGACGCAGAGAAGGCTTTTGACAATCTTCAAAGGATTTCATGATGAGGGTGTTAGAGAAAAAGGATATAGGTGGTTCTTTTTTAAAATGGATTAAGGAAATTTATAAGGACAAAATGCAACATTGATTATTAATGGGGATAAAACGAATATTTTAGCATAGAAAAAGGAACAAGGCAGGGATGTCCACTTTCCCCACTTTTGTTTATTACAGTTTTGGAGGTGTTGTTAATGCGATTAGAAGTGATCCAGAAATAAGAGGATGTAAAATCAATAAGCATATATTTAAAGTAAGAGCTTATGCTGATGATATGATGGTTATTTTGGAAAACCCAGAACAGGACATGGAAATTTTGATACAGAAAATGGATCAATTCGGAGAAAATGCAGATTAAAAAATAAATAAAAAAGATAAAACATTGATTTTAACAAAAAATATGAGAAAGGAGGAAGAGAAAAACTATTCGGATGACTGGATTTAAAGTAGAAAAGAAGATTAAATATTTAGGAATTTGGCTGTCAAAAAGAATAATAGTTGTATGACAACAATTATAAAAAAACTTGGAAAAAACATAAAAACATCGTTAGAGAATTGGAACTCTTTAAGGCTATCTATGTGGGGGGAATTTCAGCAATAAAAATGAATGTTTTGCCCAGATTAAATTTCTATTTCAGAACCTGCCGATAATAATTAATGATAAACCCTTTAAGAAATGGCAGAAAGATATTTCAAAGTTTGTTTGGGAATAAAAAAACCTAGGATTAAGTGGAAGCTTTTAACAGAAAGGAAGAGGGGGTTTTGATTTGCCAGACCTGAAATTATATTATTTTGCTAGTGGTTTAGTATGGACTAGAGATTGGATAACATTACAGGATGAAGAGTTGTTAAATTTAGAAGGAGCAGGGAAGCGAATGGGCTGGCATGCATACATGTGGTATGGTAAGCAAAAAATTGATAAAGATTTTCAAAACCATTATTTAAGAAGAGCATTACTTGAAATTTGGTTGAAATTTAGGAAGAGTTATTATATGAAAAAACCAAATGGTTGTCTCCACATGAAGCATTATATGGGAGATGGAAAGATCCAAAAGATAAGTGGTTACGTTTTTGAAAATATATTGAAGGAAGAGCGAAATCAGGACCTAAAGTTAAAGTCGAGGGAAGAAATTGAAAAGTAAGGATTTAAATGTCATTGGTTTTTGCATCGACAATTGAGCGAAAGATTTTTAAAAGGATAAAAAGTTGGAAGGGGTGGAATCTTTGAGAAAGGAAGATATTTTTGAAATTCTACACTCAGAGAAAAAGACGATATCTAAATTATATAATTTGCTATTGGAAAGAGAATTAGAGACAGAACAAATAAAAGAGGTTATGGTGAAATGGTCAAAAAATGTGGGGCATGAAATTCAATTTGATTATTGGGAGAGTAGTTGGAAAGATACAAATAAATTTACTGCTGCTCAAAAACTGAAGGAAAACTATTTAAATGTTTTACAGGTGGTATTTGGATCCTGTAAATTGAGTAAGATATATAGAACGAAAGAAAATAAATGTTGGAAATGCGGTAAAGATAATGGAACTTTCTTTCATCTATGGTGGACATGTGGAAGGAAAGGAGTATTGGGAAAATTCAAAAAAAGATAAAAAACATTACAGATTAAGATACCACTGGAGCCGAATTTTTTTTTTATTGAATATGATGCAGAAAATTGAGAAAGAACAAAAAGGAAACACTGGAGAGTTATTCTTTACATGGTCACTGCAGCGAGGCTGATCAAACTGGAAGAAAGATATACCCCGAACGGAGGAATGGTTTGTAAAATTGAACAAATGATGGAAATGGATAGATTAACAGGGATAATTCAAGGAAAATGCAAGGCTTGCATAAAGAGAGTTGGAGATTAGTAAAGGAACATATAGAGATAGAACTTAAGGATGTGACAAACAGGATGGAGGAGATAATGATGATTAGAAGAGAAAGGGGGTAATGTTGGGAAAGGGAAGAATAAATAATTATATAATATAAATATAAATTAATAAATAAAAAGGCTGACGAAGTTTTAATAATAAATAAATACAACACAATGGTGGAGGGAAGAATATGTCATTAATAAGGTTCTAATATATAAATATATTTTTTATAAATAATGATAGAAGAAAATTTAAAACAATGAGAAAAAGAATCTTAATAAATAACGAGGGAAATGAGATAAGGTAATGTGAAGGAAGTAACGAATGAGGAAGAATGAGTAATAGGGGAAAATTACAAGGTAATTAACGGGTAGATAGTGTGAGAGATTGTCTGGTTGTGTGTAATAGAATATAGGGGTAGAAAGACATAAGTTGAAGTTGGGTATATATCAAGTTGGGGAAAGTAGTTGATATATGTAGAAGAATGTAAGTAATTGTACGTGTGTACGAGTTGTGATTTTTTAAAGTATAATGGAAATGGAATAAGAATATTTAAAAAAAAAAAAAAAAAGTACACAGCAACAACAACCTGAGGTGCTAGAATTTTCAAAGACAGCTGCTATTGCCACAGACAGACAGAAAAACACACACACACACACATACACACAGCTGGTCCTGATGCTGTAAAAAAAGCACGCTGAAGCATTTGTAGGTTTTATTCTGAAAACTCCCCTTTCCCCCCCCGCTGCCTCTACTGCCTATGTTGTTCCCACTAGTTTTGGTGAATGTGTTTCCGTATCTGGCATCTCTAATAGCTAGAAGAACAATGGGAACATCAGCAGCAACAAACAGGCCAAGAGTGGAGTTACTCAACCCCTGCAATGTGCAGAGATTTTCACTAAATCAGGCCTTATTTTAAAAGGCTGGCAGCCTTTAAAGGTTGCCCAGTAAGTGACAGTGATGGGGATATCTTACATTTTGTTCAGCAGCACCAACATTGTCTCTAAGTAGTTTATTATTTTGTTTTCATCTAGAGATTGCTTTGTTCTTTTTTCCATTTTTAACAAAGAATAGGAAAAAAAAAAGTGCCTCAAGGTAACTTAAACAGATGCTTTGCCTTTCAATATCTCTTTTACAGCAGTGGCCTTTCTACATACCTCCCCCTCCCCTCCTCACTCCCTCCTCCTCTTCTTTCAATTTCTCTGAGCAGATTGAACTAAGGAGAGGGGAAAAAAACTAATGGTGTTAGCCTCTGGCCTGACTGTGGGTTAAAGGAGCAGGAAGGTCCACTCTGCTCAGGATTTAGATAGCCAAAGTTGTAAACTGAGGCCATTTCCACACGGGGGTAAAACCCTGCGGTGCGACGACTGGACATGGAGGTTTGTCCTCACCGCGAGGGTGCTAGCGTGGTTGGAAAAGGTGAGGCTCTACACCTCAAACCACTCTAATGCAGCCTCGGGGACTGGGTAAACCACCTTCCCATGTGGTTTTTATGAAACTTGCCCGTGCTACTCCGTGGCAGCTCCCGTGAACTGCAGAGACACTTTGGCCCCTCTGCAGATCTGCTTGGGGGGGCTTCCCGGCTGGTGCACTGGCCTGATTGGCGGAGCACCGCCAGAAGCTGCCGGCCGCCATTTGGTGCCGCCAAACGCCGCCGAAATCGGCATGTGTAGAGCGGCGACACTGCGCTCCCTGCAAGGACGGAGCAGGGACAGAACAACACACTACCAGATAATCTCTGCCCCTGCATGCGCCGCCCGTTTTTGGGCCCCCCCGTGAGGGGAAAAGGGGCCCGAGTCCTACTCAAAGCCCTTGGTGTCTCCTAGGGTTGCTAGAATGAAAACCAGAGAGGGCTCCTGGACCTTTAATGGTTTGTAGAAGAGAGAATCTGAGGAGGTGTGGCTTGTTGTGCAACCAGATAACAAGTAATACCTGCTGAAATTCTCTGTACTATAAATCCATTAAAGATACAGGAGCCATTTCCAGTTTTCACTGTGGTAACCTTAGTCTGTAATGCTGTTATCTGGTTGTTACCATGGACAAAAAGGAACTTCTTCAGCCCTATTCAGTGATGTAGACCTTTTAGTCATAACAATCAGTCAGACTTAAAATCACTTCAGGACTTGACTTGGACTTGAGTCGGCAAAAAAAACACAGTGACTTGACTTGACTTGAATATTTTTAGTTATTAAATTGCTGCACTTGGTTCAGTAACATAACACATTATTTAGAAAAACTTACAACTTACAAGCCACATTCATCCAGACCTTACAACTTACAAGCCCGGAAAACCCACAACAACCTTACAACTTACTGGTCACATGATGATCTGTCTCAGCCAAAGTGTGACACATTTCTCAGAGGGAACACCAAATGGGTTAGGCAATGGGTTTGAGGTCTGCTCAGTAGCCTGTCCCTGTTACATATGGGAGGAGCTTTCTAAAAGTTTTCCTAAAAGCAGAAGTCAAGACTCTTGCCCGGAGTGCAGGGCGTGTATCTCAAAGGGAAACAGAAAATGTGTTAGGCAGTAGTCTTGAGGAGGAAGGATCCTTCCTTCTAAAGCTCTTGAAGCTTCAATAATGGGGAGTAAGAAGGTTCCTATTCCCTAATTCTGAAAAAGCCTCCAGCTTTGCAGATGGGAAGTAAGAAGGATCCTATCCCCACATCTGAAACTGTAGATGGCAAAATCACAAAAGTAGAGGACCAACTCTACTTAAAATTGTTAAAACTGACTTTCGACTCTGTCCAGAAATTCTGGAACACAGATTGGGGTATAAAGTTGGCTCCCAGACTTGACTTGAAAGTATCCTGCAAGGACTTGGGATTCGACTTGAGACTTAGAGGAAAAGATTTAAATACATCACTGGCCCTATCTAGTCAGCCATCTCAGGTGGTGGACTTGATGAGAATCAGTGACAACAGGGATGGCTGTCTCAACAATGCAGGGGGACCCTTTTTTCGGGGGGATCATATATACAGTCATCCTTCCACATTTGCTATGGTTAAGGGCACAGGACCCCCATGAAAGTGGAAAAAATATGAGTAACTTTAAAACCATATTTAACACACAAAAAGGTATGATCACCGTATTCAACGTACCGTGGATTCCTTTGAGGCATCAGAGTTCCTTCACAAGACAGAAGTGGGTGGCTGATGGGGCTTACTGCCACCTCCACTCCTGCCCCACACCATTTTTAATAGGGACTTACAAGCCTCGTTTGCAGTTTCTCAGTCTCACAAGGCTTGCAGTCCCTATTAAAAATAGCATAGGGAGACAGCAGAAGTGACAGCAAATAATCCGTGAATAATCAAATCTGCAAAAGTGAAACCCGCAAGTTTGGAGGGCTGATTGCATATATAATGTATTGTTGCTATTGGTAAATAATAATAGATTTCTCTATCAGAATGCTCTTTAATTTTCATCCATTTCTGAAAAGATATCTTCACTTGCAATCTCTTTTGTAATGGAAGCCCTTACACAGGAACTCAAGAAACTGCTTTTTCCTGAGTCAGACCTTTTGTCTACCCAGTAGTGTCAACGCTCAGTATCAGCAGCTCTCCGTGGTTTTAAGTTAGATTCTTTTGTAGCCTTTCCTAAAGATTCTGAGAGACTGAAGGAACTGAAGCATGCCTAGAAACTAGGCATGTGCTTGACTTCACCACTTGAGTCAAGAACAGGATATAGATGATTGATGGTGAGTGAAAGGTACTTTGCACATGCCCTGAAGTACTTCAGTACTGTTCTTCCTTTACTCCCTCCCTTTCTCAAACTCTTGCACGTTACTGACTTTATAGTAAAAGGTAAATGTAAATTTACAAGGTAAATGTAAAAGCCATCTGTCTGTCTGTCTGTCTGTCTGTCTATCTTTCTTTCTTCACATTATACAAACCTATTTTGTGAACCATTCAGATTTCCAAACCAAACCATACCAGGATCTCTACAAAAGAACATCAAGACTTATAAAAAAAAATAAAATACTACTTGTGTTACAAACTATTAATTTGGCATTTTTTGAAAAAAATCAGTGGGCCCAAAGAGAGCCAGTGTGGTTAATGATTTAAGTGTGGGACCAATATCTCTGTGAGACCAGGGTTTGAATTCCTGCTTAGCTGTGGAAACTCACTGGGTAAGCTTGGGCAAATCACAATCTTGCACTTCAGAGAACAGCAATGGTAAATCTCCTCTAAATAAATCTTGCCATGAAAACTCTACAGTAGGTTGGAGTTTACTCAAAAGCATACAATAACCACAACAACAGACTTAAGGGCTATTGTTCATCCCAACTAAAGGAAACCCTCTGACTCAATGGGAACTGGATAAATCAACACTTATGTAAGTTTCATTGATTTGCTGAATCTATTTTACTTTAGGCCAACAATAGGATTTGGGCCAAGGTGACTGATTTCACTTTATGAATGTTCACTTTCCCACCAGCATTTTGCTAAAGGAAAACACACACCTTGGATGACTTTTTCACTTCAGAAAATATTGATAAATAAATAATGGTGAGATAATAATTAAATGCTGGTGGAAGAGAAAGAAGGAATGGCTCATTTCCCTGGCAAATGCAGCTTGGCAACCATGCATGGAACACTGTCAGATCCTTGATAGGCTTGCTTTTTCCAGTCTCTGGCAGGCATCAAAGCAGGAGCTTCCTCTAGCATTGGACCTACAGTTTAGCTTCTCTGATTAGGAAAGACTTTCAAATACAAAAACAAACAACCCCTTTCAAAGAAAAACACTGAATATTTTTGTCATAATAATAATACCCACTCCTCTCTATCTGTTTTTTAGCTAATGCTATGGGTGCCTTAAACTAGAATGTAGCATGTCTTAATCTACCCCTAGTCTTGTTGAGTCCTAGGACCATTTCCCATTAGACAATTATAAGCATTATGATTCCACTTTAATTGCCACGGTTGTATCCTGTGGAATCCTGGGTTTTGTAGTTTGGTTTGCACTGGAGCCCTCTGGCTGTGAATTCTAAATACCTGTCCCTAACAGTTATTGCTGGAATTGAATAAGATGGAGTCACAGTTGTAAATTTCTATAATTTTCTAGTGTGAAAGAACCCCTGGTAGTTCACCATATATGTCCTGTGGGCTTCACTGGCTTTTGGTGGCTCCATGTTTCCCCCTTCTGTTTCACAGACAACATATTCAGCAATCTCAGTGCTGGAAAAAAATATCATAGGAAGAATATAGACAGACCTCCTAAGACTGCCATATATTCAGGAACATGGCAGTAAAGAGGTTTAGAAAAAAGGCCTCGAAATCTAGGCAATCTTGCAAGCAAACTTGTGTATCACTGATAGCTGGGATTGAAGAAGCTCAGCTGAGTGGGTCTAAATCAGAGTGGAAAAATGTGAATGATGGGGAGAGGGGAAGGGAAAGGTAGTGTCAGTAAGGGAAAGTCAGATTGATAGACAGGAGCTGAGTACCTTGTGCTGTCCCATCAGCTTCTCATTGTGGAGGGAAAAGGACTGTGAAATGGAACCAGATAAAAGCACAATTATGGTATTCCATTTATGATGTCTTTTCTTCTATGAGGTGCTTTCAGAGTTCATATCTCCCTGGCTGAGGAGGAGAGAAGTGTGCACCTGTGTACGCATGTATTATCTAATTTCTATGTAAAAGTCTGATAGTAATATGAAGGGAAATATAACAATGGACTTTTACATTTTTTAAAAAATTGTCTTTAAAAATGGGCTTGGGGTAGGCAGTAATATGTGAGCCTAAAACCATTTTTTTCCAGCTATGTCCACCAGAGATTTCTGATATAATCATATGATTGCCAGTTCTCAATTACCTTCTGAAATTGAACCTTTAGCAGTTTTATAAAGTTGATGTTGTGATAAGTTTCAAATGCTAATTCTTGCACATCAAACTGTCATTTAAAGACACACCTAAGAAGCTACATGAGCAGTTGTCTACTTTGCTCATGATAGAAGCTGGAGCAGAAAAAGGCAGGCAATTAACATGGTAAAGAAGCTGATTCAGTGCATGGAAGTAATTCAGTACGGTAACAACCACTAGTTGTAATGAGTTACCTTCTTCAAGTAATGAGGCTGTAGTGACGCTGGTATCTGTCTGTCTGTCCGTCCGTCCATCTGTCCATCCATCCTTCCTACCTTTTCTCCAAAACTGGAATTAGAGGTGGCTTATAAAATTGAAAGATAAAAACTGAATATAGATAAAAGGGCACAAAAGTTTATAGATAAAATGCAATCTAATATATAAAAGTCAAAGTTTGTGTGTTTGTCTGTATCAGTCAAGAAGGCCTCATATGATTGGCTGCCTAAGAAGATTCTATGGAAACCTGGGGCTTGCAGTTTAGAGAGAGGCCTTTAGAATTCTCAGCCAGAGAGCTCTTGGGCCTGGCTGGTTGCTATGGAGATGAGGCCTAGCAGCAAGGAGGAGGGCAGTGTATTTCCTTAGGAACACAACCTCTATATATTAATAACTCTGAATACAGATTGGATTGGGGAATATGGGAAAAAGTTACGGGTAGTGGACAAGACAGTTTAGGGAATTAGAGACATAGGATCTCAAATCTTTCTAACAAGTATTACCTATAAGAAAACAAAATCCCAGACAACGGCGGGTACATATGCTAGTTAACTATAAAATCAAAAGCAATTTAAAATACATCAATTGAAAAAAAATAAAAGCAGTGTAGTACACTATTAAAGGCACTTTTCTTTAAAAGTCAGGTAGTTACAGAATGGCTACTGGGAAATAAAGTCTTTGCCTGCCAGTGGAAGTAAGGGAAGGGGTCCAGTCCAGTCTAGCCTCCTTAGGAAATGAGTTGCTTTGCCTGGGAAAAGCTGCTTCAGATGTACCCAGAACCAATAAGGGCACACTCTCCATGCCTTAATGCCCAGGGCAGGTCACCCATCAAAGTGAGTGATGCTATCCCATTCCATAATCAGGCCTGAGGCCACACTGCAATTTATCTAGATAAACTGGCTCACACAGGGTGCTACCAAATATTACAGTATCTTGTCTAAAAAGCATATATTTCAGATAATTATTCAGGAAGATAAGATTCAGTTAGGGATTTTTCAGTAAAGGTATGACAACTACTTCTTTTAGAAACATTGGCACCTTGTCTCACTGTAAGAAGGCATTGCATTTACCTACTCAACCGGCACCTGGGGTTCCCTAGTGGCCTCCCATCCAAGTACAAGAAGTTAAAACAAAATACAGTTAAAAAAGCTATTAATATATAAGTTAAAAAACCAACTGAACAACCATTCTGTTTGAAAACATAAGTAAAAATAAGATTAAAAAACACACTTAAAGACAGCAGGGAGGGGAACAACTGGATCTCTTGTGGAAATGAGTTCCATAACTTGAGAACAATTTGTTATTTGGTGAAGCAATGGAGCTGTCTGGCTGAATTCGAAATACCCCTCCTAAAACGGCAAATCTCAGAATTCCATAGGGTGCTGTCATGGCGGTTAAAATAAAATATAGTGCTTTAATTGTGTAGCATGAAAGGGCCCTTGGTTTGAGGATTATAATGCTACCATTTAGCTTTTGAGGGCTACAGGGCTTTTGGTCAGTTCTAACTTAACTGAGTAACCAATGTTTGGTTTTTAAATGGTTGAAGCAATGGATTTTTCATAGCTGCTGTTTGATGTTAATATGTTGCAAGCTGAAGCAGTTGAGATCAAAGCCAGCTGTTGACGAACATTTATAATCTGGAGATACTGTTGGAAACAATCTGTTGATGCTATAAATTATTATTTCCAGACAAATAGCTTTATTAGGAACAGAGTTAAGGTTGTAAAGATAGATCAATTACTTCTGGGAGAAAAACAACAACAACCACCCTTATTAGCATAAGTAGCTATAAAAGAAGAAAAACGGATGCTGGAAACTTTAGGAATTTTAAGCTGGAAAATAAAACATGCTCAAATGTTTGAATGTCTGGAACTCAGAGATAAGGTTTTTCAGTGTACTGAACTCTGTATCATATGTGTCTCTTAGTAGTGGTCATTCACTTAAAGCAAGCAGCCTGTTCTTTTGTTTAGGAGAGCTCTGAAATATGTTACTTCAGCATATGCAAAGGTTTTGACATGTGCATGTTGGATATGGGGAGAATAGTTGTCAGCTCTGTAACTGGCTCCTGCCACTGTACTTTTAACAGAAGTTGGATGTGAAAGAATTACAATGATAGTCCAAGCTCACCTGATACATGAGATGGGGGATGAAAAGCTTACCTGCACCCCCGTGAGTCACTGCCTTATTCACTGCTAGTACTGACAGACGTAGAAAGTAGGCAGGTTCTATGGAAAGCAGACCTGGGTGGGCCCTAACACCTGACCCTGAACCAGAACACCTGACCCAGAATCAGATATTGTGGGTGGCATAGATGATTTCCTCAAGCAACCTACTCATAAGGACTAGCTGGCTTTCAACACCCACAGGGCATGAACCAGCCATTTCAGCCAGCAATGAATGAGTACACGAGGTTTCTTCCACTGATAGGTGGCTGGATGCTTTGCTACCTCTTGTGCTGTACCATGTAATGTGGGCACTTCATTTCATCTAATGGGCAGCAAAGCCTCAAATTTGGCTATTATGATTGTTTGAGGGGAAAGCGTTGCATTAATCAGAGCGAGGCTACTGCTTCAGGTGGCAATCGTTGGAGGAGAGTTCTGGCACCTTATCTATCCCTTTTGAGTCCTTAATCAACTCCCACATCCTGTAAACCAGGTGGCTGCCCTCAGGTATCTGTAGCCAGTACTGGAGTAAGATTCAATTACCAGTCCTGTTGGTTTCTGTAAATGAAATTAAATGGGAGCATTTTGGTCTTTTGCTTCAGGCAAAAAAGGTGTTTTGGACGAACCTTCCCTCAGTTTTTAGAAGAGGTCACAACTATAGATTGCTTTTATCTGTCATGAATTGCCTCAAGAATGCTGGGAGGTGGTGAGATAGACAGACAGACAGGCAGACAGACTTCTAGCAGTAGTGGTAGGCTACACTAGGTTTGTTTTGTATGATAACAGTGGATGTAAAGTGATAGCCCAAGGCTAACTTTGGAGTGCAGAGCTGTTCAGGGTTAGGTACCAATAAGAAATCAATGGAATTCCTGGAGACCATATGCTTGAGAGCTCATTATGCCAGAATAGAGCTTTTGGTTACACACACTTTTAGGGAACTATGGAGCGTAGTGTTTTGATCCTATGCATATCGTCTATGTAATATTTCAACATTTGGGCCAAGGTTCTATACATCTTTGGTGTACTATAAATATACATTGGCATGATTATGCTAGATTCCGCAGATATGCAACCAAGTGCACGTGAGTGCCAGAGCTTTGAGCTCACCCACTGTGCCATGGTCAATTAGCTCCCTATTTGTCAAGGCAGGAGTGAGAGAGGTATGTATGTGTGTGTCTTGCAGAATGATTGGCTGCACTAAAAACCACACATATGCAAAATCTGAGAATGTGAAACTACAGACACAATTATTTTTAAAGTAGTATACGCTCCCAAAGGATTCTACCCATATTTTTGGTGTCCACATCCCAGTTTCTTATTAATATATGCATCTATGGGATTCTTAGAGTAGGAGACTTGGGAGCATCTTGCCCCAAAATGTGGCTTCAGGATGGACATGTTGCCCAGGAAGCCATATCTTAATGTCATACACATTATTTGGAACTCGCCACAGAACTGGGTCAAGGTATGTCACTGCCTAAGGCAAAGGACAAGGAGTTCTTGCACTTTGGGAGGAGTATTTAGATTTCACAGCCAGCCTGACCAACTACAAGCTCAGGATTCCATAGGACACTATTATGATATTTATAGTGGAATCATGGTGCTATAATTGTTTGGTGTGAAAGGGCCCAAGACAGCTTCTTCTTCCATTTCAAGAAGAAAGTTGAAGCACTGGCCATGGAATTTGAATCTTTCACTACATCAGAGGATGAAGGGCAGATCATGCAGCACACATATTCCTGTTCTGTAAGATAGGGAAATAGTTTGCAAGATGAGATTCAGCCAAGGAATGGTTGCTGCCATCACTGCCATCAAAGGAAGTTGTATTATTGTGCCTAATGGTAGGACTAGCCCTCGTGACCCAAAGTTTATTTGGGGATATTGTGATATCAACATCTATTGCCTTATATAAGTTGACCTGGTAACCTTGAATTAATGATGATTTGGGAACCAGCTTCACTTTCACAACCCCTGAAGCTATCCTTTCTCCTGTCTTTGGTAGGTACTCACTCTGTTCTGATTCTCATTAAAATAACAAACCTTTCAGCCCTTCCTTACCTGCTGAGGGAAAGAAACCCCTTTGTAGTGTAATAAATAGGCACAATTCACAGCAATTAGTACTTCCACAGGAGGTAGTTAACCCTCACAATAAAGTGTGATTTTCTCTCGTTTCTCTCATACTGTTATGAATTCAGAACAGTCCCTATATAAAGGTGTCATTCTCTCTCTCTCTCTCTCATTCTCTCATAATTTTTTTTTCTCAGCTCTGGAATAACCATTGTCACTCACAGGCTGATGCCAAGAAGAGTAGCTATGCTGAGACTTCTATCTGAACACAAACCCTAACTAATTCTTCATTCTTTCTTTACCCAGCATACTGTGTATGTGTTGTGCCTTTCAAGTTGCTTCCAATTTATAGTGACCATAATGTGAACCTATCACCGGGTTTACTTGGCAAGACTTGTTCATAGGGGTTTTTCCTTTGCCTTCTTTTGAGGATGAGAAAGTGTGACTTACCCAAGGTCATCCAGTGGGTTTCTATGGCTGAGTGGGGATTCAAACTCTGATCTCCCAGAGTCCTAATACAATGCTGAAAGCACTACACCATGCTGGGTCTCACTCAGCATACTACTGACCTAAAATTTCATGCAGGAAGGGAAAATTTGCACCAGTTTCATTAGTCCCTGCACAGCTGTCTGAAGAATGCTGAAGAATATGTAGAAAGAAGTATATCTATGGCAAAGAGATAAACAGAAGGGTATAAAGAGGAGCTTATATAAAATAAGTATAAAATAAGTGCAACATATTTTATCAAATTACTGTCTAAGTTAACACTGTTATGCTGTTGTCGTAGCAACAGAATTTGTGAAGATAGAAATTTTTTAAAATGGGGTGTTGTAGACCACAACATTCATAGAGAAATCTTTTAACTCTAGAATACAGATTAGTCATTTGTTTACCATCCCAATTGAGATTAGGCAGCCTCTGAGTGTTAGTTCTTCTGCCATCAGCTAAAACCTATTTGTTAATTCAGTCATTTCCTAATTATTTACCAGATTGTTAATGTTGTTAATTACACCCATGTTTTTTTTAAAAAATGAATTGTTTTAAAGATATTTCTTCTATTTTTGATTACTATTTTATGACTTTAGCCTTTGATTTTATTGTATCTGTTTTTATTGTAAACTGCCTGGAAATTTTTTAAATGCACAACAGTATGCAAATATTCTTGAATAACATAAACAAATAAAGCTGCCATTTGAGTTTAAGATTCCTGCTAGTTAGAATCTGTAGTAGAGGCATATATCCAACTCCTGTGTAACTTGGATCTGAATGACTCAATTCAGTCCTGTTGAATCTCTACCCAGAGTTAACGACCCAGTGATTGGCTTTTACTTCCAGGTGAGTTTGCAAAGGATTATTGCCCTATTTTGGCATGGCAGACCCTACCAGCAGCACTCCTACCATCAGTATAGCTTGTTGCTTCAGAGGAGCACACAATCCCACCACCACAGAAAAGCAGTGCCTAGATACATCCATTTTCTGGAGGCAGATACCCAATTTTTAATTTTTTTAAAAAATACATATTTGGAAGAAATGCATATAATCCAACAACACTGCAATAAAGAAGTAACATTTCCTGACCCTATCTCCTTTAAAAAAAAAAAAAGTGAAACATTGAAACATCTTTCAAACATTATTGTCAGTGTTGTCTTTCATTTGGTCCAAAAGTTCTCTTTAGCATTAAAAACTTCCAAAGACCCCACCACACTCCGTGGCAGCACATTCCACTGCCGGACAGCCCTGACTGTCAGGAAATTCCTCCTGAGGTTCAGGCGAAATCCCCCCTCCTGCAGCTTGCATCCATTGCTCCTTGTCCTGGTCTCAAGAGCAGGAGAAAACAAGCCCACTCCCTCCTCGACATGACATCCCTTCAAATATTTAAACATGGCTATCATGTCCCCTCTCAACCTTCTCTTCTGCAGACTAAACATACCCAGCTCTCTAAGTCTGTCCTCATAGGGCATGGCTTCCAGGCCCCTCACCATTTTGGTTGCCCTCCTCTGGACCTGCTCCAGCTTATCCATATCCTTCTTGAATTGGGGTGCCCAGAACTGGACACAGTATTAACCTGAACTCTCTTTTTAGTAAGGAATGTCAGATCAAACATTCAGCACAATTTTTGGTGGAAATAACAAAACTTCCCGTGTTTTATCATATAAGAGTGACTGTTGACTTAGTCAGTCAGTTATTTGATATAATCAAAAGAGACTGTATGTGCATACTCAGTTAACTCCAGCTTGATTTATTTATTTAGGGAATTTATACCCCACCTTCGATTAATGAAGGATAATAAATTAATTTTTAACAATTTTTTTCCAAGCTCTGATTTCCACACAGATATTTTTAAACAGCAGTAATGCACAGGGGACACGTTGTGCAGTCTGATAGAGACAATGGAGCATATAGGTTGTGTTTATAGAGCTTCGGTGATTATCTTGGCACCAAACTGCAAATAAGTTTCACAAAAACACTGCAGAGGAAGGCTGGATAATTTGTGACCTGCCAGGATGAACACTGCTGAACACAGTCACGTATTGAATTTTCGACTCCCTGTCCTGTTTTTGCATTATCAGGGGGGCAGCAGAAGCAAGAGGTTAATCAAGCTCATGGGGGACGACCACTCACGGCTGCAGTCAACGTAGGAGGCCAAATGTTATATCTGCCTACTTTGCATTTTTACTCTGCTGCTCATTTTAATTTGGTTTTGTATATTTAAAATGTTTTATTCTCTGCTGCTCATTTTCTCCCCATCATACTATTTATTATACCTCTAGTATAATTTTGTCCATTTAAAATTTTTATTTAGTACAGCATTTTAAAAGGTTGTATGCTACCAGGAGAATGATGGCTTGTGGGCAAAATGTAATTTAAAAGCAATTAACAAAACACCGGTGGTAAAAATGGGTCTATAATCTTTACAGCTGGGCTTTAGAACATGCAGCCTACAGGATGCTTGTGGTTCCTCAGGGTTGTTTTTGTGGTCTGCCCAAGGTACCCCATTTTTAAAAATCTTTTTTTCTTTAAAAATCTTCCTTCAAATGCACCTGGGGAAATGGGGGAATAATTTCATCATGCTTTTGGTCCTCTCAGCCCTAAAAGAGGTCTTTGATCATTTCCGCAGTAGACTGTTATAGTGCTATTATTCAGCTTGCAACATCCTGTGGAATTCTGGAGTTTGTAGTTTACTGAGGCCAAAGAGCTCTCTGGCTGAGAATTCTAAATGCCCCTCCCTAAACTGCAAATCCCAGGATCTCATAGCATGTTGAAAGTGGCATAATAGCACTACAGCAGTGTAGTGTGGAAATGGCCTTTGTCTTCCAACAGAAAGTGAGCCTCCTTTTTTTTTTTTTTTGAGGTTATAGCTCTGCAACTCCCTTCTGAGGGAGGCCAGAATAGTTTCCTCTTTGCAGTCGTTCTATTGCAAGGCAAGGACTTTATTTATTCTGGCAGCCTTTTGCAGGTGAAGGTTTTAAAAGAAAGGGCTCTTAATAGGGTACTGTACTGTTGTCTTGAACAATTTTTAGCTGCTTTTTATCCCCTTTAAGTAAAGTTGCCAGAGAGAAAACTGGAGAGTGCTCCTATACCTTTAATGATGGTGTAGAAGAAGGAATTTCAGCAGGTGTTGTTTGTTACTTGGCTGCATGACAAGTGCTACCTGCTGAAATTCCTTCTCCAACAGACCCATTAAAGGTCCAGGAGCTCTCTCCAGTTGACACTCTGGCAACCCTACTTTTAAGTGAATGCTTTAAATTATTTTAATATTATGCATAGCTTATTTTTATTTTAATGTTGACTTTTGTATGTTTTTAAAGCTACATTGTACTTGTTTTAAATTGTAAGCTGCCTTGAGTCCCAGTGTATTTCCTTGAGATAGGGTACAAATAAAAATGATGATGATACTACTAGTACTACTACTACTACTACTACTACTATTAATGTAGTGGGTGTGCATCTCTCCAAGATCTCTTGGGGGCAATAACCCCCAACATTGATTCACTCCTGCTGAAACAGTGAAGAAAGATGAAGCTAAGGGTTGGATCCTGAAATATATCTCAGCAAAAAACTATTGTGTGTGTGTGTACGGAAGAATCTGGAGAATGCTTACTACTGCTGGGTAACATTTGGACTTATAGCCTCTGTCCTATCTCAATCTGGGCTGTAAGCCAAAGCTTGCAGCTGCACAGCTGATAGCCAGGAGATAATGCAAGCAAAGTAACAAATAAAGGCCCTTTCCACACGGGGCTGTGTGTGTGTGAAATGCAGGGAAACGGGGCAGCGCACGCAGAAACAGAGCTTACCTCGATGTGGGTAGCTCTGTCGCCGTGGGGAGCAGCGCGCGTTTGCTGCTCTACACGGCAGCAGTGTCCGGTGGCATCTGGCGGTGCCCAAAATGGCGTCTGGCGGCTTCTGACGGTTCTCTGCCAATTGGAGAAGCACGCCAGCTGGAAGCCCACCCCTGGGCAGCTCTGCAGGGACGCGTTTGTGCGCCCCTGCAATTCCACACGGGGCGCTGCAACGGGCTAGCGTACGCATGTTTCATAAAGACCACATCAGATGTGGTCTTTATAAAACACGCGGTGCCACCCCCGCGGCCACGCGAGGGCAGTTTGAGGTGTGGAACCTCCACATTTCTAACTGCCCTAGCGCACTCCACGATACGGACGACCTCCAGGTGAGGTCGTCCTACCCCATGTTTTTCCCCACGTGTGGAAAGGGCCAAAGAAACAGAACAGCTCAAAATCAGTCACTTACTTTTACCCAGTAAGCAAAAGGTCAAAGGCACAAACAGGGCCCAACAGAATCTACAGGCAGAGCAAAATAAGCCCAGAGACAACATAATCCAAAGCCTGAGGGGCAGGAAGGTCAGATAAGCTCCAACAACTCCTGGAGGTGAAGAGCAGTGTCTATATGTGTCAGCAGCTTAATGCAGCTGCTGCCTAACTAATTGCTGTCTCCTATAAATCATTTGAGACTGGCACATGTTCTCCCTTTGCTGTCTACACTCAGTAAAGGTAGGTATAGGTAAGTTGTCTTCTGTATCTGAAAGGGCAGGATTCTCTGCTGGAGCTGGCAGTGCACTTTGTTCTGTATCTGGGATTTATGGCTTTGTAACCTCCTCCTGTTCAGCAGGTCCTGTCACATCAACTGTTTCAGTCTCTTGAGTCAGAGTCCATTTCCATGTTCTGGAAGAAGGGCATGGCAGCTCCTTCTGAAATTAACAATGATGGGAGGAGTAATCAGGGCCAGCTCTACCATAAGGCAAGGTGAGGAAGTTGTCTTGGGTGGCAGATGCTAAGGAGGAAGCAGCAAGGTGTTGGAGGGGAGAGTGCACATGGCTTGCCCTGTGTCCCTAAGCTATCTTGTTGTTTTCTGATGTGGTGGAGAATGGTGTCTCATCATGAGTGACAATGAAAAAAACATTCTTCATGGAATGGGAGAAGGGAATCTTTTTTTAAGCCATAGGTAGCTCTTTACCTCAGGTAGCAAAATGGTTTGGGCTAGCCCTTGGGGGACTATTCACATAGAATTTTTGCAGTCTGGTTTCACCCATGAGGTATTATCAACTGGTTAAAGATTAACACATCTAACACCCTTTTTCCCCAGATGTGAATTTGCAGCAAGAAAAGAGAAACCAAGGTGGATATATATGAACCAGAAATATTTTGTAAAATATTACACCTATTTTTAATCTGACAAGTGATGATTTAAGTCCAATACCTGTTCCTCAAGGCCATGACACTGATAGAAAGGTGTGAGAATAAACAGTATGTGGCTATAAGGATTTTAACTATCACAGCATGCTCACCACTAAGATGGAACATTGCCAAGAGGAGTCCACGATTACCAGTTGTCTACTGTTTGAGAGTCTTGAAAGAGGGACCTACAAAGAAGGGGAAGTGATTAAACATTCTATTTTAGAGGAATTGGTTTGCAGACAGTTAGCTGCTTGTTCATGCAACAAGTGTACTTTCTGCTTCCAGTCTATGCTTATTCATACTGTTGTAAGAAAAACTGAATGGTGGTGGATGTTAATGAAGCACATCGTAATCAGATTTCCAGAACAGACAAGAAGATATGGACGTACTTTTTTTTTATAAACCTGACAGAGGATCATAAGAAATTCTATGGATTTTTCCCCTTTAAATGCAAATATATATTAGAACAGAACAGGATTAAAGCTCTCCCTTTGGTAAGAGAAAACAAAATGCAAATTGAATGGGTATATTAAGACTAGATATTCCCTTTTCTGCCATATTTGGGGGAATATCATAATTAAATTTATACATGGTTGTGCCTGGCCTGGAGAGGGAGATATTGTTTCAGATATGAGATCCTGGCATGGAGTAGGAAAGAGATCCTGACAAGTACAGATTTTTGATGAACCATCCCATTTCTCCCTCCCTTTTTTTTTTTGAGCTTAGAATAGAGGCTGATACTGTTCCAGCTAAGAGATGCTGGTATGCAACAATATCTGATTGTCCATCAGACTGGAACAAATGCCCTCTGTACAGATTTACTGCACCTGAACTGAAGCTGGTGTTCATGTAGGAGATGTTGATAGATAGTTCTTCTTTTAGAGAAAAAAGCAGTAAACATATTTTGCTACAGTAGTTCATGGGGAGAAAATCATGTTCAGGCAAGAGATCGTGACATGTAGCAACTTCTTTGAGCCAATCAGAATGGCACAAACTCTCTGGTCACATGTTGCAAACCATTAACGAGCAAATTGTTAATATCTATAGAACATAACAAGTAATTTAGAAACCAAAAAGAAAACAAATACAACCCTACATCAGTCATTATTCATATTAATATTTTTATTAGTAGCCAACTTTTTTTATAGCATGAAATGGAGCAGAGTTTGTTTTTCTGGTTGGAGTTGCTAATGAAAGCTCCCTAGACCAGTGGTTCTCAATTTTGGATGCTCCAGATGTTTCAAACTCCAGCTCCTAGAAATCTTGACCATTGGCCATGTTGCCTGAGTGTTGTGAGAGTGGAAGTCTAAAACATCTGAAGGACCAAAAGTTAAGAACTACTTACAAAAGTTAAGAACTACTTAAAAATCCATTCACATAACAAAAATTAGCATGTTAGGGAGAAGATTGTTCATTCCCTTGGTTCTTCAGTTTTCTGTGCTGAATGTTTGTCTGCCTGTGTTGAAAGAACATATTCATGAAAGAACACTCAGCAGCCTGATGTTACACAGCTTTACAATGTGGCATGGGAATGTAAAATGAGGTGACTAGGGAGAAGAGAGAACCACATTGGACCTCTGGTGTGTTTTGTAGTTCTTAAGGAGGAAGACAATTGTGAAGGCAATTGCCTTTGTGTCCTGCTTTGCATGTACTGTTTGGTGGAAAGAAATACTGGACTAATTGGACATTGGTATGATCCAGAAGGCAATTTCTGTATCCTAATATCTTTGCTTTCAGAAAACAGATATTTTCCACATTAACTTCCAGATCTGAATTTTTGCCAGCTTGACTTCATTTTATCCTCACACTTCAGTATTTTTCTAAGGTGTACCTGCTTAACTGTCAAGGACTAGCAGTCTAGGACAGTGGCTCTTAATCTGGGGGTTCACGGAGCCCCATAAAGTTGCAGATTGAGGAAGGGGGAAGACTTAGCAGCAACCAATCAACAAGCACCAAGAAAATTGGGAGGGGTAGCCTGCATTACTAATGGTTATTGATATCAAACCTATCTGAGGACCAGCCTAAACTCCACCTTAGTGCTAGCCATTGTCAGTATGTGTGAAGAGGCTGGGGCATGGTTTGGGAGTGGGAGATGTGTGGTGTGAAGTGTGTTGATAGACCACTAGCACAAAGCAACTGGGCCTCCTCCTTTTTATACTTTCATCCTGGCCAGGGTGCTGCTTTAGCTGCTACTCTTTGGGGCCATAGCTGGCTCCCTGCTCAGTCGCTCAGCTGGCCAGATGAGCAAGTGAGTGGCAGCAGGTTCTACAGAAGACACCCATTGCTTCCTGGTTGTTTGGTCTCCTTTCTTTTGGGAGTAGTGAGTGCTTCTCTGATGGAGGAGGTAGAACCTCCAAAGAAAAGCACATATGCCTCCCCTCCCATTGAAAATAGTACAATGGCCCCTCCACTTTCTCAAGGGTTTAGGGTGCCAAGGTGGAAAAACAGCTAATAACTCACTCCTGTGCTTCCCCTCTCATTCCCTTCCAGGGCTCCCCCTCCAATCCTTTGCCTTTTGCCTTGGTGCATGTTCTCCACACTGGGGAGCACTGGAGGAGAGAAAGAAGGCATATGCGTGGCTTCTCCCACATTCCTTTACCTTTTGCTTCAGTGTGTGTTCTCTGCACAGAGGCCAAAGACAAGGAAATGGGAGACGGAGCACCAGCGAGGAGAAGGAAAGTGTGTGCTTGCCTTCCCTGCCCCCATTCCCTTGCCTTTTGTGTTAGTGTCTGTATGTAATCCTTCAAGTATTATAACGGGAGTGTGCACATTTACTCATTTCTCCCTTCACTCCAAATTTAGAAGCTCCCTGATGAGCAACTTTAAATAAATATTTGAATATGAAAATCTAAATTAAGTCTTGGAAGTTCCCAGCAACAAATTATATTTACAGGGAGTCCCTGATAAAGAAAAGTTTAAGAACCACTGGTTGAGGACATTGTGTGATCTCAGTCACCACTTTTTATTGACATAGAAAAGAGACTACCATAACCCAGACTATTCAGGACTGTTAATGTTTTTATAAAAGTATTAATTGTTGACATGAAAAATCTAGTGTCAGGAATTTCTCCTTGCTGGGCTGCAGCCAGCAAAGGAGGAGAGAGGCCAAGAACACTTGGGGAATCCGAATAGACCAAACACCAGGAAAACACAAGCCGAGCCAGGTCAAGGTCCAGTTCAAAGGTTCAGGAGGTAGAGATCCATCCAGAGGGTTTCAGGGAGCAGGAGACACAAAGGTTGTGAGGGCTTGCTAATAATTTGCTGCAAGCAAGGAGCAGCCACGCTGGCAGACTTAAATAGCCCCTGTGAGCAAGTGCTGCTTGTTATTGTTTCCTCAGCCTAGTCCAAGCAGCCTCCCTCTTCACAACCTGTCTCAGCCTTCTGCGTGATTGAGGGTTGATGGGCACAGCTGGCTGCAACTCTTCTGCATCATTGCTGGTTCCCTCTCCGTCATGAGCTGGCTGGGGCAACTCAGACTCTGTTTGACCTTCCAGTGCAGGGGATGTTTGTAGGTTGACTTGCTCAGTCACTGGCTCAGCCCCCTGTACAATCAGTTGCTCCTCAATCACATCATCATCATGTATCACATCTAGTTTACAACCAAACTAATATGCATTCAGAAAATAAGCAGAATGAAAAAAAAGAGAGAAGAGAAGAAAAAAAATAAAAGAGGGGAAAAAGATATATAAGTAATACACAGTGCACAGACTGTAATGAAAAGAAAAATAAGAAAAAAAAATATTCTACCCTTACAGAGCCAACTAAATAATCCTGTCAAAATTACTAGTAACCATAACCACAGATTAGATTTTTTTTATTGCTCAAAAAAAAAATCCATACATAATTTCCTGACTTTCAAAAAGTCTTCAACTGGCTTATCCTTTAGAACCCACATTAATTTGACCATATAGTATAATTCAGCAACTTTAACAATCCATCCTTCCATCATCAGTACTTCAGTCCTTTTCCAATGCCCTTTTCTCACCTTACCTTTGTCCTAGTGGCATCCAGTGACCATGGCAGCAGGGGCTCTCCTAGGAGGGGAGTGCAATGGAGTGCTCCCCTCCGCATCAGCTGCCTCCAGGATCCAGAAAGTGCAATGGCCATGCCTCTTCCTGCTGCAGCGCAGCCGGATGCTGTCTCAGGCTGCACTGGGGCAGGAAGCACAGCCAGTGCACTTCCAGACCCTCTACAGACAAGGTAAATGCAGGCGTGTGGTGGGAGGGCAGCATGATTGCCAGTCATTGATGGGGAAAACCCGTCAATGATTTGCAGCTTGATTGCACTGCCTGGTAGTTGTGTAGGGACGTGGGGGTGGGGGGGATGATTCGCCCTGGGTGGCAATGTTTGTGGGGCATCCTGACCCATAGCCATGCCCCCATGTTTCCTGGCCATGCCCCCACACACCACAGCCATGCCTCTCATGCATAGTGGCTATGCCCCTTGCACCATAGCCCCGCCCCCTCCCGTCCCCCCTCCACACACTCCAAGCTCCGCCACTGCTGCCTGGGGATGGGAGAAGGATGGGACTGGGATGACTGGTCCCATCCTTCTCCCATCCCTGTGGCAGGTTGGGTGTGTTGAGTGGAAAGGGCCCAAGTTTGAGCAAAAAAATATTCTTGCTGCTGTAGTCAAATTTCAAAGAAATAACTCATATTTACTCTCCAGTTCTTTATCTATAACACCAACAAAAACATTTTTCATAACATTACAAAATCTACCTTTAATTTTTTTTTGGATTAACATATAAATCTTAGACCAGCAACTTTTTGCCTTCTTACAAGTCCACCACATATGAGAAAAGAACCCTTCCTTATCTTCACAGCCCTAACATTGGTTTGAAACATTCTGGGACATTTTTGATGACTTATTTGGGGTTAAGTACCATCTATATATAATCTAATACAGGCTTTCTTTTAAGTTACTGAACAAACTAAATTTTATACCTTTGGACTACATTTTCCCCATACATCCGTAAGGAAATTATGCCAAAATTTTGGGCCCATTTTATCATGTACTGTTTAAGAGATTCATCTTCTGTCTCTAGCTTCCAAAGCCATTTATATACCTTCTAATGCTTTCCATTTTGCCACGAAACCTTAATTAGCATGTCTTTTATTAAACAAAGTTTATGATACAAGAGCTGTCCCCCTATATGTTCTCTTGCCTAATTAAGTAATCAGTAGGTACCCACTGCTACACAAGAAATCTCTGATTGTCTAGTCACTAATCCAATCAAGGCAAATTCTGAAAAGCTAGAACCATGGTGAGAAAAATACTCACTTCATGAAACACCATCATCACCATCTCTAATAATAATTGGCATAGTCATAGTTGTTGTTGGTGTTAACAGCAAATAAGGAGAGGAAACTAAACCCATTGTAACACATTCTATCATCTTGTACACAGAAATCTCTCTCTCTCTCTCATTCTCATTCTCTCCCTTCCTCCCCCCTCCCTCCCTGTGTGCATCTATGGCAAGAGAGTTCAGTACCTTAGATTCCTTTCATTCTGGGTATTATCTTTAATTGAAAATGACCCACCTAAAGGGTAAAACAGGTTTCCTTTCCAGAAAGTGGGCTGAATTGGAAAATAAATTAATTTTTGCTTCTTGTTCCCCCTTTTGTTCTGTCTCCTTCCATATATCTATGCTTATCATTTTGCTATCAGTTTAGTCAGTGTTTTTACACAACACACATCTTTCCTCTGCAAATATTCCAAAAAATGCCCCCCAACAGCCTTAGGATGTGCAAAGTTTAAAAGCACTGTGCACCCTGTTAATTAAATTAAAGAATTATAAACGGTTAGCTCTTGAAGCTGGAACTGAGATTTTCACCATTCCAGAGCTCTTAAATTCCCTTTTTTTAAAAAACTTGAATATAACTGCTTCATTTGTCCCCTGTCATCTTTTGTCTCTACGCCTCAAGCTATCTAAGCCCATGTCATTGCATCTCAGGTTTTTCCATTATGTTTTGGCCTCTCCAACACAATTCAGCTATTTAGCTCCCTCCTTATTCTCTTTTTCTGCAACTGTATCATAACACACAAACATACTTTTCTACCTGCTTTGTACACTTCTAGTCTGGCTCAGGCTTCATAAGTAAATCATATCTTCCAATGTCTTACAGAGGAAAACTGGAACACATGTGACAGAACAACATCAGAGTGTGGCTGAAAGGATATGACTAGGCCAAAAGGGGAAAAAAATTAAAAGGAAAAGACAAACAAAACTACTATTTTAAGTGGAAAATCCCTGGAATTTATGAATTGAATTCAGGAAAGTCTGCCAAAAAAAAAAGAAAAAAAAAAGCCCAAACCAATAAATGCAATATTGGCCTTTTCCACATGGGGCGAGGGAATCGCTCCGTGCTGGTACTCACCGAACCTGTGTGCTCCATGCCCGGATCCAGACTGCCCTAGAGCAGGGTGTGGCCGTGTTCCGCACTGCTCCGGGGACGAAAATGGCGGCTTCTGGTTGGTGGAGGCTCTCCACCAACCAGTGAAGCTTGCCAGCCTAAAGCCTGCCCCTGGCAGATCTGCAGGCTTGCACTGGTGCGAGCCTGCAAATCTGCACCGGAGCGCGGCCACGGAGTGGCGCGCTCCATGCTTTTGAAAGACCTGTTTCAAGCGATCTTTCAAAAGCACACTGAATGACCACTTTGGGTCATTCTGGAGCGGGCTGAGGTCCGGAACTACACAAAATAGTCTGGACCCAGTCTGCTCCCAGGTGCAGTCACCCTCCCTGGAGGATGCTCTGCACCGTTTTAAAAGCCCCATGCGGAAAAGGCCATTATCTCTGTGTGTGCAGGTGCTGCATGATTAACAATACATCTAATATAATATAATGCATTATTGTAAAATCAAAGTGCCTTCATCAGATCTTCTCAAAATTACAGTTTTCCTCTTAAATTCTTGGTCACTGCAGGAGTTGTATGTTCAAAGCCCGCCCCCTCTATCCAGGAAGTTGGAGAGAAGAAGAAAACCAGTAAAACAAGGTTGATGGAAATCTCAAGAATAAACAGACCTACAGAACTGATGTTAACACAGCATCCTGGTCTGGTCTTTGGTGAACTAAGATATCATTTTTGATATCATAATTTGGCCCTTCCCCCCACCAGCTAAGTGTTTGTAAGGCGCCGCTGGACAAGCGCGATGCTAGGCATGGGAGACTTGTATTCTCACCAAAGTACCAGATATAGCCAGTTCCACTTCAGGGGGTAGCCACCCGAAACAAACACCTTGATTGGTAAACAAAGAGGACTCTTTGCCTGTGAAAGCACCCTGGCAAGCCAGGCACTTAATAGTTGAGCTAGCCACATCTGGATATCAGCTATACCATTGTCAATTCGGTTCATAACTCAATCATGCAAATTCTGACCTTTCGGAGCTTTTGTCCTCAGACCAAAGCTCATTGTTCTCTTGCAAAAACCAGACTAGCCTGCGGTCGTTCTTTCCCTATAAAAGTTGCCCCACTTTGAGAGCTTTTCGGAACTCTCGTCGGACCAAGCTGAGCTGAAATCACTAAGCTGAAATCACTTGAAGCTCCTCTTAGATCTTTGCCCTTGTCTTGCTGCCGCTCGGCTACACAGATTCCCCTCGGTCTCCACACCGGGTTTCTTCCCTTCCCTCCAATTGGTGTCTTCAGGACTTCGGACAGGTGGCGTATTGCTTATTTTTCTAAAACTCTCTTCCTTTCCTCTCTAGTTAGGTGTGTTTGAGTTTTATTGTTTTCTTTGCTTAATAAAAACTGTTAGCATTTTAAACTGCTTGACTCCTCACTGACCTGAACTGGTATACATAGGATAAAAGGTCTCACTGCGTTGCCCTGCCTCTCGTTAGCCAAGAGAGTGCTCCAGCTAATTTTCCCCATTTTTGCTTCTTTGGTTTGGTTATTTGGGTGCCCTCTCGGGGCCCCCAGTTTACAGGGTAACACTGAAGTGGGAAGAAAAACAATTTTAAATTGGGAATGCTTGTTGTAATATTTATTTTGTTTCGTGGAAATAGAAGGGCAATCTGAAATCCTTTAAAGGAAGGGAAAAGAAAGAGAGAGTAAGAGCCAGTGAGGTGTAATGGTTTGAACATTGGACTAACATTTCGGAGACCAGGGTTTGATTCCCTGCTCAGCCATGGAAACCCACTGAGTGACCTTGGGTGCATCACACACTCTCAGCCCCTGAAAACCCTATGGTAGGTCTATCTTAAGATTGCCACAAGTCAGGAATGGGCCCATCAGCTGTCCTTGTGCAAAAGAGAGTCAGAGTCTCAGGACTTAAAAAAGGGGTTTTATTCTTAAAGACAGCCCATTTTTTCATGCATTTTTTAAAATATATAAACATGAACAATTATTTATAGCAGGGGCTGGCAACTTCAGAGAGTCCAGGATCCATTTGTTCATTCCTAGGACTCACTGCAGTCTCTGTCAGGTTCAAGAATGAGTATTCCTTCTGAGAGGAAAACTGAAGTGGCTTTAAAGCTACTTCTCTCTCTTTTTAAAGTTTTATGGAGTTTGAGGGTCTTTGTGCCTTGTTTGTATACAAAAGACCCTAACATAGAGGCATTTTCTGTTATTTTTGTGTGTGAGATTGGGAAACACAGGGCACTGGGGCAGACCAAGAACTGCAAAAATGCCCTGGGATCGCACGCAGGTTATGGGTCACTTTGCCCACACGTGAGTTGAAGTCACTGGCTTTGTCAGTGGCTTAGGCAGCAGAACAACAGCAGTGTGGCCCTGGCTACTGCCATTTGCTTCCCGGAAGCATTCTGGGAAGGAGGAGGAATAGCATGTGCCAGAAAAGGCAGGCTAATGTAAGGAGAAGTGTTACAAGGGAGTCAAGCCAGTCCAGATAATAGATGGCTAAGCTAAGGAGTTCACCAAAGATAAAAAGGAGCACAGTAGCAAAGCCTCAGCTGTTCCAGAATCAGTCCAGAGAACAGTGACAATAAACAAAATCAAAAGTGAAAGACAGCGGAACATACCACTTATGCCAATCCAGTCGTCAAGAATTGAAGAAAACTTGAGAGCATGAGAGCCCTGAGACACAGAACAAATGGCTATGCACAAGAAGAACTTCCTGAGTTTCTAGGACATTTATGCTCACTTGACCTTGAGACACAAGGTGGTTAATTGCTCAACATTTCTCATTTAAGTTTCTGCAAGAGGCACTGACTCTTTTGACACTGCTTTTGTTTCCAATTCACTGCTAATGATGGAGGGTGTGTGTCTCTTTTGTGCCCATCAATTCTGGCTTTGGTGGGAAGGTCTTCTTCAGTTCTGTCTACCACCAGCTGCCCAGATTCTGGGAGGAAGCTGTCATTTGGAGTCCAGGGCTTTTCTAGGGATATTTCCACACTGGACAGTTATAGTGCTATTATTCCACTTTCAATGTTCTATGGAATTCTGGGCTTTGTAGTTTAGGGAGGGGCCTCAAAGGGTTTGAGGATTCCTTAGGATGTTGAAAGTGGAATAATAGGACTATAACTGTCCAGTGCAGAAATAGCCTAGGTCTGACTCCTTTGCGCCAGGTTCCTCAGATTCCACAGAGTGAGTTATGACACCTGGTGGTGATGGTCACACCTCGTTTGCTACTGTTCTGCTTTTGAAGTCACCAGCAATTTATTAAAAAAAGAACAAATAAAATACAAAAATAACCAATAAAAGGAAATAAATAAAAAAAGCCTGAAGCCCTCTGCTATAATAGAATTATAAGCCCCCGTCCTCAGTGAAACCATTATGAATCTGTCTCAAGGACTGAATTGCAGAGCTGGGCCTGTGTGAAAGGGGACGGTGTTCTTTTGGCGCGCCCCATCGAATGTTTTATTGGGCCGAGACTCTAATCAAGATATAGTCTGAGAGATGGTAAACAGGAGTTTGTGCAGCCTCTGCCAAATATTCACGTCCCTGTCATCCCTTTCTTCTGGCATTCAGAGTAACCATTATTCTGTTCTATTTAGAAAGTGCATCAAATGAATCTTGTGGAATAGCTATTCATTCATAATAGGTTATAACTGTAATAAGTTTTGGGTCAATGGTTTATACAAGAGCATATTGTGGGTTTTTTTCCCCTCCAGGGTCTTATAGTGTAATCTTTTTGTGAGAGGGGCTGTGTCTCTTATTGTCCAGGCAGTATGTAGCACTCTGGAGCTTTGTATCAATGTGTAGATACAACCTGCTACAAATATTAAGGTCTGAGAGGTTTGTGTTATGAGTCATGCTTGCCATTTTCTCCTGACAGAAGCAGATGTGGGCTCCCCTGGAGGCTTCTCTGACAGTAGTCAAAGCAGTGCCAATGAAACCACCTGCTCCCACGCACTACATCAATTGAACTGTACTGAAATTTTGTCTCTTTGGGTAGCTGTTTGTATGACAGTATTGGATGCCAGTGATAAAAAAAGAGAGAAGCTTTGTTTCTGCTGGGATTGAGAGAAGATTGCCCAGTCTGTTACATTTCCCTGCTTTTGCTTTGAGTTTGGTGATGTGATTAATGACCTCCATGGACTATGTGGTCCTCTAAATTGTCCTAAACTATTCGTAGTGTTTGCAATATTTTTCACTTTGCAAAGAATTGATTTATTGCTCACAGAACTTCCTTCCTTCCTTCCTTCCTTCCTTCCTTCCTTCCTTCCTTCCTTCCTTCCTTCCTTCCTTCCATCCATCCATCATGGAAAGGAATATCTTGTTCTGCAGCTTTGATTTTTAAAGTGATTGTTATACTGTAACTAAATGCACTCTACAGAGAAAAGGATTCTTAATATGGAGCTAAGCTCTACTCGGTTTGCTTGCTTTTATGCAGATCACCCTCATGTTGGCTGGTGGCTTCCATCTCAGTGCATCAGTGACTTCATTTTGGGTTTAGTTCAGTCTTAAAGGAGCTATCTGAAGTACTGAATCCCACCCCCAAATACAATATGTTCAGCACCTTGGATAACTTCTTTAAACTTTGTATTAAAATACAGACCAGCTTTAGAGCCCCATTGATATGGAAGCAACTATTCATCACTGGCTCATCTTCTGCTAGGCTTGAAATACAAGCTCACAAGAACATCAGGAATATGAACCTCTGTTCCAAGTGCATAGTGGTACTTTAAAACTATTTCCTTTTTTTGTTGATGGTGTGATGGTATAGTGACAATTCTTGTGTTCCAAGTATCACCTTTCATTATGGTGGGAGCTGTAGTCCAAAGCTATCAAGAGTACCAGCTTGCTAAGTCTTGCTTTGGCACAAAGAACAACCCCATGCCACCAAGATATTTCTGAGTAGACCAGTCTTATAATACTGTTACATTGGTGGCTGCTACAGCATGTTGGTGCTGACATTACTCTGCTATAATCTAACTGCAGTTTATATACTCTGAGCAAAAAAGGAGAATGGAAAACAACAAAAGCTGAAAAATGTATTCATATAGCAGTGCCCACTGTTTCTCTGCCAATGCTGCTGCTGCTAACTAATCAGGATGCTATCTCCACAGTGCTCTTACAGAGGCAAAACCAATCAGAGGCAGATAAAGACGTGACAATGTTACAGCACCTAAGCTATTTCTCTTTCTACTTATAGTGCTTGAGCATGCCTTCTGCAAGAGGCAACCTGTCACATCCTATTGGTTCAGAGGAAGGCAGCTGCTACAGTTAGCCACAAGCCGCAGTGCTCCATACAGCTGGCAGCTCCTGAATTTCCTGCCATCCGTGTATATGCAGACACAGAGTACAAACATCCCTGAATATAGCCAAGACTAGTATAGGGAGTAAATGTCATTCCACTCATAACAACTTGTTCCATAGTATAGGAAGCTAGTATGTAGTAATTACAAGCTCCATAGGGTGCTGGATCAAGATTTGCTGTGGTACCGAGAAGTCCACATAGACAGCATTTAGGTGATGTAAACAGCAGGCTATCCTGGTGTATCTTTGAGGGGACTCTTTAGATTATAACTGCCAAGTTAGAGAAGGCTGTCTTGAGATGGCACAATTTATCTATGTGTTTTTGTGTTTGTGTGTGTGTGTTGGAGGGAGAAGATGAGAAAAATTAAAATTAGAAGAGGAATTGAGGGCAGCACCAGCTGCTTTTATAGATTTTGAGAGAGACAAATAAGCAGCGGGACCAATTCAGGGGAAGTGATTGTATCCCCCTATTCTGCTTTGGTCATACCCCACCTGGAATACTGTGGGCACCTCAGTTTAGGAAGGATATTGAAAAGCTGGAATGTATCCAGAGGAGGATAACCAAAATGGTAGAAGGCTTGGAAACCATGCCATAGGAGAAGCAGCTTAGGGAGCTGAGCTTAGCCTGAAGAAGAGAAGGTTAAATGGTGACATGATAGTTAAATATTTGAAGGGATGTCATATGGAGGATGGAGCAAGTCTGTTTACTGCTGCTCCAGAGACTAGGACATGCAGCAATGGCTTCAAGCTTCAGGAATAGTGATGCCATCTAAACATTAGGAAGAACTTCCTGATGGTAAGAACAGTTGACAGTGGAATGTGCTGCCTCAGAGTGTGTTGGAGTCTCTTTCTCTGGAGATTTTTAAGCAGAGGTTGGATGACCATCTGTTGGGAATGCTTTAATGATAAATTCCTGAAAGACAGGTGATTGGACTTGATGATCCTTGTGGTTTCTTCCAGGTCTATGATTCTATAAAATATTTTCCTGTCTGAGGCAAAGGATAAGATAGCATCCCTCCTCATTCCAAACTCAGGACTGGTACTTTAGGGAATGATATCTCCAACCACACATGTGATACAGGCTAGTTTAGGGGACACTGCTGTGGTCTGCAGTAGAGGAGAGAGTGGAATATCATCTTGAACTACCATGACTTCAGGCATTGTCTTGCTCCATGCAGAGGTAACAAACACAAACTCCTTCTTACCCTCTACTCTACCATATTGATGCCACCAAGTTCTTTTCCAGATTCACTGCTACTAATGTCTGTATTAAAGGCTGTCCTTCTGGCCTTTTGACTCTGGTTCATTATAACTTGTAATAGTGACCAGGTACTAGGCATGGGCATTGGATTCTTGTTCCTCTTCTTCTTCTAAATATGAGCATAGGACATGGTATGTATATTCTTCATTCTTTTCCACCATTCAGCATATCAATATACAGAATCACAGCTTTACTATATCATTAACACAATATTCAGCAATATACAATTATAGCTGTTTGATATCAATTTCATTGCCATGATTCCAGCTTGTGGAATGTGGGATTTGTAGTTTAGTGATATCCTTAGAACTGTCTACTAGCAAAATAGTTCTGAAAAATTATAGCAGTTTGATACAATTTTAATTGATATGGGTCTTTCCTACAGATTCCTGGGAGCTGTAACTTGGTGAGGCACTAGAATTCCTATAAACTATAATACTAGAGCTCTCTACCAGAGAATGCTACATAATTCACCAAACTCAACCATGGCAGTGAAAGTGGAAGTGATGTATTTAAGTCTTTTGCTCCAAGACTCAAGTCAAGTCTCAAGTCTCTAACTTCAAGTCTCAAGTCCTTGCAGGATACTTTCAAGTCAAGTCTCAAGTCTGGGAGCCAAGTTTATACCCTAACCTATATTCCAGAATTTCTGGACAGAGTCAAATAAAGTCAGTTTTAACATTTAAGTAGAGTCAGCCCTCCACATTTGTGATTTTGCCATTTGCAGCTTCAGAAGTGGGGAATAGGAACCTTCTTACTCTCCCTTCCCGAAGCTGGAGGTTTTTGTGTCAATGGGCATAAAAGAATCTGCAGCTTTGGAAGTGGGGAATAGGAGCCTTCTTACTTCCCATTACTGAAGCTTCAAAGGCCTTAATGGAAGGATCCGTCCTTCTCAAGCCATTGCCTAACACATTTGCTGTTCCCCTCTGAGAAACAAGTCCTGCACTCTGGGGGATGAATCTTGCCTTCTGCTCTTAAGAGAAGATTTAGAAGGCTCTGCCAATATGCAGCAGGGACAAGCTGCTGAGCAGACCTCAACCCTGCCTCAAGTCCATTGCCTAATCAGCTTGCTGTCCCCCTCCAAGAAATGTGCCCACACTTTGGGCTTGAGACAGATGATCATGTGACCAGTAGGCAAAAAGGGATGGAAGCATTGTTCAAAGTTGTAAGGTTCCTGGATGAATGTCTTATGTTATTGAACCAAGAGCAGCAAGTCAGGCCATGTGGAAGAGGACTGACTGAAAAACAGGTCAGAGATGATCTCAGAGCATGGCCCAGTTTGACTTAATAGCTCTCTCAAGAAGAACAAAAGGCATCTGGAGAAGAGCAGAAACCCTCTGTGGTTTGCATATCCTCTGGAAAACCAAGCCATAAAAACTGGCTACCCACTTAATTTGGCCCCCAGTTGTTGGAAACTTCAAAGAAAGAGTTTTTGGTTGATTGATAATTCTGAGTCAGGAAAACAGGAAGATTTCAAACAAATCCATAATTGCACCATCCTCACACCTATCCTTTTTCTGATCCCTGATTACACTGTTATAAAAATCTTTTACCCCATCTGCTTGATTCGGCCATTTGTCCTTTCCTAGCAAAAGGGTCTGCCCCCTCTCCTGTCCTCCCAGGCATGCATACCTATATTTGTGTTCGCTTTTGGGGCTTTAGCTAGCTTCTTCTCTCTCCCTGAGTCTCCGAAGTTCTCTCTCTTTTCCTCTCATTGGCTGGCCAGCTCATTCTCTTTCTTTCTTGGGAGAATTTCCACCTTTGACTAGCATCTACTAGCTTAAAGTCTCCAGTGAGTATTTTTCTTTGTCTGCTAATCTGTCCCCATGTTTTCCCAAAACAGCAGCCTTCAGGATCAGGTGTAGTATATCTGCTTTGTTCCTTTAAATCTCCCCTCTCTTAAGAGCTTCAGCTCAGTAGTCCTTGTGTGCTTGTGTGAGTAAATGCGTTTTGTGTGTGTGAGTGTGAATAAATTTTGCCAATTTTACCAAATAAAAAACCATTTCAAAGGACACTTGACTTCTCTCTTTCTCCTGCAGTCTGAGCCCATAAACATAGGATTAAAGATCTTGCCCTGCCCTCCATTTTGCCAGGTTGTGCTCTGCTAATTTCCCCAACCTTTGTAAAATCCAGGTGTTCCCCAGGAAGCCCCCAGAAGCCAGGATAACATCAAGTCAAGTCAAGTTTGTGTGCCATTTATTGCCAAGTTGAGTCCAAATCAAGTCACTGAAGTGACTTAAGTCTGAGTCTATTGACTCAAGTCTACGTCATCGGGAAGTGGTATAATTGTCCAGTGTGGATACAGCCTAGCAGTCTAAGGCCCTTTTCACATGGTATTTCTTATGCGAAAGGGCCTCCAGAGCGTTGCATGATTGTGAGGAGTGTTTCAGACGACGTCCTCACAATCTCATGAAACAGCCAGGGCCAGCAGGCACTGATTGTGCACTATATTATTTTTGGCTTTTAGCTGAAAATGGTGCATGATCGCGCATCACTCTGGGGCCCCATATGCACTTACCGTCCATGTGGAGCCCCGGAGCCGTGGCCCTCGCGCTTCCTCCCCCAGCACAGCCTGGGAAAATAGTCGGCTGCACTGTGGAAGAAGGAGGCAGAGTCCTTATGGTGTTTGCCGGCCAGGCAGCCAGCAGCTCCTGAGGAGCAGAAGCAACAGGGACGCGAGAGCCTCACGGAAGAGGCTGCTTGCGTGATCCCTGTGCGACCCCACCGAACGCAGGTAAGTTGTGGAAATGACCTGAAATGTAACAACATAAGCAAAGTTTACCTTCACAGACTGTTTCACTTCCTCCAACCAATCTCATCCACATAAATTAGTCCCTGTCCCTCCTAATGTCTTCCTCACAACCTCACTTCCATCTAAAATTTTCAGCCTCCCTGTTGTCACACTTCCTTCAGATTGTTGGCTAATCTCTGTAAGCAAATAACTCTCTACCACACTCTCATTTACTTATCATTAGGTTACCAACTGTCTAACATCACAACAGAGATGCATTAACTACATTACAATTTATAATAAGAGACACTTAGAAAGCTCAAAAGGAACAGAATGGGGAGCTGGTGTCTCAGTTCCCCCCACCCCATTATCTCCTGCTTGAGGCAGTTGTCTCACTCTGTCTACTGGTAGGCCAGATCTCATAAGTAAGGTGGAAAGAGTCAAACTGAGTTCTCCAAGTCAGTGTCAGATAGGAGTGTAATTATGCCTTTCTCTAGCGATCCAGAGAGAGAACAACAGATTTCACTGCTGTTGGAACACTAAACTGCCTCCTATCTGTGCTTTTATTCTGTGTTCCAGAGAGAAACATCTGGACTCAACCAATATATATCAAATGCTCCAGAAAAAAAAATCCAAGTGCTGCAGAAATGTTTTAAACTTGGCCATTGTGTGTTCCCCAAGGGAAAATTTAGGTAGGTAAATGGCTGCCCCATGGAGCATACACCTCACATGAGAAAATGGGGGATAAATGTGATGGTATTTTAAGGTATTCTGTAGCTCATTGTGGTAGAGGACCTGAGAAATAAACAAAACGTATAACTTCCAGCAGAGAGGAGTCTCAATGGCCATTTCTGCACTGCACTGTTATAGTGCTATTATTCCACTTTCACCATCCAATGAATTCTGGCGTTTGAAGTTTACTGAGGCCAAAGAGTTCTTTGGCTGAGAATTCTAAATGTCCTTCCCTAAACTGCAAATCTCAGGATTCCATAGGATGTTGAAAGTGGAATAATAGCACTATGACAGTGTAGTGTGGAAATGGCCAATGTGGTATAGGAATTAGACTGTTGGGGCAAGACTTGGGAGATTCTCAGCCATGAAACTTACTGAATTACCTTGTGCAAATCTCCTTCTCTCAGCCTCTCAAGATTGTTGAGAAAATAAAATGGAGAGAAGAAGTCAGACATAAAAAAATCAGGCATAAATGTAACAAATGCATATGTTAATGTGGTAGAAACCAGGTTAGTGACAAGATATTGCAATGGCTGGGATCAGCCAGGATCTGGGCACAAGGTGGTCCTACATTCTCAATTCATAAGTGATACACCAGCTCAGAACAGGCAAGTATACATTTTCTTCTTCTCTTGACATTTTTCTGACAGCATTGCAGCAAGGAGAGTAGGGGAAAATATCACCCTCTTAAAGCATTTGACAGATTTTTTTCTCTCTCTGCCTGGCAGTAACAGAAAAAGCCCGAAATAATGTTGTAGCTATAATAGAATGACACATTTTTTTTTTTTAAAAATTCCTTTCTTTAGCACCAAGGCTGTAGCTTTAGATCATAATTGGAAACATTTGATCAGGTTGAGTGGAGATAAGTGTCTTTCTTGTTAAATAGAATAAAAACAGCTATTTTTCATCCCTGACTTAGGGTTCTTCTACGGGTTATTTAATGAAAAATAAAATCCACAAGTTTCCTTATTGATTCTACCAGCTGCAACAGGAAGGAACAATGTTTTTAGCATAATGTCACCATATTCTTTTATCTGCAGAATTATTCTTTCTGTTCTGGCATGTAGGAAGAAAACTTGACACAGGAGGAGTGAAACGTATTGAGATACAGAATGAAACTCATACACCATTTTTTCAAAAGTCATCTACCCAGAGACAGATGTCTCTATTAACCTGTATAAACACATGGCTAGTGACAGTATGAAAATATTCCTAGTATCCATTTTTAAGAAGTGGTAGTGGAGGATCAGCCCATTGTTATTTTAGTTCCAGTTTCCTAATATTTTTGTTTCTTGTGGCCAGCTGTTGTTATCTCAATTGTTAGAATTTAGAAGCAAAATTTTATTTTATGCTAAGTGAAAGCTGATGAATCTCACAACAGGGGAGGGACGCTTTAGGCAAGGGGTGGCGAAAATGTAGTCCTCTTTGTGCTGCTGGCCAGCAAGTCCCAAGCATGCCTACTCAGTATAATCAATGGTGACCAACTGGCATTTTAGCATCATTTGTTCTTGAATAGATAATTTCAACTTATTAGCTTTACAAAAAACAACAACAAAAAAACAAAACTGCCCTATGCTTAGAAGCAAATTACCAAGGGAGGTAGGTTATAATCTGGGATGACTCATTACAGACAAGTCAAGCCAGTCCTGCTCATATACAGGTAGTAAAACTCTTCTGCTACAACAATTCCATTGGCTGCTGGTCTGCTTCTGGGCACAACTCAAAATGGTAGTTATGACCTATAAAGTCATAGATGGGCTACCTGACAAACCATCACTTTTTGGAAGAGCCTGCCCAGGTCCTGAGATCTGCAAGAGATGCTCTTCTCTCAGGCCATTTTTGTCCTACACTGTTATAGTGCTATTATTCCACTTTCAACATCTGGTGGAATTCTGGCAGGTGTAGTTTACTGAGGCCAAATTCTCTGGCTGAGAATTCTAAATGCCCCTCCCTAAACTGCCAGCAAGATTCTGTAGGATATTGAAAGTGGAATAATAGCATTCTAACAGTAGTGAGGAAATGGCCTCAGTCTCACCACCTTTCACAGGCATGACTGATGGCGACATGGAACAGGCCTTTCTTGATGGGTGCCACTAGGAAGTCTCTTTCCAGAGAGGCCAGAATGGCTCTCTCCTTCCTGTCCTTTCTTCAACACACAAAGACTTTTTCCATTTTCACAGAAGATTTTTTTAAAAGAAAGGTTTTCAAGAGGGTGCTGTAATTTCTCATAGGCACTCTTTTAAACTGCTTTTATTATTTTTAATTGCCTGATGTGATGGAAGAAATCAAGGTGTGTATTGTCCAAAGCCAACCATGTTATTTTGACATAAGAGTCAGAAAATTCCACAAGTATTTTTAACTAGAATAAACATAATAATAACAAATAATTAACAATCTTCTCTCTCATCACAACACCCAAAATTGCTTGTATGAGGCAACTTCCTCATAAGGGAGCTAGCTCATTCTAGGTGACGGTAGAGCTACTTGTGTTTCAAACTGTACCACACTGTGGTGCTAAGAAGCTGAGTGGGGGTATAAACCATCAACTAGTGGCAGATAGTTCTCACTTGTCCATCTGAATGCATCACTCCCCCAAGCTCTGCTGACCAAATGTGACAAAAAGTGCATGTTTGAATCTGTTGAAGCTACTTGCTAACATTCCCCTAAAGTATACTTGTAGGCTTTTATTCATTCTACCAGGAGTAAGGTACTATTGATTGATGGTTTTCTTTCTAATCTTCTTATCTACTGAGACAGTTTTGTAGGCCCACATTTACAAATATCTATCTATTGTTCTTCTGAGAATTATACATTGCCATCTGCCTCCCATTTGTGATGATATGCATTGCCCATGGTTATAAATCTTATTCATACAGCTGAGACAGAAAATGATTTTGAGCTTTTTTTTTGTATTTGCCTTCATGCTCCCATTTGTTGAGATTTTTGAATAGCTGCTTCCCATAACTCTTCATTCCAGAAGGCTGAAGTTGTATTTGTGTTTTTACTCTTCTATTAGCAGTTTTTTGCAGGTCAGATATTTTGTCTGCTGGTGTTATCTAGTTCACTCTGAGAAATCATACTACCCTGATCAAACACACACGCACACACACACATACCCCCCCCCAACAAGCATATAAGAAGATAGCTACTGGATCAGACAAGAGTTCTGTCTGCTCCAACATCCTCCAATACTTCAGTAGTCCTCTGATACAACTGCATCTGTTCAGACCTATAAGACAGAGACTCACAACTCTTGGATTTACAGCAGACTTTTCTGAAACTACAAGAATTACCTAAGGAGGTAAGGAAACAAATTAGCAAGGTAAGATTAATACCTGAGAACCATTTACTACAAGACAGACCAAAAACATAAAATGACAGAAAACCTCTAGTGGTCACTTGCAGCCCCCAGTTGAGACTACTCAAATGTATCATCAATGAGCGATAACCATTTCTGGAAAATAACACAGCTCTCTCACAAGCACTGAGAGGCAGACCTTTATTGGCCTCCAGACAGCCTTTAAATCTTAAACAACTATTCACTCACAACATGATACATAACTTGGATAGTAATACAGGGACAAGGCCTTACCATAAACCCAGATGCCAACTTTTCCCCCACATCTACTCTGGGAGCAATAGTACAAAAGCCAATAACATCATTAATAGCACAGAGGTACTTGTTCTTCCTCCAATATGATATATACCATCCTATGCCAGCAATGCCCTTCTGTTATCCTGACTTCTGGGGGTAATCCTTGGAGGATACCCTGATTTGCTCTAAAAAGCCAAAATTGGGGAAATTAGCGGAGCACTGGCTTTTAACAGTGTGGAGGGGAGGGTAACACCTAGCGAGATCTTCTAACCCAGTGTCTACGGAGTCAGATCTAGAAAGAACCGGGCTATAGAGTCACTCAAGATATTTTATTCAAAAATATGTTTTATCATATGTACTCAGCACAAACGCTCACGCAAGCACACAAGGTCTATTGAAATGGAAAGAAGTGAAAATGGATAGGGGAAAAATGGAGGGAATGAGAGGAGAGGGTAATACTGTACCAATCCATAAGTCTTTGGCTGGGAAAAAGACAAGCGGATAGCAAAACTCAGCATAGGGGAGGGGCTGAGGGGAGCCTTAACTGACAGAATGACAGCCTGCCAGTCAAGTCTGAGAGAACTCCGAAATGGAGTCAAAAAGGGGTCTAGTTATAGGACCAAACATGGCTTGGGGGCAGATTCTCTTCCCGGAAAGAACAATGGCAGAAACAGAAGGATGATGGAGGTGTGATAACCATCTGATGGCTGCATGATATCTGCCTGATGGCTACGTGATGGGTGCATCAGGTAACTGGACCTTGCTTTGATCTTCCTTGCTTTGTTCCATGCATTCTAGGGGTGAATCAGGCAATCTCCTCATCGTGCTGATGGCCCATTACCTGTGCCTATGTGCCTTTTTGACATTTCCTATGGAGACGTGACGGGGGAAGTTTTAAGTCTTTGATCTTTTGTCCAATCGCTAGCCTGACTGTCTACGTACCAACCCGGCCACCTCTGGCTCAGAGGCATTTTAATATCAAAATCCTGCTTCCCAGGATAGAGGTCTGTCCATGGGGTAACACTTCCATATCATACATTGGACAAACAGGACAGTCTCTACTCAAGAGGATTAATGGACACAGATCTGACGTTAGAAATGGCAAGGTGCAAAACATTTCAAATTTTCTGGATATACAGTAAGTCAGTGGTTCTCAACCTGTGGGTCCCCAGATATTTTTGGACTTCAGCTCCCAGAAGCCCTGAGCATTGAGCATAGTAGCTGGGGTTTCTGGGAGCCCAAACATCTGGGGACCCACAGGTTGAGAACCACTGCAGTAAGTGATGTATGAGTTGTGATCCTTGAACAGGAAATTACAAAGGAAAGCTAGAAAGGGAAACAGCTGAATTGAATTATATTTACGAATTCCAATTCATTAGCAGAAGCATGAACAAAGACAATGACTTCATGGCACACTACATATATTAATACAAGTTTACATTCAACAAAAGGAATCTTTTCAGAGTTTTGAGCCTTGGGAAATGGACTTTTGGTAAGCAAATTTATTGCTTTCACACATCAACACTGTAAAGATCTGAAGACCTGTATCACATTATGCATCCCTTTGAAAATTTATGACAAGGGTCATGATTTGCATCTTTCTGGATCCTATTACATTCCAAACTATGTAAATTTGCCTTATGCTTGAGCATTTATTATCACTTTGTACTGCACTTGAATAAGTGGGAAAATTCATACAAAATTAAAAAACAGTCTTAAACATACCACCATTTATTCCTTTCCTTTTTCCCCCTCTCCTGCCTTCCTTTCCCCATTTTTAGACATCCTTGGAAAATCCACAAATAGGCCATGAAACCAGTAGCCTTTTCTCACTATGGTTTCCAGTGACTGCTGTGGAGAGGGACAGTGTCTTTTGAGGAAATATACAGATATCATGTGTCATCTTCCATGGGTTTAATATTTAATCAGCTTATCATCCATGCATTTGTTTAATTCTCTTTTACAGTAATCTCAGCTGGTGGTTGTTGCCACATCTTGAGTGGGTGAAGAAGTATTTCCTTTTGTCTGCCCCAAATTTCCTGCTATTCTGTTCATTGGATGAAACAAATGATAACATTATGACTAAAAGATCCCCCTCCCACTCTCTATCCACTTTCTGAACAATGTGAACAATGTGGTAGTAATATATTCATATTCAGTTCACTTAAAAAAACCCAGGTATTTTTTGGCTGTCTTATCTCATTTTATGTCTTGTGGCTCAGTAACAAGGTAGTTTAAAAACCATAGTCCTGTGAAAGGGACAAAGAGCAAAAGGTTGCTATTAGATAAATTCCATCACTCTAAGAGGACTACATTTTCCAGGGACCTTTGGGATAAAGGAAAATAATTCAACTGAGGAGTGCCATTGTGCTGTAGTGGTATTAGGTTAGGACTCTGGAGAACAGGGTTTGAATCTCCATTCAGCCATGGAAACCCACTGAAGAATCTCGGAGAAGTCACCCTTTCTCAGCCTCAGAGGCAGGCAAAGGCACTCTCCTCTGAACAAGTCCCACCAAGAAAGCCCTGTAATAGGTTCCCTTTGGGGTCACCATAGGTGAGAAATGACTTGAAGGCAAACAACAACAACTTCAACTGGTATGAAGCTGGCCTAGATGTGTAGCGAGGGTGTATTGTATGTATAAAAAAATGTCAGTGGAAAAATTCTTTGGTGAGATCATTTTGAGATCTGTAGCCATTTTGATGAAGAGAAGATTACAGGAAACTGAGCAACTTATGGCTCTCCAGATGTTGCTGGACTGCAATTCCAATAATATCTCACCAGTGTCTAGGGCTGATGAGAATTGTAGAGAAACAACATCCAGAAGGCCACAAGTTACCTGATGTAGGTGACTAGAGATCCCTTGGTGTTGTAGAGGCATCGTTGAGAAGGAAGGGCAGCTTTTTGTCTTCTGAGATGTTTGATAGCCCTAATCATGCTCAGAAACTCTGATTTCCCTTTCTCCTTCCTGACAGACTTTTATGTGTGCTATTTGACAGTGGCACAAACCTTGTGGCTCTGTCACATCAAAGCCAATCACACCAAATGGAATTTGCTTCCATTCCCCCCTTTCTTGTGCTTGATTTCCTCCATCCTTCCCACTCTATGTGTTAATTCTTTATGGACAAAGGATTACTTCACTCAGGAAGCCCTGCTTTGATCAAAGGCAGCCTTATCCAGTTCCTGTGACAAGCCCTTCCCCAAGAAAATAGGTCAGCTCCCTGGCTTCTAAACTGGAGAAAGTGTGGGTGGCAAACTGCAATCAGTCAACAGTTTCAGTAGTATGATTTGTTTATTATGTCATCCCTGTGTACTTTCTCTTTTTTCTCATTATTTCCTGGAGGCTGGTCCTTAGGGAATGCTCCCAATAAAGAGAGTTAAGCAGTTGGAGTGTCACTTTTGGAAATGGAATTAAGAATTAGTGTCTGACCTATAAAGGATGTACTCAAATAGTGCATTCAGCCAGATAGCAAAGTGTTTATGTGCATGTTAACTTCAGAACTGACACCAGACTATCTGAAGGGTCTCTATGGATGAGACCAAAGGCCCATGCATTCCTGCATCCTGTTCAAGATGCTTGAGAAATTCCATGAGTAGGGCATAAAAGGAGTAACCCTTTGTCATGGTTGTCCTCCCCACTGCAGGCAACAAGTAATCATGGCTACTGAAACCTTTCTGCATAGCTATCATGAAAACAAACAAACAAAACTGATATATGTTGTTGTGTGCTTTCAAGTTGACTCCAACTTATGGTAACCCTATCATCCATTTCAGATTTATTCAGAGGATGCTTGCCATTGTTTACCTCTAAGGTTCAGAGAGTGTGACTTGTCCAAGGTTATCCAGTCAGTTTCCATGGCTGAGTGGAAATCTGAACCTTGGTCTACCAAAGGCCTAGTCCAATACTACGGAAAAAGAACACTATAAGCAGAGCCTTGTGCTGTGGTTAGCATATTCCCCCCCCCCAAAAAAAACAAAGGCAGATTTCTGGCCACTTCTAGTTTTTTCTTTTTTCCAAGCAGGTCATTTTTGGCAGTCCATGGGGGGTTCTAGGGTCAGCATATTATCCCCCAGGCCCATCACTGTTGCCCACTTCTGTTGTAGGACCTTTGCTGTACTTAGCATAATGACTCATCCAACACTGATATTCGTTTTTAAGCCAGTACTTCATTTCTATCAGTTGGCTTTATCGTTCATGCTCCAGGCCTAGCAATATTTTTCAGGGGCCAGCGAATGCTGTTTACAAAGTAGAGGTGATGCACTCACTTCCCGGACACAGCTGTTCCTCACTGCTTCCTCTGGGCTGGAGTCATCATCATGACTGTTTAATGATGGCAAGGTAGAACCATATCCTGCTCCAGCCTTGGGGTTGAACTCTCTTGTCATCCCCTTAGTACTTACGAACCTTTTCTACAGATTGTTTGCCTTGGATGACAGTTAGTTTTACTGACATGCCTGCACAGTGATAATAAAACTTTGCTTGTATTTTTGGAGGTTGTGATTTTTAAGGTGGCAGGAACTGTTGCTCTGAAGCCTTTTCTCTAGGACCAAACTCTTGCCATGGCCCCAAAACATCATTAATCTCAAGCCAATGACCTTTCTTCCAGCTCATTAACATCAAATGCTAAAGAGATAGAGGGTAGAGCTATTATCTGGCAATTTATATGTAAATGCATAAGGTACCAAATAAAAGCAAATCCATTGGCATTCATTAAAAAAAGAACAGCATTATTGGAGTCGCTTGTGAAAGGTCTGTGCTTCCAACATTTATTAAAACATCATAAAATGCTCTTTGAAATAATTCCATCAGCCTCCATCTTCAATTCTGGTTACATATAGCTGTCTTATACCAAGTCTGGTTCACATAGCTTTGGTCCTGGGATAAGCTACTTACTGGCAGCAGCCCTCCAAGGTCTCTGTTAAAATTGAGATGTAAATAAAGGAAAAGCAAAAGCCATGGCAACAAAGTCAGAGAATCAGGAGAAAGAAAAACACTGAAGAACAGCAGATACAGAAATAATTTGTTAAATAAGGTTCTGTGATAGATGATGGCTCTGAGGTTGAGGAACAACTGATTGTGCCAGGAACAGAACCAGTGATTGACCAAACCGATTTGCAAATATTCCCAGCAGTTGAAGGACAAATGGAGGCAGAGTTGCCCAAACCAGCTCCAGAGGGGGAAGGAACCAGCAGTGATTTGAAAGAATTACAGTCACCTGATGCCCTTAGCCCCCAGTCACGAAGAAGGCTGAAATGGGCAGCTCAGAGGGAAGCTGCATTGGCTAGATTAAGGAAGCAATAGCAAGTAACACCTATTATTTAATTTTTTTTTGCCGGCAGCTGTGCTAACGTTAGCAGGTTAGATAGTGGTAATGGTTTATTGCGTCCATCCCAAAGGAAGTTCAGCAACTGAACTTCAGCTGTCTCTGAAATGGCAATGGGGATGGGTAGGGAGTCAGGGGAGGACACGTAATCCTTATAATAGCTCTTGGCCATTTCTCCTTTTGGATCTGGGCAGCTGTTGGCATGCATTATTGTGCTAACGATGGCTCTGGCTTAAAAAAAAATTGAAATACAGCCAAACCCTGGGAGCTGATGTCCTTGGCGGGGGTGGCGCCGATGTCAGCCCCAGGGTGGCCTTCCTGACCGACGTCTCCTCACATCTTTGCAACAAGGACAGTGTCTGCCCTGCTGCTGGGTAGAGCTTCCCCGGGAGTTGCTGAAGGAGGAACAGGCAAGGACTGCCCACACCCCACCCACTCCTGGGTCATTCAGGAAAGGACACCAGATAGGGGTTCTGCGTGGGCCCAGCTATCGTGATTGCTGCAGGAAAGGCCAGTTATTGTCATGTTTTTCCCGAAAATGAAAGACAGTAGGATTGCCACCACCTGCAGCCAGGATAGCACCTGATTGGTGACGAAGTCATACAATAAGGCGGCTCCTGGAGCAGGAACAAAATGTGGCTTATGTGAATTTAAGATGCCATGCATAAAGAGCCCAACCCTGAGTGTTTTTTTTTGCCCAAGAAAACCCTATAAAATGTATAGGGTTGCCATAATTTGAAAGACAACTTGAAGGTGTGCACATGGGCATGGATGTGTACACACACAGGCATTCACCATAGTTTCTTTGGCCATGCCATAATCAGTATGTGAAAACCAGAGCTCACAGTTTTCTAGTCCATCAGAAGAAATGCACAGAGAATAAACCATACTGCCTTATATATAATCTTCTAAAATCTGCAAATGGGATTTCAAATTGTTTTTAGGGACTTAAAATGAACTCCTGCATAAATTCAACGTTTGTTAACATTTTCAATTGTGCCATTCAGGTGCTAAGTGTAAAAGTTAAAATGTGAGCTTTGAAATGGAAATTTGAGTGCTTTGGACTTAACATCTTGTGATTATTTTGATTCTGGCATACACTTGAAGGAGCAAGCCAGCAAATATTACAGTCCATTACATGAAGATATGAAATATCATTGCATCATTCAGCTGAATATTACTAGAGTTAAGCATCACCACACTGAGCCTGCCTGCCCCACAACCAAAAATGAAACCTCCTCTAAAAAAGCAATCTCTTGCTTTCTAAAAGTCTGTCACTGAATATGTATGTAAGTGGAAAGGCTGGTCTAGAATTGCAGAAATTAGTTTAGGGCCCACCTGTAGCACCTTAGCTATGTGTTGCACATCCATATCACAGACTATGCAAGCTACTATTGGTATTGTTTAGAACAGGACATTTGAAATTGGTAAGTATGGACATATCAGTTTTCAAGTCATACCATTAGAGAATTGAAAGCTAGACCAGTGGTTCTCAACCTGTGGGTCCCCAGATGTTTTTGGACTTCCACTCCCAGAAGCCCCAGCCACTGTGGTCAATGCTCAGGGCTTCTGGGAGCTGAAGTCTGAAAACATATGGGGACCCACAGGTTGAGAACCACTGAGCTAGACTATATATTCCATGGTACATTTCAACACAATGAATTTTGATTCTAAGATTAAGGAAATGACAGTCAAAAAGGGGAATGGTCAAATCAGTTTAGCTCTGATGGTGCAGTGGTTAAATGCCAGCACTGCAGTCACAAAGTTGTGAGTTCGACCCTGCAGGGCTCCAGGTTGACTCAGCCTTCCATCCTTCTACAGGTTGGTAAGATGAGTACCCAGCTTGTTGGGAGCAATTAGCTAAACACATTGTAAACTGCTTAGGGAGTGCTTAGCACTGATAAGTAGTATAGAAATGTAACTGCTATTGCGATAACTGCTACCTCTTATGCGTGAGGGGATGGAGCATAAAAATCTGTCCAGTCAGAACTCTACTCCAACTCTACTCCTACTCCTTCTCACAGGATTCACATTACTTCCACTTCTCTGACATATTCACATAGTGGCCAGGGAAGGCTGTGGGGTGACTGAGAAGTGGCTAGATATGTCTCTATAGCTAGACACATAACATCAAAGGTACTTTCCAGGGCCTACCAAGGGTCTTCTGACATCCTGAAGGATTGTGCATCTGACTATAGGGACAAAGCCAGATGCCTCTTGGCCACCTCTGGTCGCCCCTGGACACTATCTTGCAATGTTGGGAGGGTCAATGCAGGTGCGAGGTGTGTCTTCAGATGGTAGTGGTCACTGCACAAAAGAGGTTGTGAATTTCTCCCTTCATAGTATCCATAAAAACTTATGTTAATATGTCACTAACAGGATGCCAGCCATTGTTATTGGTAGTGCCCCTTCTGAGGTGCTTAGACTGGAGTCTTAAACATGGTTATCATGCAATAAGCCTCACCAGACAAAGTAGGGCTTAATTCTGTGTAGATATTGCAGCTCCAGACCTGCTCAATGCAAGGTGCCTTAGTGGATGGATCACCTTTGATGGCCTCCATTGGGACACACCATTGCTGATGGCGTCACATGCAAGGTATTGTGATACAATGCATGGGGGGGGGAGCCAAAGGATTTTTAAGGGCTGCCTACATCTTCCCAAAGACTCTATAACAATGGTCTTGGCCCATCCTCCCACCTCTAGTGAAGTGTGAGTGTAGCTGGTTGCTTTGGAGATGGGTAGGAATTTTCTCCCTCTTACCTGAGTTTTTTTTTTTGCTGACCTCACACTGAATCTGGTGGACTTTTACAATTGGTTGTGGATGGTGTCTTTAAATAGGTGGTTACCTGGAAGGCTATGGGGAGAGATCAAATGTGACTTTTAGTGTACACCTCGGTACCCTTTTTGTGAAAGGCAAAGCTCTGGAGCTGCCTCTTTGGGTCCTGGGACTGGGTGTGTGTGGAAGGAATCTGTCCTTGAGGTGGACCTGGGGTGTTTGATCTCACTTTAAGTTCTGGTTCAACATACCTAAAACAGGTTTACATTCAATAAAGTGGCCCTTGTTCAACCCAGTTCTTTGTGTGTGATCTCACTGTTCCATGATTGGTCATCAATAGCAAGAAGTGCTTTTACGAGATGACTAGTCTGGTTTCCCCCTCCTCTCAGCTGAGGAATGTGCTACTCTTAAAATCTCTGAACAGTGGACTGGCATTTTGGGTCACATGCAGATTGAGGGATCTTCCAGATTGGTCTAAAGAGGTGTGAGTTCTCATAGTATAATTCTTTGGGTTTTCCAGTTTGCTATTGCCTTAGTGTCTGCACGGCTCTGAGGAGATGTTTATAGTGATTATTTGGATCTCCACAAGGGCTCTTCCAAAGATTTTTGATATAATAATATTTTTGAAAAAAAAATCAGGGACCTGGTTTTCTGAGGTGGTCCTATGGCTAGAAGGGCAAATTTTCTCCCTTCTGAAATTTACTTTTTTTAAAAAAGTTATAATTATAATGAAAAAGTGCCAATTCACTGATGCTGTGATATACTGTGGCACTATAACAAAGAAAGAAAGAAAAAAGAAAAAGAAAAGAAAAAGAAGAGATATTGTTCTGAAATGTCTTGGAATTAAAAAAATAGCACAGTGGGCTCTCAGTATCTGCTAGGGTTTGGTTCTGTGAGTGGGGGAAAGACAATCACCATCACAGATTAAGGAATTGTCACGTACACAGGAGACCCCAGCCCCTCCCGTCTGCTGACTCATGTCTATTACCACCTCACCGGAATCTGACCATATTTGGAAGGTCACTTGTGATTGGAAGAAACTTCATACTACCTGCCCCTCTGGAGATTTCCTTACATGGTCAGAAGTCTCTGGACCTTTACCCTTATATGGTCAGAAGTTTCTGGGCATTTACCTAATATGGGGTGGGTGGCTGCAATGGGTTTGTATAATGTTTACCTGAATACTGTGATTGGTGAAAAATGCTGCAGTGGGTGTGCACCCTGATCACCTGGATCCCAGATTATGAAAGCATGTCCTAGCCTTTGTTCAGCGTTCCGAATCTCTATCGGCACCCTGTTATAACAGAATCTTTTTGTATTCTTGCATTCAATAAATATAACCTCTAGCCTTTGAACCAAGAAACGCCTGTCCAAATTTGCCTGTTTCTCAGAAAAAGCTGTCCTTCACCAGGGCAAGAAGGTGACAGTTCTAGGATACCAAAATTTGTGGATGTTCAAGTCCCATGATGTACGATGGTGTAGTAAAATAGTAATATATAGTATACAAATAGTAAAATATACTAAATGGCAAAAGCAAAGTTTGCTTTTTGGAATTTAAAAGAAAAATATTTTCAAGATTGAATCTGTGGATACAAAATCTGGGAATATGGAGGATCAACCACATGCCATATTGCAACTGCTGCCAGGAACAGCCAGAAAAATAGGCTATATATTTAAAAGCCCCTGAGAACTATAACCATAAATGTTACAGTCTCCCAAACACATTTGCCTTACTCAGGAGAAGCTCTCAGAAAGAACTTAACTGGATTTTAGGAGGTTAAAAACATCCTGGGGATAGAAAGTATCCACCCTCTCACCTCTGATTCAGTGACTTTGTGTATGTATGTATATGTATGTATGTATGCATATATATATACACAACCTGTGTATCTGCAACTAAACATAAACATTTCAAAGCACCAGTAAGCTTTCAATTGATTTATTTCAGAGGAAACTAAACCCAGGTAAGCATGTTCCACCTGGATGTTTGCGTCTTTTTTAAACTCCCCCCATTGAGAAACCGACCCACTGCTTCCAAAAGATGGCTGAGCTGACTGAACTGAGCTCTCTGCTTGTAGTTTTCACGGTATTTTGCTCATCTGCTTTCCTTTCGTGCAAAATGACACCCTGTCAATGGAAGAGCATTACTGATTTGGCTTGGACCACTTTAATCACTGAGCACAATGTTTGTGCAGCTGTGTTAATGAAACTTACAGAAAATGCACTACAATATATGCCATCCCGATGTATTGTTTACAGGACAGAAATTAGTCGAGGGTATATTCCAGCTGACATCTTGTAAAATCTTTGTCCACAATATTATGAGTGGGGAAAAAAAGCAAATTACAATCCATGTTGCTTGCTTTCCTGTGGAAAATAAAGAAAACAGAGCCCCTTGATTCCCCTAGCTTGCTATTAATCCTTCATGTTGTGATTCAGTCACGTCACTTGCACAAAGCATCTTGATCTTTCCAGACGTTTTTATTCATTTTTATCATTTTTTATTTATCTTTCAACAGCTGTGTAGTTGAAGAAAGTATTAAAATCGGGGAGGGGGAGAGAGAGAGAGAGAGATGATAAAGATGCAGTGCTGAAGTCATAATGCTGCTATTAAAAATGCAACAAGCTATGCCCTACAAGAGATGCTCACTGCCAAAATACCAAGCAACAGAGATCCCATGAATTGCCCTGTAAGCTGGTGAAATTATTCTGAGGCAGGAAAACAAATACACAGTCAGCAAGAGTGCAGAGTCCCATGAAGCCAGCTCAATAGTCTTAGTTTGTCTATAATGAGAGTGAAGTGACCCTCCAGCTCAGAAAGGAAGAAGCTTGTCTCTGTATCTTTTAGATAAACATATGTGAAAGAAAGAAGATTAAGGGAAGAAACAAGAAAAAACAAAACAAAACAAAAACCCAAGCTTTCTGATTCTTTTCGGGTTGATGACCATGATACCCTGAGTGACACTCTTCAATTCTCTGTTATAAACATTTGTCTAAATATAATTATCTAGACAAACTAGAGAGGATCAACTTGCCACACTTTGGGCTCCCCCAGAGCTGTAGAGAGCCACACTGCACTGTTGTGGACACTGTTTTGGGTGACCGGGGCTTTTCACACTCATAATTATAGCACTATGATTCCAATTTAATAGACCTGAAACATCTCATGGAATCCTGTGGTTTGTAGTTTGATAGGGCACTAAAGCTCTCTGACTGAGAATTCTAAGTGTGTATGTATATGTGTGTGCCTTCAAGTCACCTGTTGACTTATGGGGACCCCATGAATTTCAGAGGGTTTTCTTGGGCAACAAATACTCAGAGTATTTTTGCCAGTTCTCTTCTCTGAAATTGTGACAGATGCTGCTGCTGTGATTGAGGAGGATCTGATTGTGCATGGGACGAAGCCAGTGAGTGGGATAAATGATGCCTCTGAGATCGAAGAGCCACTGACTGTGCCAAGGACTGGGGCAGTGAGTGAACAAGTCAACCTGCATACATCCCCTGCACTGGAAGGTCAAACAGAGACAGAGTTGCCCCAGCCAGCTTATGACGGAGAGACAACCAGCAGTGATGCAGAGGAGTGGCAGCCACCTGTGCCCATCACCCCTCAGTCATGAAGAAGTCTGAAACGGGCTGCTCAGAGGGAGGCTGCATGGACTAGGTTGAGGAAACAATAACAAGCAGCACCTATCCACAGTGGCTATTTAAGTCTGCCGGCATGGCTGCTCTTTGCTTGCAGCAAATTACTAGCAAGCCCTCATGAACGTCATGTCTCCTGCTCCCTGAAACCCTCTGGACGGATCTCTGCCTCCTGAACCTTTGGAATGGACCTTGACCTGGCTTGGCTTGCCTTTTCCTTGTGTTTGGTATATTTGGACTCTCCCTGAAAGTATTCCTGACCTCCCTCCTCCCTTGCTGGCTGCGGCTTGGCAGGGAGAGATTCCTAAGAAATATAGCCTACAGCAGCTGGTATTCATCAAGGGTCTTCCATCCAAATATTATCCAGAGCTACTCTGCTTAGCTTCCAGAATCACCATGAGCTCGTGCCTATAGTGTATTTAGGAGAATTCTAAATGTCCCTCCCTAAACCACAAAACCCATTAGTTCATAGTGTACTGCTATGCAGTTAAAGTGAAATCACGACTTCCGGCAAGATGTTGGCACAGTAGGTAGCCTGAAAAGGTGGTTTGGGCTACTGCTGCAAATCCGCAGGGGAAACATCCCCCAGGGGACCTAGAGTCCCCCTTAAAAAAGTGCCCCCTTAGGAGATGGGGGAACTGTTACCCTGTGAATTGGGGGTCCCGGGAGGGATGCCCTAACAACCAAACAACAACAAGCAAAGATGGGGAAATTAGCCGGAGCACTCTCTTGGCTAACGAGAGGCAGGGTAACACAGCAGGATCTTTTACCCTATGTCTACAGCGTCAGGTCAGCAAGGAGGCAAATAGTTCAAACAACAATTAAGATTTATTAAACAGTTATTAAAGAAAAGCACAAACACACTCCTAACTACAAAAGGAAAATAGAGTTCAAGGGGGAATGGGTGATACGCCGCCTGTCCTGCAGTCCTGGGGAAGCCAATTGTAGAAGAGGAAACCCAGCGTGGCGGACAAGGGGAATCTGCTGAACCGAGCAGCAGCAAGGCAGAATGAAATCCAAGCAATCCGGAGAGAGTTCTGAAGAGCTCTCAGAGCAGGGGATATTTATTGGGGAAAGAACGACCGCAGGCTAGTTTGGTCTTGGGCAAAAACAGTAAGTTTTGGGTTGGAGACAAAGCCTCCGAAAGGTCAGAATTTGCATGATTGAGTTAAAGTCCGAGTTGACAATGGTATGGCCGGTATGTAGATGCGGCTAGCTCAGCAGTTAAGTACCTAGCTCACCAGGGTGCCCTCTCAGGGCAGAGGGTCTCTTTGTGGTAGCGTGCATTCGTAACGAAGGTGTTTGTTTTGGGAGGTCCCCTAAAGCAGATCTGGCAATATCTGGCTTGGTTTGGTGGGAGCAGCAAGTAGTAGCCATGCCTAGCTTTGCGCTTGTTCAGCGGGCCTCACAAACACTTGGCTGATGGCAGAGTAGGGCCGAATTGCGATATCAAAATGATATCTTTGGTTCACCAAAGTCCAGGCCAGTACACAGTGGTAACAGAACGGAGCAGCTCACAGAGTCTGAGATCGCCCCAGCGCCGATAGGGAAGGAGAGGAGGAATCGATGCGAACAGGACGAGAAGATAGAGCCAAGCCGCGGTTTTGCAGCTGGGGAACTGAGAAGTACCTGCGAGTGCCCTTTTTAAAAGGGAAATAACAGCAGAAAGGAAGATCCAGTTGAATCTAGAGGTTAACAGAAGAGGCTTCAATGGGTAAAATAAAGATTAAAAGAAAAGAATATTTAAAAGGAGCTGAGTTTGGAAAAATAAAGAAGTGTGTAAGGGCGGAGCAGCAAAAGTACGAAAGTATGAAGGTCTGGATGAGTGGGAGTGCGCAGGACTCAGAACTTTGGTAAGCGGAATAAAACTTTTTAAACTTCTTTGTATTGTGAATAAAAGAGGGAAGAACTTTGGAAGATTTATTAGTACTGAGAGAATTAAAAGGACAAAAGAACTAATAGAATAAAAGTAGAAGAGGAGAGGAAGGGAGGACTGAGGACATTGTTGGAAAGATAGACAAAATAGAAGATAAAGGAGGATTGAACAGAGACATAACAGAAACTAAGAGGAATGAATGGTGTACTTTGGAGGTTTTAAATGTCGTTGTGGTAACTGTATTAGCTTTTAGAAGAGAAGTGTAGAAAAATATTTTAAACCTGATATGGATTAGCCTCAGGGAGGGAGGTGAAGAGACTGAACCCTTGATATTGAAGGTGAGTTAGCCTCTGGAAGAGAGGTGAAGTAAAAAAAAAGAAACTGAGATTTTTTTGGGGGGTGTTGAAATCAGAGGTTAAAGCATTAAAGACTTCTCCAGGGGGGAGAGAGAGACTGGAAAGACGGAGAACTGAACTGTTAAAGAGACCATTCCAAAAAAATAAAAAATAAAAAAAGAGGTGAATTAGAAGACTGGAGGACTGACCAAGAAGAAGAGACTTGAGATTTAGAAACTTAGAAGGGAAAAAAAGAAGACTGGAGGACAATACAGGTTAAAAAAAATCTGTGTATACTAAAAGGTTAAGGGTGGTTGTAATATAAATGTTATAATAGAATAATGTTTTTTGTATTTTCCCTCTTAAAATCTTGATAAGATAATATCAATTATAGTGTGTGATAAGTAGAAGTTTTAGACTTGATAAGTTTTGAATTTAATTACAAATATTATTCTATAAATGATCAAATATGTTATAATAGTTATCATACACAAAATAAGGTTGGAAGGAGAGAACAAAAAATATGTTATGATAAAGGAAGGAAGAATGGCAACAGGACAGAAGAAGACAACACAGATACAAATTCAACCACAAGTTTTGGAGAGAAGAGGCTCTACTGGATCAAAGACAATGAAGAGGAATAGAATGTTGGAAGAATTTCAAAAAATGAGAAATGATATGCTGGAGGAAATAAAAGCAAATAGAACAGAGATAAAAACAACTAGAGCAGAAATAAAACAAGATTTAAGAAAAGAAGTTGAGACTTTAAATCAGAGTCTGCAAAAACTGACGACAGAGCTACAAACAATTGATCACAAGGTAGAAGATATACAAGGAAAAAGTCATAAACTGGAGGACCAGTTGGAACAGATGAAGAAGGAGCAGCAGAAAGTTAAAGAAACTATAATACGACTGGAAATAAGACAACGGAGTAGAAGCTTGAAACTTAGAGGGCTCCAGGAGCAGAAAGAGGAAAATTTAACTCAAAGAGTAACAGATATTTTGGCACCATACATAGGCCTAAGAAAAAAGATTTGAACACGAGATAGACAAGGCGCATAGAATTGAATCGGCAGTAGCTAAAAGGCGAGGTCTCCCACGTGATATAGTGGTATACTTTACTAAAGAAAAAACACGGGATATGATTTTGGAATAAAACTATAAAGAAAAATTAATAGTGGATGAGACGGAAATAAAAATGTTTAAGGATGTACCACCAAGTGTAATAAGAAGCAGATGAGAATATGCATTTTTGGCAAGACAGCTACAAGCAAGAGGAATAAGGTACAGATGGGAGATTCCAGAAGGCCTCTCTTTTTTCTTTGAGGGGAGGAGAAGAAGGATAAACTCAGTGCAACAAGCAACTGAATTTCAAGAGAATTACTTAAAATCGGCAACAGCGGAGCAAAAGAATCGGATGCAACATTGGAAAAAACAAAAACGGATACGGCAATGGCAATGGCAGAAGATTCAAGTCCAATGTCTGAGGAAGAGGTAGAACTGTTAGAACCAGAAGAGTAAAAGAAGAAAAGAAAGCAAAGACAGTAAAACAAGTATGAAGATAATAACCTGGAATGTCTGAGGACTAAATTCACAAGCTAAAAGAAGACAGGTTTTTCATCATATAGAGAGATTAAGACCTCAAATAACAATATTGGAAACTCATATAAAGAAAAACCAAGATATATATTTATACAATTCCAAATTAGGCCAATGTTTCACCTCGTTATATAAAAAGAAAAAATGGGGAGTGGCAACATACATTGACAAAAATATTCCAGCAAAGAAAATATTAGAAGATGAGGAAGGAAGATTATTAGGAGTAGAATTTGAAAAAAAAAATGGAAAAAAATTAATTGGTGTATACGCCCCAAATGAAAATAAAGGAAAATTTTACAAAGAAATGAGAGAAAGAATATCAGAATATGAATATGAAGATTGAATATTAGCAGGAGATTGGAACGGAGTTATTGATGCAAAAATGGATAGAAAATCTTCTATGAACAAACAAGATACAGGACAGAGAGGAAAACTTCCAATAACTTTTTTTGAGTTATGTGAAGAAATAGCAGTTATAGATGCATGGAGGATTTTTTATCCAAATGAAAGGGACTATACATATTTTTCTGAAGTGCATCAATCTTGGTCAGGAATAGATATGATAATGGTTTCAAAACAACTGCTAACAAAGATAAAGAAGATAGAAATACTGCCAAAGATCACCTCAGATCATCATCCAATGATGATGCAAATACAAGAAATTACAAAGCAATTCCAATGGAGATTAAATGATAATTTACTAAATGATGAAGAGGTGGTACAACAGGCAAAAGAAACTTTGAAAAACTACTTCAGGGAAAATGTAAAAGAGGATATGAAGATGAAGACTGTCTGGGATGCATCCAAAGCAGTGATGAGGGCTTTTTTTTATCCAAAAAAGACAAATTCAAAACAGGGAAAAATGACAAAAATATCAAGAATTGATAATAAAACTTCAAGAAAAAGAAAAAGAATTTAGAGAAAACCCAGAGAAGAAATCAATACAAGTGGAAATAAAGAAAATACAAAAAGAGATAATGATGAATTCACAAGAAGAAATACAGAAGAAGATGAAACAACTGAAATTAACCCGGTTTGAACAGGCAAATATGATTGGGAAATGGTTAGCATATAAGTTAAAGAAGAAGAGAGAAAGAAATACAATAGCTGAATTAAAAAATGGGAAGAAGAGAATTATACAACAAGGGAAAATAAAAATTTAAAGAATATTTTGAAAAATTATTTCAAGAAAAAAATCCTCCACAGTGAATAGAAGAAAAATGGAAAGAATTTGTAAAAAAGATTAAGATTCCAAAAATATCAATAGAGAAACAGGAACAGCTAAACAAACAATAACAATAGCTGAAATAGAAGAGGCAACAAGAGAGCTGAAAACAGATAAGGTACCAGGGCCAGATGGATTTACTGCACTTTATTATAAAAGATTTGTAAAAAAAAATATCTATCCATATCAGGCAACTTTGCAAGAAGTTGAGAAGGATGGAAAACCACAGTCATGGGGAGAAGCAAACATGGTGATGATGCCTAAAGAAGACAGAGACAAAAGAGAAGTTATAGACCAATTTCTCTTCTGAATGTAGATTATAAAATTTGGGCGACGATATTGGCAAAGCGCTTGAGACATGCAATACAGGATAAAATACAGGAAGGACAAACAGATTTTCTTCCAGGCAGACAAATGAAGAACAATATTAGAACTTTATTAAATGCAATTGAATATTATGATAAAAACCCAAGAAAGAAGATAGCTATTATTTCATTGGATGCAGAAAAAGCTTTTGATAACATTTCCTGGGGCTTTATGCATTATACTTTAAAAGAATATGGCCTGGGAGAAGTATTTTGTAAATGGTTGGAGATGATATACTGGGATCAATCAGTGAAGTTAATAATAAATGGAGATAAAACACAAAGCTTTGAAATAAAGAAGGGGATACAGCAAGGGTGCCCGCTATCGCCGTTATTATTCATAGTAGTACTAGAGATATTATTGATAGTAATAAATGAAGATCCACAGACAAAAGGTTTAAAAATAGAGAAGGAAATAAAATACAAAGCCTTTGCTGATGATGTAATAATATTTCTTGAGGAACCACAAGAATCTATACAGAGGCTGATGGAAACTTTGTAAAAATATGGACAAATAGCAGGATACAAGATAAATAGAGAAAAGACAAAGATAGTGACTTTAAATATAACAAAAAAAGAACCAAGCGGATTTGGAAAAGAGATCAGGATATCAAATTGCAAAAAAAAATATCTAGGAATAATAATGACAAATAAAAATCAAGAGTTATTTGACAACAACTATGTGAAGACATGGAAGGAGATCCAAAGTAAAATGGAAAAATGGACGCATATGAACTTGTGTCTCCAAGGAAGAATAAATGCTTTTAAAATGTCCTTATTGCCCAAGCTAATGTTTCTCTTCCAAAATTTACCGATAATAGGAACGGAAAAGATTTTTAAAGAATGGGAAAAAGAGTTACGGGAGTTTATTTGGCAGGGTAAGAAACCAAGAATAAGATTTAAAACATTACAAGATGCAAAGGAGAGAGGAGGTTTTGATGTGCCATCGCTGAAAATCTATTACCAAGCATGTTGTTTGGAAACAATAAAAGATTGGATTCAAGTGGGGAATACAACAATAAAAGAAGTCGAAGGAATAAATAACAGATTTGGTTAGCATGGATACTTATGTTATGATAAAGCAATCATAAATAATGACTTTAATAATCATTGTATCCAAAAGACTTTACTAAAAGTGTGGATACAAATAAAGCACAAATTCTACAGAAGACTTCCGTTATGGACCTCACCCCAAGAAGCATTTAAAATTGCTCCAACAAAACAAGGGAATTTATTGATGTATCAAGAGTTGTTGAAATGGGATGGAGATAAGTTAAGAATGCGTGCAGAAGAGGAATTAAAAGAGTTAGGTCATGAATTTAACTGGTTCCCATGGAGACAATTAAAAGAGAGATTTAAGATGGATCAAAAACTATATGGGTCTGAAAGAAATGAAAATGAAGTAGATGTATTGATGAAAGGGGACCAGAAAAAGAGAATTTCTAGATTTTATAAAATATTGCTGCAAAGAAAAATGGAATCAGAAATTGTTAAGGACAATATGGTCAGATGGGCTCAAAATATTGGACACTCAATTGAGTTGGACACATGGGTGAGGGCATGAAAGACAGATGTAAAATTTACACCAAGTTTAAATCTAAGGGAAAATGTTTATAAAATGTTACACAGATGGTACATGACACCTGAAAGACTGAAAAAAATAACAAAAAATGGGGATGGAAATTGTTGGAAATGTGATGGAAAGGAGGGGTCTTTTTTTCATATGTGGTGGACCTGTAAGGTAGCAAAACAGTTTTGGAAAGAAATATATGATGAAATTCAAAGAATGTATGGTTTAAATTTTGAAATGAAGCCAGAATTTTATTTGTTAAATATTTTAGGGCAACAAAGAGAAATAAGATCTCATCAGAAGCCACTGTTATATGCAATAACTGCTGCAAGACTGACATATGCTCAATATTGGAAAGAAAGAAATTATATCGATATAAAAGAATGGAAATTAAAAGTCTTTGATATGGTAGCGATAGAAAAGTTAACTTTTTCACTTAAAAATAATCCAGAGCTTTGAAAGAGAATGGCAAGAAGTGATGAACTGGATAAAAGAATAAGAAAGGGAAGAAATAAAAAAAGATTGCTGAAAAGGTGGATAAGGTAAACTAATGTTGTAAAAGATAAAGTATAAGTTGTAATGTAACAATGTTAAAAGTAATAGTGTGTTAAATAGAAACAATGTATATATGGAATGTAAACTCAGATTCAACTGGAAAAAAGATGCTTGGAAGCGGGGGGGGTTATTCTGTATTCAAAATTTCAATAAAAATTATATTAAAAAAATAAAGTGAAATCACAATGCTATAATTGTGCAGTGGGAATGGGCCACAAAAGTAATGCCTTTTTTACTGTTTGGTAAGGATGTAAACAATTTTGCCCCAAACATACTGTCCAGAATTCACTTGGGTAGTTACGAGTGCATAACCTAGAGTTGCACATTTGTAACTATTTCATATTCACTATTCCTATGTAGGGGCTACGTAGGGACCGTGAAAGTTCCACGATCCCTACCTACTAGACAGCAGCCACTATAGTCAATGGGTTTTTGTTCTCCTCTTGGTCAGGAAGCAGAAGGTTAACGTTTCCAATCCTCCATGAGAGATCCCTGGTGCAAAGGGGAACTGCCTGTTGCTATGGAATTCACTTACAGGAGGCAGTGGGAGTGTCAGCCCCAAAGGACAGCGGAATGGACCTCCATATATTGTGGTGTCTGAACCCCCATCGACTGCAGTGGACCTAGTAAGTGGGGATGGAGGAGGGCCAGACTGAGAGTCACTACTTAACTACAGTGGTTTCCCATTCATAATTGCCCAGGTGAATTCCAGCCACTGCTTTCTATGCATCTGAAAAAGTGAATTTATAGCCAAGAAAAGCCATGCTAAAACAAAGCAATTAGCCCTAAAAGTGATGCTGGATTTCTTCATTTGATACCTCCCCCTTTCATTTTATGCTGCTTCTATTCAAAACCATTCTTTCTGCCCACACAACAAATTACTTTTAACAAAGAATTGTTTTATAACAATTCACAATGTGAGAGATCTTAGAAAAGCTAACAAAAACTCTCATAATCTTACCCAGCAAGGTACTGGGTAAGAACTTGTAACACTGTTTGTTTTTGCATGTGAGAATCAAAACAGCAATGGCTTCATCCCTAAAAGAAAGGCACTGTGACTTAACCCTCCCAGGGAACCATGCTATCCTAGCTACTCCTCATTCATTCTGGACATATTTAGTGCTGAAAGAAAAACAATTTGAAAACTCTCAGAAATGTTTTCTTTCTTCTTACTACACTTGCACCAGGACATAATCTCATTATTGAAAACAAATGTTGTGATTGGTTCTGGCTAAACTGATTGTAAAAATTCTTTGGGCTCAAGTTTGAAATTCTCCTTTAATTTGTTCTTTGACAGTTTTATGGTCTATCAGTCATTTAGAATTCCCTTTCCGCAGGAGGCTGTTATCCTGGCATGGAGACGGGAGAGGAGCAGAGCTGCAATGATGCTTCTGCATGATGTCATCACTGTCCCACCCTTCTCCTGTTGCCAGCTGGCGCAATCCTGGGATAAATCATTGATGGAATTTCCCCATCAATGACCCTGGATTGCATGACTGTCTTGCACTTACCTGGCCTGCGGAAGTGCCAGAAGTGTGATGGAGGTGCTTCCTGCCCCAGTGCAGCCTGGGAAAGTGCCCAGATGTGCTGTGGAAGGAAGAGGCATATCCACTGTGCTCCTTTTAACAGGGAGCCAGTCTGGTGCAAAGGGGAATGAGCCCTTTGTGCTCTTTTTCCAGCAGAGCTGCTGCTGGGATCATCACTGGAGGATGACAATATAAGGTAGGATGTGGAAAGGGCCACAGTTTTGGAGGCAAGCATCTTGACCTGCAAGTACGAATGTACAGTAACTACCACTCACTGTTCAGCAGTTATCATTCTAAGGCCCGTGATCATTACACCATTATAGCACTATGAATCTACTTTAATGGCCGTGGCTGCATCCTATAGAATTTTGGGATTTGCAGTTTTGGTGGGGCACTGGAGCTCTCTGGCTGAGAATTCTAAATCAACCTCCCTAAGCTGCAAATGGGATCCAGTGTGGTATAGTGGTTTGAGCATTGGAGACCAGAGTTTGATTCCCCATTTGGCCATGGAAGCCCACTGCGTGATCTTGGGCACATCACACACTCTCAGCCCCAGAAACCCTATGGTAAGTTCACCTTAGGGTCACCATAAATCAGAAATGACTTGAAGGCATGCAACAACAGCAAAGCTGAAAATCCCAGAATTCTAAAGGATGTTGTCGTGGCAGTTAACGGGGAATTGCAGTGCCATAATTGTGCAGTGTGAAAGGAGCCCTAATTCTACAGTGTGTTACTGTAACTGAACGTGAAATTAATATATGGATAATATCCTGGTGAACCCGTCATCCTTTAAAATGCCAATGCCAGTGCCATGCTGTCTGATATACAGCCAAATGAGGCAGAAGAAAAAAAGAATGGAAATGGGTTAAAGCTATTTTGTGTTGTGTGGCAAACTGGCTTGAGGCCATTCCAGCTCCACTAGTTTTTCTCTATGGTGTCACACCAGGTTTGGTGCTGTTAATATATGTCAGGCCTGCCTGATCTTTGGCTCACATGGAACAACACTGCAATTTATTGACAGCTTGTAAGTGGTCCAATAAAACTTCCCTTTTGTACTGGGACCATAAAATTGGAAGAACTGTCAGGCATCTTGCAGGAAACAGAATTCATTTGTAGGGTTATATCAGTCTAGTAAAAAGTCATCATTTATGTGACGGAATATAGTCATTCAACCTGTTGTCACTAGTGATGTACAAATCAAATGTAATTTGCTCAGTATGTGTTTTAGCTGGTTAGGTGCTCTCATCTGTTTCACTGTCCACAGAGTTCTCTTTCTGAATTTTTTGTTTTTTAGTACTAGAGGATTTGAGAGGGGTGAATGACAGTCAATTTTTTTTTTTGCAAGTTCACTAATAATGATTGAATCCTGTATGAAAAATATGTATGTGTCATGGACCGAGATTTTTGATACGTTTGACCCAGAGAGAAATTCAGCCACCTTAGACTATAGGATCCCAACAGAAGACACATAGGAAACCAGATCTGGGTTTAACCACTAAGCATGTAACATTTATTAAGACATGAAATACACAAATCACATTTCCGTATCAAGAGCTTTCTCTCACCCACTCAATCATACAACATACTCATGAAAAGCCGGTCCTTCGCCGAACGTTGGCCAGATGTCCTCGAAGGTATGGATGCCCTCTGCTGCAGCCAAGGGTCATGAAAGTGAGTCCAAAATCTTCCCCTCTTTATAGTCATATTCCCCATTTCTTGAGGAAAAGGACATGTTTTGCCGGTTGCTATGGTTCCAAGTACTTCCATTGTATAAAGGCAATCAAGCAATTAAAAGAATAGTTCATATCATCTTGTACCTTACTAATAAAAGGTTGCTTGCAGAAGAATTGGTCATATATCATGTTGTCAGGAAATGTATCAAATGCCTCAGTGGTTCTCGGCCATGCAGGGTAGGATAGGGTCAGAAATACATCACCGCTGGCCTGTCTGAGGGTGTGCCAGGCAAAGGCTCCTTGGCTTTTCACGGCTCCTCGGTTCTTCTGCCTTTACACATAAGAACTTAACTATTTTCTTAATAAAGTTATTGATCACTGTTGAATATCGTGAATTCGTGAAGGTGGATGAAACATAAAGACCGTCAAAGAAGATATGCATTGTAGGCAACATCACATGGCAATTAAGGAAGCCACACTTCTGGATCTGTGCATCTCAAGAGTACATTCTGTTGGTGCCAAGTCCTTATTGTTTTGCAAACTTTCTTCTCAAGCCAAATCGGCATTCCGTGTGTTCTCAATTTCACAGTTCAAGGAATCCTCGCTTCACAATCCAAACCCCTCCTTCCAACAATGCACTGTGCGTGGCCATTTCAGTCTGGTTCAGGACCGTGCTTTTCCCTTCTGGAACTCATTCGTTCATCACATATGCATAAGCACTGGAGTTATAGTGCTACACAGTCAGTTTCGGCCTAACCCCCACAATCCCTACTTACGGAGAAGCAGCTGCTGTGAAAGATTAGAGCCTGTTCCCCTGTCACTCATTAAGCAGCTGACTGCTCAGAGATTGCCAGTGTGACAAGGAGAAGCAGGACCCCTATCACTATTCCCCCTTGTGCTAGAAATCACTTGCACAAGGGGAACAAGAAAGTTAGATAGCTACTTATCAAATGACAAGGGAACCAGACCCCATTGATTGTACTGGCTGCTGCCTGGTAAGTAGGGATTGGGGGATTTACATGGTCCCTGTATAGCCCCTTTACGAGGGGATCCCCGGGGACTGTGAATATCTACAGTCACGAGTACATAACTTTAGGTTACACATCTGCAACTGAGATACAGGATTCAGGCCAAAGCCACTGATTTTGCATTTGAATATGCAATCTGTCTTCTCTTTTGTTTGCATTGCTTCCAGTACCACCAGGTTCAATGTAAATATCTCTGTAAATTTTGAGGGCAGGAGATCCCATATGCCCAGCTACAGATCTCACTGAGACAAGGCAGTCCAGTGTTTCAAGGATGCTGCCCCACCAGAACAGCAAAAAACTACTAGCAGAAGCACTAGCAGATCAATGATGGATTTTTCAGCATCTCTAGCTGTCACTAATGCAAAGCCTGGAAAAGCTACTTTTTGGATTTTAACTTCCAAGACTCCCCCAAAGAACACTGCTATATCTAGGAACTGTAATCAAAGAAAGTAACTTTCCTAAGTACTGTACTGATATTGCACTGGCTTAAGTCCATCATGGCTTTTGCAAGTATTGACTAACATGCATTTATTTTTTAATTTAATTTATAACCCTCTATCTCCCCATATGGTATCTAAAATTTTGTTGTTGTCATGTGCCTTCAAGTTGTTTTGAATTTATGGCCACCCTAAGATGGACCTATCATGGGATTTTCTTGGCAATATTTGATCATAGGGGATTTGCCATTACCTTCTTCTTATGGTAGGAGAGTGTGACCTGCCCAACGTTACTCAGTGGGTTTCCATGGCCAAGTGAGGATATGAACCTTGGTTTCCAAGACTGCTGTTTCAACACTTAAACCACTACACCTTGCTGGCTCTCCGATTTAAAACAGAATCTCCCAAAACCTAACCCAGCATTCTGGCTGCTACTCTATGTTCTTATGCTGTGAACATCAGCTGTGCAAAGTTTGAACTCAATTTATAATCAGATAATCGGATAAGGCATACTGTTTATATATTGATCAGTTATTCCTGCCAACTGGTGCTTCACAAAACTAATACTCATCACAAGAGCCAGCATGGAGTAGTGGTTTGAACATTGGATTATGACACTGGAGAGGAGGGTTCAATTCCTCACTCAACTATGAAAACTCATTGGGTGATCTTGGGCATGTCACACACTCTCACAGCCCCAGAAAGACCTATGATAGGTTTACCTTAGAGTCACCATAAGTCAAAAACAACTGAAAGGCATGCAACAACAACAGTAGCAACAAGAAATACCCATCAGAGACCATCAGTTTATCTTTAAACTGAGTAACAAAGTAAGCATGTTTGCACAATGATTTAAGGTAACTCAGGATGTCATGTCAGAATTGTTGGCACTGATAATTCTGTATTGATTTAACTGTCTTTTTTACAATTATCTCTTTTTAAGAAGTAACATGAGAAGATTCAAAACTCCAGAAAAGCTTTGTTGGCTTCTTTACTTTAGCTTTGAAAAAAACAAAAAAACAAAAACAAAATCAAACCATAAAAGAGGTCATAAATAATAAAACTTCACCAGGCAAGTATACTTTGATATTTGAGTACAACACATTGGTTTTTTAAAAAAAATAACAATAAAAAAAAGTAGAACACTTCATTAACTTTCATAATTTTCACATGAAAGCTTTTGGTAACAACAAAGATGAAGCCTTCCTAAATATGGATCTTTTGTCAGGGATTTTGTGTGCATGAAGGTCTGCCATGTAGTGGATGGAGGAGATTTATTCTCTGTTCCTCTAGGAGGTAAGTTTTGAAGTAACAGGTTAAAATTACAAGCAAGGGGATTTTGACTAAACATTAGGCAGAATTTCCTGTTTCTCTGGGGTTTCTTTTGGCAGCTGGATTTGTAGTCACCAAGGTGCAATGGGAGCACTTCTTCCACAGAAAGAGGGGTTGGACTCTGTCTTGCACCTCCTAAAGTAGTCTCCTGTCCCCTCTGCCACATCTGCTGGAGGACATTCCTCTGCCAGTATTCAACTGACTGCCCAGCTAGCTTTTGTATGTGGAATAGGGTTGCCTGATCTCAGGACCTGGGCTCTCTTCCTCATTCTTCAGGGTGAGGGGTGAGCATTTCAGGGTGAGAGTGCTGTCTTGAAAAACCATGTGTTTCTGCTTGGATGTATTTTTCTACTTTGCTATTCTTGATTTTTTAAAAAATTATTTCAACAGGAGACCCTGTGAAACTATGGATGATTTTAATGTATCATGTTTAATGACATAATCTGGGGCTGCTCCATGTGACATCAACTCTTGTCACCATTGCCTGCTCCCTATGGCATCACATGGAGTTGTTTCTAGGTCTCAGGCTTTGCCCCTGAAATCTCAGGGCCCGGGATAGTCTTGACCTAGCAACTGTAAAGTGGAATGAGAAAAGGTGTACCATCTAGTCCTTGAGCTCAGGCAGCAAAACAAGCTTGGCAAAACATTAAATATGCTGTAAGCCTCCTCAATTCTATTACTGGGAGAAAGGTGGGATATAAATGAATAAAACAGAAAAGGACAATAACACCACTTCTGCTTCTTCTACCTATCTGGGACTGAAAGCATGTTGAGAGAGCATCCCATTTTAAATAGCACATTTTAGACCTGGGAAAGATTCAGAAGGGGGCTGTAATGAGGTTCTGGGGGTGTGGCTATCTGAAGTGACAGTGCAGTCTGGAAGCAAGTTGCTAAGCAACCTGAATAGCACCTCAGGAGAAAAACCCAGCCCAGTAGCATGTGTGGGAGGGGCTTATGGCTGGCAGAAAAAGTTATATAAGGCCAAGTACCTGTAGCTATTTTGATTCCCTCAGTGGGAGCCTAGCAAGGAGCTAGGGAGTAGAATCCCTTAGCCAGTCAGAAAGTGTGACTGTTTTGGAATGTTTAGTTCTCAGTGGGAGCCGAGCGAAAGGCAGAAGGGTAATTAAACCCTAGTAGGATCTGGTTAGAGAGTGTGACCTCGATTGGGGATTAAGTCTTTGGTGGAAGCTTAGCCAAAAGGCTTTTGTATGATGATTGTGCCTTTTATGGAAGTCTCAAGATAGAATTGACCTCTTTCTGAGCAGAAAGTTACCAGTCATATTGTCTAAAAAGTGCACTGAGGGGATGTATCAACCTTGACTTGTATATGAAGTCTACTTTATTCTTATTGTTATCTTAATAAATGTTACAGTTTATCTTTGTAAAGATTGACTTGAGTTGTGTACAGTATGTAAAATATCACAGAAAACACGCTACCATAAAATTATTAAGTGGTTCTAAATAAACACTGAAAACCCTCACCCTTTTTCACAAAGGTGATGTTTATAAGCGGAGCTGTATGGTAAAGACAGAGCACCTTTTCAGATTGCGAACTGCCACATCAATCTGGGAGAAGGAAGGGCCTGCCACAAAATCAATAAAAGATTGGAGCATGTTCCTTTAAAGCAAGGGTGGGCAAAGAGGATTTTGTTAGATTGCCAAATCTCATTAGTTATGGTCAGCATAGCTAATATTGAGGGCAAACGGGGACTTCAGCCCAAAATCTGCAAGGCCATAGCATGCTTGGTTTGTGGCCTGGGTGGTACTGAAATGGTGAAATGGAGAACATATCTTGCTTGTGCACACACTTCTTACTTATTGTGAAGAGACAAGGGAGGCCTGGGGAGTGTGATGAATATCAGCACTTTAAATTGTCATTTCTTGTGAGTGAACAGTCATTAAGGGCTACATCAACAGTTGGGAATCATCAGGAATCAGTTGTGAATCACGTTCTTGAACTATACCTCTTGGCATTAATTATCATTGATTCTTGCAATAGGAATTTTGTCAATAATAATGTTTTTGTCACCTTGTGCTCTATATGTGAAACTTAAAAGTTAAAATGTCTTTAAAATCATAAGCCTAACAGGTGCTATTTATGTAACAGACAGGGAAATATTAAATGTACAGGCTTAAACTTCCTGCCTAGGTGTCACATTAGCTAACTTTTTAAAGAAGGAGATTAAAAAGAAAAACAGCTATTCTCTTCTGATACCAGAAAAGGGGAATAATGCTGATTTTTGAAAGCATTGGAATCTGAAATAGAGTGTTCCTTGTCTGGTGTTTGGAAGCTCCTAATTTGGAATGGTTTTCAAATAGGATATATGAAAAACTCATATTAGGAAGCAGGATGCTTTTCTCAAAATTACCAAGTTTCAGAGGCAGTATATTTGTCACCAAATTGGATAAGTGAACAGAAAAACAAATGTGATGGAAACCATATAAACAGACACAGCAGCTTGTTGTTGAATTGACTGAACCACAATGCACAGGTACTGTTGACTGTTTATGGCCTCCAGAAGTATTCATGCAATATGCCAAAGTCCTCAACAGATGAAATACAAGTTATGATGCCTCATTATTGTGTATCCTGATGTCCCTTACCATGTGAATGTGCTAGAAGTACTACATGACTGCATGAATGATGTACCTGATACAAAAAAAATGGTTGGATACAGATTGACAGACATGAGACAAACAGCTTTCACTTCCCCAACAGAAAGATGGGTTGGGGGAACCATGCATGTTTCATGATGCTGGTATGGGCTGATGGAGCAATAGCAATAGCGTGTATATTTCTACACCACTTATCAGCTAAGTGCTCTCTAAGCAGTTTACAATGTGTTAGTTAATTGCCCCCAACAAGCTGGGTACTCATTTTACTGACCCATGGTAGGATGGAAGGCTGAGTCAACCTGGAGCCCAGCAGGATTGAACTCACAACTTTGTGGCTGCAGTACCGGCATTTAACCACTGCGCTACCAGGGCTCCTGATGGACATTGCAGTCTGACATTAAGAAGGCCACATAATTCCCACACCTGGCCTAAACCCTACAGCTAGTTCCAACTAGAGTTGATCCATTGAATTAGTGGAATGTACTAATGCTGACATGATAAGTTCCAGTTGATTCACTGTGTCTCCTCTATTTGAGATTAACAATTCAATTTAGCCTTAGAATTTGGAGTGAGGAAGAAAGAAGTTGCTCAAAAAGGGTGCTGCCACCTAGGTGCTCTTTCATCCCATGCATCAAAATTCCACTTTCCTCTGTCCTCAAAGTTGTCTCCCTTCCTAAAAGAAAAGGTATCAAGATCCACCCTGGAGGAGATCACACACTGTTGTGAGCTGTGCTGGAATTCATGATAGCATTAGAAACCCTTTGTCTGGAGCTAACACACACACACACACACACAAACAAATACATTGTGTAGTCATTCTATCCTTCCCTTTAATTGCTTTACTATGGCAAGATGGAAGAAACAATGAGAAAACATAGATTGTATGGATTACTTGCTTGGCCAAATAAAATCCCATTAGTGAGCAAAGAAATTGCAAAAGAAAAACCTCATGTTGAAGGAACTTCTGTGTCCAGCAAGGATGTGGAGACATTTCCACCAAAGTCTTATTCATGATAATAAAATAATAGAGAATCGTAGACGTGGAAGAGACCACAAACACTGTCCAGTCCAACCCACTACCATGCAGGAATACTAAATCAAAGCACTCCTGACAGATGACCATCCAGCCTCTGTTTAAAAACCGCTAATATTTTTCTTTTTGAAGCCAACTACAGCAAGGAGAAAGGATAGGCTGATTGCTCACAAAGACACAACCAGTGCTTGCAGTGTTTCCACTTTTTGATTGTCTATGAAACAAGACATTTGACCCATTGAACCTGTTCATCAGTTTCCAGTTTCCAGATGCCATTGAAGGTATTGGCTTGGATCTTCTGTGGAACATAGAAGTAGAGTTTTTGAAGGACAGTATTCTCCCTTATGAATCACCCCAGGCTTTGAGATCTACTGGAGAGGCCCCTTTGTCTGTCCCAATTGCATCTAGTGGGAATGTGGGAGAAGGCCTTTTCAGTGGCTGTTCCCAGGCTCTGGAACTCCCTTCCTAGAGAAGTCAGACTGGCACTCCCCTTCCTTCTTTCCATAGACAAGCAGAGACATTTTTATTTTGGCAGGTATTCAATATGTGATTATGTTCTGGGCGATGAAAGGTCCTGGCTATTCTTAACTATGTAGCGTTTGTGAATGTTTGTGATTTAACTGTGTATTTTAACTTTGTTCTGATTATTCTCTTATGACTTAATCTGTGTATCTTTTGTATTTCATGATTTTTAACTATTTTTTAAAAAATTACTATAAGCTGCTTTGAGTCCTTATCAGGAAAAAAGAGGGATATACATAAAGATGATGACGACGATGACGACGACGACGATGGTTCATCCTTGCATGCTGCAAGACAGGAACCAAAAACCCTTCCTCCTTCCCTTCCTTCCTGCCTGCTTGCCTGTCTTGAAGGCAATTTTTATATTTTCAAGAAGTATTTTTCTGCATTTCTATAAACGCACAAAACTTAAAACTACAACACTTAACAAGATCACAAATGTCACCTAGTCTCCATTTACTGCATGTTTTGTTACACCCGTGTCTGGTTCTGATCTTTCAAGGAAATAAAAATGGATCGATATTATTCTGCCAGCAGCAGCAAAAGCTGGCATTCACCAACAAAACATTTTTACATTTGCCAATTAAAGTAGCTATGCTCAAATTCCTTGTGCCGGTACATGCTGGAAATTTACCTAGGTTTGCAGTGTTTGTCAGCAGGACTATTTTTTTTTCTGTAGAACACACTAACCTCATGTTTATTGTGTGAAAGGCCATGCTGTCACTTGTTGAATAATGGCGTGCACTCAAGCCAGTTCACAGACTATCAAGAAAGCCTGTGCTAGGGCTACATATTCATCCTAACTCTAGGTTATCCCTATGATGCTGCCGCTTGGTTTAGCTTCTCTGCCAGTGTTACCCTGGCTGCTGGGGTTCCTGTGGGACACCTGGATTTTACCAAGGTTGGGAAAATTAATAGAGCACAACTTGGCAAAAGGGAGGGCAGGGCAACTCAGCGAGATCTTTTATCCTATATCTACAGGGTCAGACTACATGAAAAAGAGAGAAGTCAAATGTCTTTTTAAATGGCCTTTAGTTTGGTAGAACTGGCAAAATTCCTCACTCACGCACAAAGCATTCACTCACAGAAACACACAAGGGCTACTGAGTTTGAGAGTCTTAAGAAAGAGAAAGATTGAGGGGCCAAGTGAATATACTGCACCTGATCCTGAAGGCTGCTGTTTCAGAAAACACAAGACAGCTTGTCAAACAAAGAGACAGAGTGAGAGAACGAACAGATGAATGGGCCCAGAGAGAGAAAGAGCAAACAAGAAAAAGTCTGCCAAACTTCAAAAATGGAACCCAATTATAGGGCAGAACATTCCTGGGGTGAGGACAGACCCTTTTCCTGGGAAAGGACAGAAATTGGGTTTTGCAGATGGACCTCAGCTTTGTAGTTCCTGCAATTTGTGATCGCTCACTTTACTTAGGAGACACTTAGTCTCTCAAGGTGTCAAAGTTGCAGTCGCCTCATTTGAAATGTATACATGCCTTTTCCGAGGTCTTCCTCTGGATATGTGACTGGGGCTACTTAGTCTGACTTACACCAAGGGAGGTTTCAGTCTTTTAGACCTGAATATCTACATTTCCATCTGGATAACTGCCGGCTCAACGGACATCAAAATATTCTCTTTCTCGAGATAGGGTCTGTCATTAGTCAATAAATATCTCCGTCCCACTGTCAGAGGATCAGAGTCATAAATCATGGGTTACACCAGGTTCCACTGTTGTCCCACTGGCATTAGGGTTCTGCTGGCACCATCTGCTGCCATTACAAGGGTGTTACTATGGCCCTTTCTGCACATGGAGGGGGAAACGGGGGAAAACGCGCTAAAACGGAGCTTACTGGCAGCTGGGTAAGTCCATCGCCATGCGGAACAGTGCGATCTCACTGTTCCGCAGCCCTCTGGCGTCCAACGGAGAAGCTCGCCAGCCTAAAGCCCGCTCCTGGCAGATCTGCAGGCACACACTAGTGCGCACTTGCAAATCTGCACCGGAGCGCTGCGACGGAGCTGCACGGGGCTGTGCACTCCGTGCTTTTTAAAAACTTCTAAAAAGGGTTTTTTAAAAAACATGCTGTGCGACCAGTTCTGGTCGCTTCAGAGTGGATTGAGGTGTGAAACTATGAAAACTCCCAATCCACTCCATGGTGCAGAAGACCTCCGTCGGAGGTCGCTCTGCACCGTTTTAATACCCCGGTGGAGAAAGGGCCTATGTGGTATAGGTTTGTTATAATGTCATATTTTCAGGCCCCAGCAAGCAGAGTGGGGATTTTGGAACAACCCTGTCTGAAACCAATGGAACATGGGGATAGGATAATCCTGCAAAGTATTAAAAATGGGAGGAAAATGACTTGTTTTTATTGTCAGATGGAGTTTGGCGGGAGAACCAGTTCTGAATGATGCTTACTACAGTTTCTTGCTGCTTAAAGTTGCTTTTTGGAGCACAGAACTAAAAAGATTATGGCATTCAAAGGAAAGAATTTAGAAACAGCAGATGTTTCATAAACTATGATAAAAAGAGACAATGTAGGCAAGTGCCTTGACTTGGAAAAAGGTATCTAGACCACACAGCTGCTGTGAAAGCCAAGGGAGGTCGGCTGCAAAATGGCAGTAAAATGCACATGCTATGCAGAGTCTTTAATAGGAAATTTCTCCAGAGTGAGCAAAGAAGGGATCCAAGAAAAATTCATCTCATGCATTTTTACACAAAACAAGACAAAACAAAAAAATAAATAAGCTGGGAGGGAAAGGCAATGAAAGTGAAAAAGGATAACAATCCAACAGAATTTTTGGAAGAATTTTCTGCATGGGCTAAGATCAACCTAGGATGTCTTTCAGCTCATAAAATGGAATGTGACCTGATCCCTCAGTACTCTTATTTGGATTCTTCAGTGAAACTCTTTCCTCTGAAGAACTTTGAAACACACAGACTTCCACAGAGTAAGAGTTTAGAGCTGTTCCCTTCCAAAATGGCTCTTGGATGCAGCTGCAAAAATGTCCTTTGAATAAATCAAAGTGGGCTTTAATCCAAGCATTTGGTTTGATTGATTCCATTTCATCTGCATCCACTAAATAATAGAGCTGAGATTTCAGACCGCATCCCTCTTTAATTACCCACTTTTTACTTTTCTTTTTTGTAATCATCTCTCTCCTTCTGCCTCCATTTCCAGCTCTTCATTTTGAGAGGTACCTTCTCTAACTGCTGTTGGTGCATTTGAAGCTTTATGACATCAAAAGAAAACACTCAGGAAAAATGTATCATTTTTCTTCCTGCTTCTGTGTTGGTGCTGTGAGATCTAACTTGCAAGATAAGGATTTTGTTTTCTGTTTGAGTAGTCCTGTTTTTGTTTATAGGGGTTTTTGGCAGGAATGTTTAATCACTATTAGTGGCATGACTGACAATCTCTCTCTCACACACACCCACACTGTACTGAAGTCAAGCAACTTGTTCAGCAATGTGAGTTTTGGCTGCACAATAACTCTTTACAGAGAAGACTCTTCTGGGTTTGCTTTTATTTTTGACTTATTCTTTGGCTATGCTGTTACCCCAAGACCATGGGACTCCATGTGATCCTATATCAGAACCTGCAATTAAATGTAAAAATAGGGAATTAATTAATTCAAATTTTAAGAACTTTGCAAACGGGGGGTAACTTCAGGATCTCTCCACCTATGTTTATGAGGAACTGCTAAAGAGATCAGTCAGAAAACTTATAGTACAATTTTAAATGTGTTTTATTGGGGGAAGTTTACATGCACACACAAATAGACACACACAAGCGATCACACAAGGCTAACTTGAAAAAAAGGGAGGAAAATTGATATAGGGAGTAGGAAAAAAAGGATTTTGGGGGATATTTACCATCCAAAGAGAAATGGTGATGTAACTTAGGCTGATGCCAAGCAAACCAGCAAAGAGGTCCCCTGAAATTGAAGTGCTGTATCAAGGATCCAAAATCAGGGTCCCTTTATATCCTAGAATGTGCCCTGGAGGTGTGACTTTCTGGTTGGACAACAAAGGATTTCCAAGGTGGACAAAGGTGACAGCATGGATTAATGATGGTTAATGTATGGTGATGATTTTTAACATGTTTTTTTAACATGTGGATAGCAAAAGATTTTGATGGCAGTGTAATCAGAGATCAGGAAAAGGACCATAGGTGTGAGGATGATGCAATTAATGGATTTGTTTGAAATCTTTCTGTTCTTCCTGAACCAGAATTATCAAACAAGCAAAAGCTCTTTCTTTGAATTTTCCAGCAAATGGGTGTCAGCTTAAGTTGATAGCCAGTTTTTATGGCTTTGGCCCCTTTAGGATATACAGACCACAGGGGTTTTTGCTCTTCTGGGATGCCTTTTGTTCTCCTTTCAAGAGCCATTCTCACCCAGGCTTGGGACACCTCTGACCTGTTTTTTTTTCCTAGTCAACTCCTCTTCCCCATGCCTTTATAAAATTTATATAATTTCTATTTTATGCCAATTAAACATATCTGCCAATAAATATATCTTGCCAATTAGCCTATCAGAGCAGTGGAGTTACAATGCCTCCTGGTTTGTTCTTTAATCCTGACTTCTGACTGCTGCATAGGATTTGATTTCTAGCTCCTGACTTACCTCAAATTGCTGCCCATGATCCAGCCTTGAAACTCTCTTTCATTTCATTTTGTTTCTTTCTTACCATCATTTCCATGACCCAGTCATTCTTTTCAGTCTCATGTGGAGCATAACACTCTCAGTTTCAGTGGAGCAGTAACTAAGGGCAGATGCCACAGTACACCACCATAGTGTTCCTTAAAACTTTTGCATTATTGCACAAGGAACTGAGAGTGGTACTATATAAAACAAGGGAAAAAAGTGTTTCCAAACTTGGAATTTCTTTTTAAGGGAAATGTTGTGTGTGTGTATGTGTGTGACTTATGGGGGAAAGCAACAGACGGAGCAAGGAATAAAAACCTTCCTTTGTCTACTAGTATCTTATCTGTCTTTGTATTTGCAATACCTTTGCACAGTCAGAAACTTATGTATGTGTGGTAATGCTATTCTGACTAACTTGAAGAAGAAGTGAGCAAGGTTACTGTAGCAGGGCCAACAGCACAGTCAAAAGCCTACCTGAATCAGAAGTTCTTTGCCTGCTAGTGGAAGGATAATAGGGAAGAGGCCAGCTGAGCCTTTCTTAGAAGGGTGTTCCACAGCCTGAGAACAGCCACCAAGAACACCTTCTCTTGCATCCCAACCACAGGGGTCTCCAATGGGAACAGTGCTGAGCAAAGGACCTCTCCCAGAGATATCAAAGCCCAGGCAGGCTCATTCAGGACAATATGGCCCTTCAGACAGCCTATACCCAAGTTAAGCCTACTAATCTGGGTTTAGGCTGGATGCATTCAAATATCATCATAATTACCACCACCACCACTATTCGCAGCAGCAGCAACAGCAACCAACATAGGGCAAAGCTGAGCAACTTCTTTCAGCACAAAGGACAAATTTGACTTCACAGGAGTTTCTGGTGACTGCATTGCAGTGGTGGACAGGACAAAACGCAGAAGAGTGAGACCAAAAATACAAGCCGATTTTAGCTTAAAGCTCTTAGTGCAAGGACTTAAGCCTTAAGAGAAAAGTTTCAACCTTTTAGATTGGAGGAAAAAAGGACAGCAAAACTGTGAACTACCAAATAATGATGTCATGAGGAAGGGGTCATGGACAACTGGGAGGACCTGAGCTCTGCAATGGATGCTTGGAAGGGCTGGATTCAGCTCCAGGGCTTAGAGTTCCTCACTCCCTGCTAAAGGATGTTGTTTTAAGTAAAGAATGAGAATCACATGGACTTTCAGATGCTATTGAACTGCTATTCTCATTATTCCTTAATATTGGCCATGGTAGCTTAGGGGTCTTGGATTTATATCTGGAAGGCTCCGTGATTCCTGTCCCTGCTGTGATTTTTGGTGCATAGCTAACCTTTGTTCACTAATTCCTCACTTGTATGCTGCTCTTTACCAATAAGGAGTTGTATTTTCAATGATTCACACCCTCCCACTCTGATAAACATGGTAAAAGACTAGAATAACTGGGTTATGCCTCCCCTTCCATTCCAACATACCACTGTTGAAATGAATCTGTGCTGGCTCACCTAAAGGAGCTTAGTTCCTAAGCTCAGCCCGTCAGTCCTTGTGCTTTAAAATATGAAGGTCCTCAGATTGATCCTCAGTGTGGCAGTCATCAAAGTAATGGATCATACTGAGATACTGGCTTAGCTGCCTTTGTCACTTCAAGCTGACTGGCCCTCTATGGAAAAGAAAAAGTGGCTTTAGTGTCTTGGTCTGTCAGCCAAGGATAAGGTGGATGGATTTAGCACTGCCTGGCACTCTTTCATTGATTTCTCTCTTTTTCTAAAAATGAGAAGAAAGGTCAGTAGCATATTAATGATTTCAGTCTGTTTCACTTTCTACAGAACCAGATGTGCGATGGAACACATTGCACCTGCGAGTAAAGAGGGAGGGTTGCAGTCTGTCCAGAGGTGAAAAATAGAGCTAAGACTTGAGGATGTATTTGCCTCTCACCAGCAAATCTGTTGAAGACAGAAGAGAGCAGTTATTATCTCTGGGATAATGTAATGTGGCTCTCTGTCTGTCTTTGGAGCTGAATAACAACTGTGAAAAAAGCTGGAATCTACTCTGTAGCCTTTGAGAGGCTTTAGATGACTGAGGGCTTTCAAACTCTGGATTTGAAACTTTTGGACTGCTCTTCTCCTTTACTTCCTCCCAAGAGGTCTGATCTGAGGCAAGTCCTCTTCTTGTAATCCCTAGTTTTTTTCAGGCCCATGCAGGTATTTCTTAACCCCTGGCCTTTTTCCAGTTTGGGAGAGGAAAGGTATTGCTATCTTGTTACTTTTCTTCCCTATGTGTGTATATGTGTCTGGACATATGTGCAACAAACTGTAAGTGAGCAGTTCAGGTATCTATAAGAATGACCCGTCCCTTTTCTAGGCAAAGAAGGAGAGAACAGGGGAGGGTGGGGGAGAAGGAGTAAAGACAGAGAGAAGGTGTGGGTTTGCCTACTTTTGGTTGGAGACACATCAGCCAATGGCTTCAGTCCCTCCATCTTACCCCTTCCTGCATTTGACTCTTGGCAGACTATGGCCTCAATTCTAATCCCCTCAGCATAACATAAATATCCTCACACAGACCTATGCTACACTGAGCCATCTACCCTTCCCCCAGCTTACTGATGAGCCCATGAAGCTGCCCTGCATGGTCATTCTGTACTTCATAGGAAGCAGGCAGGCCTAGAGAAGCGTCAGGCTGCATCTCTATAGCCAGATGTGAAATGATGATCACACCAGCACTGAGACCCATGGAGGATCCCTGGCTGATGTCATCATTTCACTTCTGGGCATGGGGAGATGTTTCTGTAATCCTGCCCACTCCCCACGAAGCAGGGATTGGCTGTGCAGGGAATTTCAGAGGCTGTTCAGTAAACTGGGGGAAGGGGGGTGAGTCTTGGGTGGTGCAGACGGAGGCAGGGAGTATGAATCCCTGCAGTGCCCCCCCAAAGAACATCTGCACACATAAGCAAAACTTATATGTGGGGATGTTCATAACAGAATTCTGGCCAGCCTATGTCAAGGGAATGCTGCTATGAATATGAATTTCTCTGTCTCTCTGGATTTCACTCTCTGGGGATTTAATATTACAGTGAAATTTGCCCTATTGCTGACTTGAGCTTGGACTGACATAATGTGCAACTGACTAGGGTGAGCATCAAAAATAAAGTAAAAACAGTTGTCTGGGGCATTAGGAATTTGGAGCCCCTGGATTTGGCAGGAATCATTGCAAATTTGTCTTAGTTGAAAAGGCACCATACATATTTATTAGCTATAGATTAAAAGACTGTGTAACTTGGTAAAGCTGATTTGGGTCACTTTGTTCTATACTGTGATATAAAGATCTCATCTTTATTCTCAGATATGGATCTTCTGATCAGAAGAGGAGTTCACCAAGTTCTAGGTCATATTGTCTGAAATCTTTGGTTGCGTGGTTGTCTTTTCATTAGCTCCAAATCCTAGAACTGAACAGTTGAAGAACCCTGTGTGAAGAAAGGTCCAGTGCACAATGGTAGAGTATATGCTTTGTATGCATATACATGGAGGCCCTAACTCCTGGTTTCTGTCCCAAGCATCATTAGCAAGGGCCACATACACATCCTACAAAACCTGCCTAAAACCCTGGAGAACCACAATGGCTGTCAGCTGGATGGACCACAGCTCTGACACAATACAAGGCAACTTCCAGTGTATGTTCTAGCACAGTCCTGGAGAGATGAGGAAGAGAAGTAGCACTGCAGATTTGTGCCTCAGTCAAGCATTTTTTTTTTGTATCATTAGCGCTGCTCTCACCTGCTTTGAAGGCCTTTTTTTTTTTACAACTTTGTAGTTCTGAAAAGTGTAAACAATGGAAAACAAGACAGTGGCAGCCAAAACAAATAAAAACTGCACATATAGTTCACACGCTTGATTGAATGCTGCAAAAGAAGTAAAGCCTTTTCAATGATAGGGTATCTTCAAACTGAAATTTGTATCATGACAACATTGAAGGAAGAGATGCTGGGTATATCCAGATCAAGTTTTTGTTGTGTAATTTCCCTCCCTCAATTAGCAAATGTTACAGTGACTCCAGAAATTGTTGTTTTTGATTTATAACTCTCACTCCTTTTTCTATCTTTTTTCTTACTGGAAAAAAAAAAGTATTAAGTGGGACAAAATAGAGTAGCTGTTATGCTGTCTTCAGATTGATAGCATTAGGAACCCTCCAACTGGAAACAGGCCAATGTTAAAATAATTTAAAGACTGTGCAGATAATAAGAGAAAGACAAGTATATTCCCTTACCTATGCCTCAGCAGCACCTTTACCTTCTTTCTCTGTCTGAAATCCAGTCTATAAACAGTCCATTTAAAACGAAAACAAAGCAAGTGTTCTGAAAAGATTTCCCCTCTGTCTCCTTCTCTTAGCTGCAAACAGCTTAGTGGAAAAAGTAACTGGCAAACCACAAATCAGCAAACAGAAGAGCAGAACCTGGAAAAACTGTTTTCATCTACACCTTCCAGCAGTGGCCATACTGTCTGGGGAATTCTGGGAGTTATACTTCAAAAAGCAACATTTCCAAGCTCTGTATAAAAATCACATCATTTTCTGACTGTTTTTTTTTTAAATTTCACATGCTCATTCATGTGGACTTATAGCAGCCTTAAATGTTCTGCTCTTCTACCCCCCCCCCAAAAGTTACGATTTGAACCAGTAGCATTAGTCTGTAGTTGAAATTCTTAATGCTGGGAACAGCTGAGGGGGCAAAAGAAGAGGAAAATTCCTGCCTTGAGCTGTAGCTATCAGTGCACAGGCCTCCATCTAAACCATCCCATAAACTCTTGAACTTGCTTATTTATTTGCTTTTTGTTACAGCAGCATATTTGTGCAGTGCCGGCTAATACATTTCGCTGCCTAAAGCAGAGCATCAAGTAATACCCACAGCACGTTGCGAGAGCTGATGCTTTAAACATTCTTTCCCTGCTTTTCAGATGTCTATTCTTGGATTTATTTCTCGTCTTAATTATTCCACATGATTTCACATTAAATTATAATGTGCTAGATTTTAGTTGACATTGAGTGATGTAAATTTTTGCTTAGGATGCCTGGTTCTAGGGATGTGAATCAGATATGACCAAAGAATAAATTTTGAGCTGAATGAAGTCCCTGTGCACCAGTTCTGTTACTTTTCAAGATGAAGTGGGCTTTCCTCCAAACGTGACCAGAATTGACACTGGTAATTTCTAACAAAAAAGGCAGACATTTTGGATGTTTCTGCATTAGACTATTATAGTGCTATTATTTCATTTTCAACATCCTATGGAATCCTGGGGGTTGCAGTTCAGGGAGGGGCCTAGAGGCCCCTCATGAAACTGCAAACGGCAGGATTCCATAGGATGTTGAAAAAGGAATAATGAAAACTATAACAGTCTAGTGTGGAAATGGCCTTTGTCTCAGGAAATAGTTGTCTTTTCAGGTTCCATCTGCTGAGGATGAGGGAGGTGGGCTAAGTGAGTGACAGGGCTCATTTTTAATCTCAGAGCATGTTTTACTAGAAGCTTTCCAATTACTGTGCTTTTATAAATTGATGTTATAAAATTCCAAGCTCTGACAGTCAACATGAGCAGCTTCCCTTATTAGGCTCTCTCCTGTAAGAAGAACTGCTTTGATCAGGTCATTTTAGAGCACATGGAATGGGGCAGATACATGGCCACAAGATGGCAGTCTCCAATATTACCATGGATCACCAACTGCTTTGATGATATATTGCTTGGTCAACCATTCAACATGGAGGAGTTTGTCAGGTTTAAGTACCTGATGGAGCTCATGACCCCATATTAAAGCTGCTGTTGTACATCATTTTCAGTAGGTCAGTGGTTCCCACTTTGTAATGTGTAATGTGCATTTCACTGTCAAGAAAGCCTTGAACCAACTTTCAAGCATCTTAACTCCCAGTCGTTGCACCTTTTCTTTACCTTTTCTAAAATTGTTCTTTTGCCTTTGGGGACAGCTGAGTGATATAAGCCAACTTCATACAGATTGTGTATGAAAACATGAGTTGAAGAAAAAGTAAATCGACCTTCCCCAAATACAAGGTCCTTTAAAAAAAAAAAATTGCCTACCTCCACCATTCTGAAACATTGGCTAGAATCTTACTGGGGACTTACATCTTTGTAAAGGGACTTATGTCTGTGTGAATTAGAATCAGACTGTTTTGTAACATCCATATCCAGTAAGGGGCTGTGGTTGTGTTACTATGCTCATTTGATCCCATTGTGTCTTGTAGCACAGCTAAAGAGTGCTGATGCACATCAGGGCACTCTTGCTGGTGTCCTGTGATGCATCTTCACAGTTCACTAACAGGATTTCTTAGCATTTCTGATATGTAGTTAAGTATACATAAAGTTACATAACATAATCCATGATAGAAGATTGCAGCCATTGTATGTTTATCATTCATTGTCAATGCTGTTTCTCATTTTCAAAACAATGGTCTGCAAGAAAATTAAAGGGGTGAATATGCCTTTTGTTTGGATCATTTCTAAGCAGAAAAGTCTGTTTTGGCTAAAGATCCCAGCAACTATTTATCTGAATACTTGGTATCCTTGATTACCTAAGAAGAGGCTACCTTACCTGCACATCCCCCCATTGCCCAGAAATAGAAAGTTATTGGAAGCTCCATTTAAAACAAACAAAATTTAAAAGTGTGCAAATCCACAAATCCTAGATCTATTTATTTGCCATTTGACAGAGTTCATTAATTTATTTAAACCACTTGCTGCCATTTAGCCAAAAAAGATTCCACCAGCAGTATATAAGTAGTTAATTTGATAGTCCCTGTCTTCAGGCTTAAACTCTAAATAAGGCATCACACATGCAGAAAAGGTACTCTGATACCCCAAAGACAGTCTATGGAAGTCACAAACCTTCAGATGTTTGAATCCAGTTTGCCTCCCATCCCTCACATACTTATATCATTTCATACTTACGACAACCCAAAGAGGACCTATCATGGAATTTTCTTGGAAAAATTTGTTCAGAGGAGGTTTGCTATTGACTTCATCTGAGGCTGAGAAAGTATGACCTCCACAAGTTCACCCAGTGGGTTTCCATGGCTGAACGGGGATTTGAAACCCAGTCTCTCATAGTTAAAGTGCCACACTCAATCCACTACACTATGCTGGCATTAGTTTGGGGCCAGCCATCAAATGGGATGGTCAAATCAGATCATTTTCCAAAGCACAACATCAAGGTCCAAACTGAATTTTGTGGTCATTGCACACCCCTATCTCATTCGTATTCACATAAATCACTAGGTAATGAATTGGCTTCCTGATTCTTAGCAGAGGTATGTGTAGTGGAGAGGAAGGACTGAAGACATTTCTCCCAAATAAATATCCTTGTTCCCTCAATAAAATTTTCCTTTGGTCCCCAAATTTCTAGTATTTCAGTGGCTTAAAACTTCATTTGAACATTTTGAAATATAATTTAGGGATTCAGAAAAAAAAGGGCAGACACAATTATCAAGGGAATTGGGTGCAAACATGAGAGTTTTAGAAGTGTGAATATTTTTTAAAGTCTCAGGCCATTTCCACACTAGGCTGTTATAGCACTATGATTCCACTTTCAACATCCTATGGAATCCTGGGGTTTGCAGTTTTGGGAGGGGCCAGCAAGCCCCTCCGGAAACTGCAAACCCCAGGATTCCATAGGATATTGAAAGTGGAATCATAGCGCTATAACAACCTAGTGCGGAAAGACGCTCAGTCTCTTCAATGCACAAAATTTGGGAACTGAAGCAAAATTTCATGGGGAAGGCAGAATTCCTACTTGGGAGAGCAATGCCCTCATTTTGCCCATCACCCATAGCTGCACACCTGACTTTTAGGAACTTGTGTATAAAGCTGACAGCTCAGAATAGCAAGCATAAAAGCCAGTCCACAGTGATTTCCTCTTATTCACAAGCTGGGATGAAAATTCTTTCTGCTCTCCAATCTGTTATGTTTAGAGCAAGGTATGACTGCTGTCCTGCAATGGCAGCAGAGGAATGGGATTTGAGTCTATTTTTTTTTCTTGTGTGGTGGCTAAAACGTAACAGCTACTTGCCGAAGATGAGTTTCACAGGGCCTAGTAATCAGACAGAGGAATAAAGCTGAAGGAATTCAGCTTGTTAAAAGGGAAGATGATGATGGAAATGGAAACAAACCTGTAGATGCCCAAGGTGTCTGGAGGACAGAAGCTTTTTAATGCATGTTTGAATTATTCAATTCCACCAGCACCCTCCTCATGCAAATTCTATTATCTTCTCATTTTAAAAATTGTTTCCAAACAAATCATCTCAAAATGTCAATTTAATAAAAGTGTCTTAGTTCAGAAGCTGCTGTGCTGCTTTGTCACTTTGCTTTCTCCTGCTTCCTTATTCCCGAACTCCAAGTGCAACACCAGGCCAAAAGCAATTTTTTTAAAAAGAAAGGAGGAAAATTCAATGAGATTGTAAAAGTCCTTGAAGCACCTGGTTTTACAGTTTGCAAGCTGTCCTTGATTATTACTGGATATCAGTGAGAAAAGTTGACAAAGTTTGGAACTCTGTCCCCTGTATCCAGTATCTACTTGGCATGGAGATTAATAGGGGTCTTTTTTTTAGAATTACAAGCCAAGGGTGGTGGGAGGAAGGATTGGAAATGTTCAGGGTGGAGTGAGGAACACATTAGGGACTCTCATAGAATCATATTGCTGGAAGGGCCATCTTCCAAAGTGTTAGCTACCTCTCCCAGTTTTGCATCTTTTACAGACTTGATAAAGATTCCTTCTAGTCCACATGTGTGAAACTCAAGGCCCATGGGCCAAATCTGGCCCACCAGGCCATTTCATGTGGCCCTCACACCTCTGCTCAAGTTGCAGCACTCCCCTCGCCTGGTGAGCCTGATTCCCACATTGTGGCCCCCCAGCTGCTGGTATTCTGAAGAAGGGCCCAGCAGCCAGCACTTGTAATCTACTTCTACTTCTGACTGCTCCTCCTGTCCAAGTCTTTCTGTCAGAGTATTGCCGTGGGTTACCATGGCAACGATCTGTGAAGCTTGTGAGAGCTGGACAGAGGAGCAGTCAGAAGTAGAAGTAGATTGTGAGGGCTAGCTGCTGGGACCCTCTTCAGAATACCAGCAGCCGGGGCCCAATAATGTGGGGTTTGGGCTCACTAGGTACAGAGAGGGGCAGGGGGCAGACAGAGGTAGAGAGAGGACCTGGGGGAGCTGAAAGAGGTGGGTGTGTATATAAGTATGTGTATGCACATATAGCACATATAGTCTTACATTATATTTATACAGTCTTATAGATACAACTGGCCCTTTGAGGGCAACCATAATGCTGATGTGGACCAAGATGAAATTGAGTTTGACACTCCTGCCTAGTCTATCATCTAAGCTATTGATAAAAATGTGGAAGAGTGAAAGCCCCAACAGAACACTGAAGTGCTCTGCTTGAGACTTTCCTCCAGTTTGGAGCACAACCATTGATGACAATCCTTTAAGCACAGTTTTCTGACCCATTATAGATCCATCTGATAGTGTTTCCATCATGACAGGCTGAGGATGAAACTTGCCATTCACACAATTAGTAACAAGAGTGTTTTCTTTCTTCCAAAGGAAATATCAGGCATAGAGGATCTGACACTGTTAGGGGCTGCTAGGTGTGTTTATGTTGAAAGTCTTAAAGCCCCTCATGCCTTTTATGGTAGGATTATTGCATAGAATCATAGAGTTGGAAAAGACCGCAAGAGCCATTGAGTCCAACCCCCTGCCATGCAGGAACATACACTCAAAGCACCCCAGAAAATTGCCACCCAGCTTCAGTTTAAACACCTCCAAAGAAGATGACTCCACCACACTCCAAGGCAGCACATTCCACTATCAAATATCTCTTACCATCAAGAAGTTCTTCTTGATGTTTAGGTGAAATCTCTTTTCCTGTAGCTTGAATCCATTACTCTGTGTCGTAGTCTCTGGAGCAGCAGACAACAAGCATGCTTCATCTTCAGCAAGACACCTCTTCAAATATTTAACATAGCTATCGTGTCTTAACCTTCTTTTCATCAGGCTAAACGTACCTAGCTCCCTAAGCCGCTCCTCATAGGATGAATGGCATCTCTGAATGGTTCTGCATGAATGGCATCTCTCTCTCTCTCTCATTCTATTTATGCTGGCCCCTTCCCTTTCATGAGGGTTCAGGGCTCAGAACTGCAACTATCTTTCCTCCTGAGTGAGCAAGCAAGGGACCTCATGTGCAGACCTTCCCTTCCCATTATCCCCTTCCTATTCCCTTCTTGGGATCTGCATCTCTTCCTTCCATGCACCTGGGCAAAAGGCAAGTGATGAGAGGGGGCAAACCCCGTGTGAAGAAGGAGCATGCATTACTTCCTTCCATATGCCCAGACAAAAAGCAAGCACAGGAGAGGGAGGAGCCCTGTGTGAGAAGGTGCATGTGTACCTTTCCCTCATTCTCCCCTTCCTTTTCCCTGCCTTTTGCTTGGGTGCAGAGAAGGAATTTGCCTTGTGAATAATCAAATCTGTGAATGTCAAGCCCATGAATGTGGAGGGAGGACTGTATTTGTGACAGAGCTTGGAAAATGACTTTTTGGACTACACCTTTCAGAATCCTCCAGGTAGTAAAGCTATGGTAAAGCCTGCACAGTGGGACTTCACATTCACTACTGCAAACACAGAACTATAAGTCTTTGTGAAATCATTGTTTTTATGGCTGGAGTAGTCCTTCACACGGTAGGGTATCTCCTGATTGTGAATTCAAGGCAGAACATTCACATTTGCACATATGGTTACTTCTAATTCCTTTTGCAAGCATGTTGAGAATTTGTATATTCTGTATATTATTGTATATTATTTACTTGGTTGCTTATTAATTAATTAATATTCTGCTTTTCTTCCAAAATGAGATCTGAAGTAGCTTACAAAAAAATTAAAACAAGATGCAACTAAAAACCAAAGTTGAAAAGTTTTGAAAAACAGTTAAATAAGATGTCATATTAAAACAGTTTCCTGATAGAATGAGTTACACTAACCCCAAAATGCTGTAATCAAGGTGTATGTCACTGTAGGAGCAAAAACAAAAACTGGAAACCACATATCTGAATCAGCAAAGAAGAAAGAAAATGAACTCCACATGCTTGTAGATGGAATGAATTTTATTCTTTAAAAAGCCCAACACATTTCAGCCTCGTTTTCCAAGTAAACCCCCTGGCTTAATAGGGAGATGACAATGATGAAACGAGTAAAATGGTGACTGGAACATTAGTGTCAGAAAACTCAACCAGACACAGGCTAGAGCTCACTGGAAAGTCTACGCCATGGTGTAGGCAGAAAATCGTTCTTCCCTGTCATCACTCAGTCTGTACAATGCTGTCCAAAGCAACTGTTTTCAGTGCTCAGGGGCCTTCTCTACTCCACCCACAAGAAGATAAGGCATACTACTCAATAGCCTGCAATGAAGAATTTGATGACAGTTTACAGACAAAATTGCTTGGATCCATTCTGATGCTGTAGTTGATACAGGTCCAGTGGATGTAACCTTGGCTCCTGCTTGTCCTGTGTTATTGAATAAGATTCAATTTGTGCAGCCTAAAGATGTAAGGAGGATACTTGGAGATGTGGCAGCCACCACATGCATACTGGACATTTGCCACCTCTGGCTTGCAAAAGCAGCCAGAGGGGTGCTGGCCAAGTGGATAAGAAAAGTAGTTGATCCTCAATGCAACATGGCAAGTTCCTGTCCTGCCTAAAAGATGCTGTGATGAATCCATTGCTTAAAAATCTCCCTCCTGATCCTTACTATACTATAGCATTACCAGTCAGTCTTGGGCAAGTTTCCAATTCCTGGACAATATTCTAGAGCAGTGGTTCTCAACCTGTGGGTCCCCAGATGTTTGTGGACTTCAGCTTCCAGAAGCCCTGAGCATTGACCATAGTGGCTGGGGCTTCTGGGAGCTGAAGTCCACAAACATCTGGGGACCCACAGGTTGAGAACCACTGTTCTAGAGTGTGTGGTAGCCTCTTAATCCTGGATCATTGGTCTTTCTTCCATTTACTGACCTGCCATTAAGCAGCTTTGTTTTCAGCCTAGTGGGCCTGTTGTTAAGGTGATCCAGACTATTTGAAGTGGGTGACAAACTAGAGGCAACCAACACTTTTTGGCTCTCTTCTTTCCACAATGATAGAACTCTCTTCCTGTGCTGCATCTCTCTTCACTCATTGTTTTTCCAGTGGCTGCTCCTGGTTTACTTTTCCTCCTACACTTTCCAAATTATTCATCTTTTTCCCCCTTTTGTGGGCTGGGGTAATATTTTTTTTAAAAAAAACACAAGTATACACATAGAAACCAATCTCCTCCTCATTCCCAAGCAGGGAGACTGCCCCTCACCCTTGCTCCATTACTGAAGTGGCTCCCTCAAAGAGGTGGGACCCTTTTGTTGACTTCCTTTGATGACAACCCCACCAGTGGGGATCCTACTACGTCAAGGAGCTAGCTTGTATTTCCTTTCAAGAAGGAGACAGATAGAGTCTGGCTGGTTAGCGAACAACTGGCTCAGTATCAGAGAACTTGCCCTGAAGGAGAGAGAGGTCTACCAGATAGAAAGCAGTCCGCTGGGCAGAGAGGGGAAAGCAGGCAACAATATTTTTCTCCTCTATGTAGTGCTAGCGATGGTGACTTGTATTACTTGGCCTGCTAATACTCAATTCAGATCAGTAAGAAAAACACAGTACTGAAATATATGGTAGTTCAGCAGAGAGATTTGTTGCTTGCTTGCTGTGAAGTGATTTTCTCATGTATTAGAAATCCTTGGTGGATTTACATGAAACATGCACCACAAAAGCCTTCAGCTTAGACTTGTACATTTATAGTTTATTAAGTAATCCATTATTTGCAAGCTATGCGGATTTTTTGTCCAGTGCCTTTGGTGGAGTGGCTGAGAGAATCCACCAGCAGGACAAGGTCTCAACTCGTTATACATAGCTGCAAAATTTGCATATAAATTTCTTCCCAGTGATTTGGCCAAAAACAAATCTTACATATGTTTGTGGATGCCTATGGCCAACATAGTAAATATCAGCAAAGATGAAAACGAAAATATCCTATTGATATGCATAAGTGCCACCTGTTAAAATGAAGCAAAGTAGTAAATTCTAGTAAGGTTATCTCACAGTATGATGGCATGGGCGTAAGTGTCTTAAAAGTGGGATACCACTAGTTGCATCCCCCCAAAAATAAATGTCCATACAGGAGATAATGGGTTCGTCTAGACTGTTCAAAAGAAGTTTGTTCTCTCACAATATATCCCCTTCATTTTTTCCAGATATTATTTGCTATTGTTGCCTCTGCATCCAGTCCTTCCCTGTCAGTGGGGTCTTACTTATTTTTTGTGGGGCTGTGTGTTTGCAGAATGTAGCAATTTCTTGGATCCTCACCAGAAGGTTTTTTAAACTGGCAGTGTGGTTTTCTGAGCTTAGTGCTTATTCTTCTGTTTTTGAAATGCATTCTTGGTAATTTTTCTTAAGTGCATCAGTAAAATAGTGAAATTGTATTTCAGTGCAAAAGTGCATTTACTGTTTCACTGATGCTCTATGATGCCATAACTCTAAAAAACTTATAAAAGGAAATTGGGGAGAAGCAGATGAACGTTACTTTTTCGACCATCAATTTTGAAATTATCTGGCATGCAGACTGTGAATTCTGTGTTGCAATACACATCATTGGGGGAGCGGCCAAAAAACCCAGCATGAAGTATAACAATAGATGCTCATGTGTCCCTTGGGACTTTTTTGGTCTGATGTGCCTTGGAATTAAAAAATAATAATAATCAGAAGATGGGAATAAAAAGTTGCAGCTGTTGTGGGGAACTGCCAGTGAATAGTCCAACATAACAAAAATGATAATTTGGATGACAGCAATAAATATCACATCCTCCAGCAACATTTGCCCTGTCTGTTTTCTCCCAGTGTGAATTTTTATGAAAACACTTGCAATGAAGAAATCACCAAAATGTACTTCACTATAAACAAGTTCTCTGATACTGAGCCAGTTGTTCACTAACCAGCCAGACATGAGGACTGTTACAGGTAGTTGCCAGAATGTGGCCGCATATGCACAATGAGCAAAACACCAGCTCTTTCAAAAATTATTTCTTCTCAAAACCATCCTCTCAGGGAAATCAGATTAACTACTGACATCCACAAACCTTTGCATTTCTCATGGCAAAAGGAGATAATCTTTTGTTAAATAGGCAGTGAAGCTAACAAAGCGGTCAGAAACTGGCTAGTAAAAATCCCAGCAAATGATACTTAAGGCAAAAACATTTTCACCAATATTACACAACATAATATAGAAAAGACTTTGTGAGCTAAAGAAAGATTTCAGGCAGTATTTGGACTGTGTGTATTTGCTTCTCTGGGATGTTACACCATCCCCAGAACAATCAGATTCTAGCCCTCTATTGCCTTTAGTCCTCAGCCCCTGGTGAGCAATGGGTCAGCTTGGCAATCGCCATATGTCCCCACCATTAGGACACATGGCTGCCACCAAATTAAAGAGCTCATTTTCAGAGGGCTCAGCATTGAGATTACACTTTCTGCTTCTGATTGCTCTTAGAGTTTTAAACAGGGGAGACTAGCTGTAATTTATTCCTTGGCACAGCTGTTGATGAGGGCACCAGGGCTGGGATACAATAAGGGGAAAGAGCTGAAGATGCAGAGTGTGGAAAGGTAATGTAAGACTGAGAGTCAGAGGGAATGCAAGAATAGAGAGGGAGAACCAACCAGAGAGGAAATATAATAAAATGCAACAGCAGCCTGCTGCACAAGCAATGTACCACATCTAATGAAATGCATGTCACTGGTTTAACATGTCACTGGTTTAATTTGTTGGTTCTTTAAAATATAAAGTTGAACTTAACATGTTTGGGAAACCAACAGTTGGTTTAGATAACCAAATGGGCTGATTTGCTTTCAGCTTCCCACATCTTTCCTGAGATGGGAATAAAACTCTTCTGTCATGAATTTACTGCTCACAGGAGAGTGAACTATACCACTATCTAAACCTGATTGTCACTCAGATTCTTTGTTACATTGCTCACTCAGCAGCTTCAAACTAAATGTGGGGAAAGGATTGCTGTTTATCCAAAGCTGTTGTATGACTCCTTGACTTTTCAGGTAAATGGAGTTATATAGAATTGATGATTACAAGTCCACGAATTGTGATTTTATACCTGTAGCTCACCATAATACAATATTCAGCTTGATTCAAAATGGGCTAAACCTATTTTGGAGTTAACATTCACTCCCAGCACTTTCCTTTGTGTCTCTCAAGGTAGCTAATTAGCTAAAAGAATAATCTAAACCTACATCACCTAACTCAATTGATGCCAGTTGTCCAGGATAATGGTCACCTAAAAGCCTCAGTATGAGATCCCAGGGAGGTACCATGAGGGTAAAAGGGGCAAGACAAGTCATAGGAACCCTAAAGTTGGAAATGCCAACCTAAATATGGAATCCATCACAGCCCCCAAGTGTGGACAAGTCATGGTTTTCAGTATCCCATTTCCCTAAACAATATACCCCATCAACTGGTCTGCCAAGTAGCCCTTTCCCATAGAACAGTGGTTCTCAACCTGTGGGTCCCCAGATGTTTGTAGACTTCAGCTCCCAGAAGCCCTGAGCATTGACCATAGTGGCTGGGGCTTCTGGGAGCTGAAGTCCACGAACATCTGGGGACCCACAGGTTGAGAACCACTGCCATAGAACATTTGTAAACATTGAAGGATTTGGGAGAACATCCAGTCCATGGAAAACAGAGGCCAGGCCTGTTTGATCTTTTAGTCAAAGTGCAATGAACCAAGTATATCTAGGAACATTTCCAACATTCCTCTGTAGCTGCACATTGTAGGGTAACAAATTAGCAACATTGGCTAAAATCCTTTTGAGGTGGCTTATCGACTAGTACTGATTTTCTAATTGAAGAGTCCTTAGAACAGTCATGTAGGGACTAGGGGGTGAGAGGGGTGGTTCGTCATGGGCGGCAATGTTTCTGGGCATCCTGGCCCGTAGCCACACCCCCGCATACCCTGGCCATGCCCCCACACACCATGGCCATGCCTCTCGCACCGTAGCCCTGCCCCTCCCACCCCCCTCCACACACTCTGAGGTCCACCGCTGCCCTAGAAACCTCTGTGGAAGACCATAGTTCAGACCCAGTCAACAGGCTTTTTCAAATGTTCTTCATACACCATAAAGGACGGATTGTCATTTTGCTCCTGTGAGATACTGTCCTGGTAAGTTATTAGTCAAAAGATGCTGGATCTAAATTTAGATGTTAATCCCATCTAAAACAGACTTGTCAGATTAGTGGAACTCCTATAGCAAGCTTGCATTGATTTGGATGCAGGCCTTCTTTGCAGGAAAAAAAATATTCAGGGTTAACTGTCTTGGTCATGCAGCAAAATATAACAAAATACAAAATCCACAAGCAGTGATATTTTTATTAGGCCTACTCCAAAGCTTAAAACAAAACTTTCAAAACTTCACTGGCTTCTTCATCAATCCTCACAAAGTCATTAAGGGGGGTGGCCTCTGCTTGTCTTGAAATCCATCAAGACCGCTATTCCTCAGAACAGAGTCTGAAAAATAGAGGTATAATTGAGGCATACTGTGACAAATCCCCTCTAGAGCCTGGTAGTTCCAAGGCCTTGGGTTCCTGTCACCCATCTTCTTTCCTTTCACCTCAAGATCCCTCCCTGGATCAGGTACTTGGGCCTCAAGGTGATCCCTATATTGACCAGTGGATGTGTTCTTCATTGAATTCACTGTGGTAACTCAAAACTTAACAGGAACAGTCAGACACAGCTGTAAAAAAAGAATAAACAGGTAAAAGTGTATTAATGCACAATTAGATCACACACATATTAACCCCTGTACTATTTGGTCATTCATCATTCCCCAAAACTCTATTCAGTTCTTATAATGGCTGACTGTCCTATTTCTAGTATAGTTTTTCTGTGTCTCTGTGCTATATCTCTGCAATCCTCTCCTTATCTCTAGGCCATTTTCCCCATATCTGTCCTCTGCCAGAGACAAGCCTCAGTTTCCCCTTCACAACATTCTCTGAGCTGTGATTGGCTGGCACCAACCAGGCTAGCCTACCCTCTTTTCATATATACTTACCTGGTTTTGTAAGCAGCACAGTCTTCAGGGTTTGCATGATGGATTTACAGACACATGTTTGTTATAAAGAGGCATAGTTCACAAAAAGTGAGGACCAAGATACTTATACGTAAGATGATGTGACTTCATGGCTTAGCATTCTGTATGTGTGTGTGTTATGAAAATGATATAATATGCAAGTTTCATCAAATTCAAGTGACAAGAGTATGGAAGTTTTAATAGGGTTTCAGAGTCAACATATTTATATTGCTTTTTGGGAAATGGGCTTTTTATACCGCTAACCCAATGTCTTAAGGCAATGAACAAGAAGAAGATCAATATCCCAGTACATAAAAGTAGCTATAAAATATAATAAAGGCAGCAAAGCTAGTACACAGTTAACTAAAAATGAAAAATGCAGCCTTCCATTAGCCATGGTGCTAGCCTACTTAGGGTAGGGCAGGGTGGAGTGAAGGGCTTTTTTGGTCTAGGGCAGAATTCTAATTCTGGAGATGTCTCAGGTGCTGCATTCTATTAGGGGGCGGAGACACCGGAAAAGGATCAAGGACAGAATGACAGAATGGATGGAGACAAAGCAAAATGGAGGGGATCAAATTTGATTCCTACCAGTTTGGACTCCTACCAATTTGGACATTTGCATATCCTCCAACATTTCCCAGTTGTAAACTGAGACACATGTGGACAAAATTCATTAGTGTGTTGCCAAGATGGCAAAAGTTATTAATGAGGAAAATAGCTGGCAATTTTCAAAGGCAATTTGTAATTCAGGACTTATTCTGTGCAGGATTCAATATTTCTGTGTTGAAATATTAATTCCTCTGCAGAAAATAATGTTATCTGTGCAGAAAATGTTTTCCATGCAAATGAACCATGCAGAGAAAATGCTGTTTTCTGGGCAGGAATTAATATTTCAAAGTGTATTCTGCACAGAAAGTGCTGTTTTCAGTGTACAACAATGTATACCATGTGAGAATTTTGCACAGAGGTCCTAAATGGCAAAGATTTTCATTAGTCCAGGATTTTTCTTGTCAAGGTTTCTCAACACTCGGAAAGCATATTTTTGACCATTTTTCAAATATTTTCAAATATTCTTCCCATTTGTATAATTGACACCTCCAGGACAGCACCAACAGAGGTCAGGCAAATATGTGGACATGTTAGTGCTTCTGGCTACAACTTGGAAAATGAAAAAGTTTATCATCTATTTCAATAGCAGCAGAAACCAACAACATACTTAAGGTTGCAATCCCAAGTCCCTTTACATGACAGTAAGCCCCACTGAAAATGCTGCAACTTCTTATTGTTCTTTGTCACAACCCCAACCTTTATGTTACTTTAAAAACATGGGCTGGCATTCTGTATTGCAGTTGAAGGTCTGTAACCTAGAATTATGGATTGGCAACTGGTCTGTATTCAGTAATACCAGGTAGTCTTACTATAAGACTATGTAGATGCTCTTCTGCCTACCTTAACATCCAGCAGCCACATTGGGTGAAGGAGGTCTGTTCAGTTGCTGATTGGAGTGCAAAGAGGACATTTCCAGACCCCTCTCACCAGTGAGTGAGGCTATGACAATCAGAAGAAGGACCCCTGTTGCAATTCCTTGTCACGGCCTTGCTCACTGGTAGGAATGGATACCATCCACCTCATACCTCCTTTGCCCAATGTGGCTACTGGCTGTTAAGGTGGGCTGAAGGGATAATCCCAGCAGATGTTACTTAGGCCCTTTCTGCATCCTACCTCTTTTCGGCACTGGGGTGCGGTGCTCGTGTGAGCAACCCCTTGTGAGAGCCCCTCGCGTCCAGGTTTCTTCAGCTACGCACGAGCTTCCTGCTTGCGTGAGAGCCCCACCTCTTCCCAGGCTGCACTGAGACAGGAAGCATGACTGGCCTGGCTCCCGAGGCTCCGCACACAAGGTAAGTGTGCGTGGGGCCGGGGAACAATGCACGACCATGCACCATTTTTGGCTTAAAGCCGAAAATGAAAAAGTGCTTGAGCGGTGCCTGCCAGGCCCTGGAGCATCGCGCAAATGTGAGTGCGTCATGTGGACCACTCCTCACATTTGCCCTTTTGCATGGAAAATGCTGTGGAAAGAGGGCCTTAGTTATGCATTCATCACTACGTAGATGATGTAGAATATTGGCAATAGCTAACAATCCCTCCAATCAGATTTTAATCCAATATGGGTTAGGATATCATGTGGTAGGGTATTTTCTCTTTGTGCCTCACCATAAGATCAGGACCCTGAGGTAATTTCCACACTACACTGTTATAGTGCTATTATGCCGGTTCCAACATCCTGTGGAATTCTGGGGTTTGTTGTTTACTGAGGCCAAAGAGCTCTCTGGCTGAGAAGTCTAAATACCCCTCCCTAAACTGCAAACTCCAGGATTCCATAGGATGTTGAAAGTGGAATAATAGCACTATAACAGAGTAGTGCAGAGAGGGCCCGAGTCTCCCCACTCCAAAATAATACTTTGAAATAACTGAATATTTATGTTGTTGTTGTTGTTGTTGTTGTTGTTGTTGTTATTATTATTATTATTATTTTATTTTATTTTACAATGAATAGTACAGCTGCCTTCTCTTCTAATCTGGATTGGGATTTAAGGAAAGTATTTCCACCTGGCCCTGCTCAAGATACCATAGTCCCACTCTGTTACAGATTCTTTGTTCTTATTTTTGAGGCAAGAAAGAGGCAGCTGTGAAGTCTTCAAAGTAATGTTTAGTTTGACCCTAAGTGTATTTCCCAGAGTAATTGGTAGTGAGAATGAGCCCTTTCTGACCATTTAAGTCTGAATTGGGTGTTGTGCCACTCTATTTAATTACCACTGATTCTAGCTAGGTTACTTTCCACTGAGGTGGAGTGTAAGTTGGGGAATATTACTGCATGCTAACAGCTCTTTTAACAGCTAAGAAAGAACAAAGGGAAAAAAGTCTGCTAATTTTCAGAAGTGATATATTCCTTATTGTAGCTGTCAGATAAAATATAATTTAATGTATACACAAGAAAAAGATATGTTCTCTGGTCTAGTGCTAGACTTGATATTTCTCTCTTGACATATTATTTCTAAAATGAGTGCCAAACTTCATCTCAGTTTTTTACAGAAAATGTTAAATACCCCGTGAATCCAAACACGACAATAGAACTATCAAGAAAAAGACATATTTTGGTTCAGAGGAATGATTATATTCTCATTTGAGACAGAGAGAACTACAGGAGTGTTATTGTTGCAGGGCTAACAGAGCAAACAGCCCAAAAGAATCGTTCTCTCCATGGGATGTATTTCAGGGTCCACAATCCAGTAATTCTGGACCAGGCTTGAACAAATTGATGCTCATTAAGTTTAGTTCAGGCCACCATCTGTGTATTGTGTGCTTAACAATCATACCCAGAACTTGTAAAATAAAGATTCTATTTTGGATGACAACTCCCCCAATCCCCAGCGTGATCATCTTCTCTTCCCTATTTTCTCCTGAGAAATCTGAGATAAAGCATGGAAATGTGGGCTTACTTTCCTCTGCTGTTTATCATTGATATTCATACTGGTTGAGAGATTCTTGGAGTTATAGTTACTTTCAGAATTGTACACAGTCCGATGCCCCAGCCCAATTATCTCACATCACTGTCCATAGGCACAGTTGGGCTTGTGGCCTGAAGCTTTTTCTGCATGCCATAAATCTCGCCATGCATCCGGTTGTCTGAAAACAAAAGAAGCAAGTGGTTAAATGGTTAGCTGAAACCATATATATAAGGAATATTTTGTGTACATGATCTGGCAGTGGCATAGCTAGAGCTTTTGCCACCCCTCTCAATACAATAGAGGTGGCTTTAAAAATGAAATGATGGCATGTAGTAGTGGGAATGGCACTAAGGAGGCAGGGAAAGATGCCAGCTTATTAATATCAATCAGCAGGCAGGAAAAAAGTGAACCGGCAGCTGGACACTTTGTCTTTTGCCCCAGGAGTCCTCTTGGCTTGCCTCAGCAACTATATTGCCAACAGTAAGGGGGAAAATGGCTGGCAGGTCCTCCCTCTGCCCTTCTATGTGCCCCCTCCAGGCATTCCAACTTGGTTTGCCCCAGGAGCCATGTGACTATTGCAGAAGTGGCTGGCTGGCTGTCGCATACCAAAAGGGAAAGGCAGGCGGAGGAGGAAATGTTGATAAGACTATGAAGGCAGGTTCAGTTTGATTTGGGGATGCCATGGCAGCACCCCAAAAAAGTGCCACCTGGGGCGGACTACCCCCCTTCTCGCTACACCACTGTGATCTGTCATGTTAGGGTTATCATCTGAAAAACAGGATAGGGTTCCTGTAGCTTTGATAACTGTACGGAAGAGGGAATTTTGGCAGGTGTGCTTGACACACAAGCTCCACCTGCTGGAGTTCTGTATTCCACACAATCATTAAAAGTATAGGAACCCTGTCCTGTTTTTCACATGGCAACCAAGTATTATCTGAATCTTTTAGTTTTTATAATCTGCTTAGGGTCCCAGAGCTGGGAAAAGGTAGAATGTAAATGAACATTATAATCTTAACAGCGGGAACACAAGAATCAATGAGAACAGTGCTTATGGGCAGAGTTTATTGCTCTGGAAGTCTTCAAAAAGAGTTAGGAAAGTTACCTGTTGGGGACAGGTTAGTTGGGGTTCCTGCACTGAGCTGAGGGTTGGATCTGATAGCTCCGTCCAACTCACTGATTCTGTGTGTGAATTTTCCCCCACAGCCCTCCACAGGCCAGATCACTAATGCTGTGGTAGGGACTGCCCCTGAGTGTTATTGGCTTGGTGGCTGCCTTGATTGGGGTTGCTTCGTCTGCATTGTACCTTCTTCAAGTTAGGGTTAACATGGCATGGGGAAGCTCTAGCTGAGCTCTGATTCACTTTAGGTTATCTTTGCATAACACAAGAATTGAAGTTTTCATCAGACTGCACTGGCTTTTTAGACTGATGGATGAAAACCCTCAACAGTGACAACAGCCTTCCTAAGAGGGCAGCAGTGTAATGTTTCCATTAGCTTCTGACTATAAGTTCTAGCACTTCCTTCCGCCCACAGTAAAAGGAACTTTCTATTAGAATTGGCACCTCTCCAGTTCTCTCAGAATTCTGCCTGGGGTTTGTATAGGGAGATTTTGTGTGTGTGTGGTTATAGTGTCTGGCAGACATATATGCAGATGTAATTAATATCCCCTGAATTAATCTTCCTTTCACAGAGGGAAAGAGGAAAAAGCCATGGCGTACTTCTGTTCCTCTGCTATGCTCCCATGGTTGTCATAACATCTGCGTGAAATAATAGGACTGCTCGAAGGACCATTTAATATCCAGCCATGCCATTATAGAGCTCTGTTTGCAGTGCCCTGCATGGAAGGATAATCACTGTACCTGCTGCTATCGGACTTATCAGTATGAGCAGCAATTATTGGCACCTGCAGATGGGCGCAGAAGCTTATTCATGCTCCATGAAATGTCAAAGGCAATGTCAGGGGGAAAGACAGGAACACTTCGCTCACTCTCTTCCCTCTTTATTTTCCCTCTAGAGTCAGAGCAAACCTGTCATGAAGTGGGGAGTTGTGGGCTTGCCTTCCTTGGCTGTGGAGCATTGGCTTTCTGCTGAGAGCTAATGCAATGGACTGTAAAATGGGGAGGAAAGAAAGGGCTGATCACCTTGAAACTAGGCTGAGTCTCTTCTTGAAATAGCTTTAGCAGTGTGGCCAGGGTGCCTAGAACCAGAGAGTTGGAAGGTATCCAAAAAGCCATCTAGTCCAACCCCCTGCTACACAGGAATCCACTGCTAAAGTACTCCTGAAATGTCACCATTTAACATCCTTTTAAAAATCTTTATACAAGGAGAATCCAATGCTTTCTGAGACAGGCTATTCCACTCTTCAATAGCTCTTACCATCTGGAAGTTCTTCTGATTTAAATGCATGGGTTTGGGTCCTACCCACTGAAACAGCAGAAAAGAAACTCACTCCATCATAGCTTAGAAAGAATGAATTTCAAGTGCTCTGGTGTGATAATAGTTTTGGATTCTCTAGCTCTAGATTCTCTCTGGATTGAAAACATGAAAAAAATCAGTCAGTTGCATTTTCACAGCATCTCACAGAATTTCACCAGCATTTTAATCAGATTTCAGTCGTGCATCAAGCTGCAAGCACATTTATTGAACACGCACATTTTTAGTTGTGTACATTTTTGCAATGTACATATGCTTTTGTATGTATTTTTCTTCATCCAAATTCATTGGACTGCACAGAGGGAAGAAGAGCTCCATCCCATTGCCTGTCTCCAGAGTTACAAAATGGATCTTTTTAATAGAGAAATGTGATCATGTTGAATTTTTTCTTTGTCTGTTCTGGATGCAGGGCTACTTTTCCAGAGCCCACAGCACATTTGGATGATGTATTAGGGCCTGGAAAATATTCAGAAAATGACAACAAAAATGTTCATGGGTATGGGAAAAAAGTCCTGAAATAAATAACTGAAAAAACTGGCCTGGAGAAGATAAGAGTGTGACATAATAGTATACCCTATTTGCTGGTGTATAAGACTCACTTTCCCACCCTGAAAAATAGTTTTTGAAAATGAGGTGCATCTTATATGTCAGTGCATCTTATATGCCAGCAAATAGTATTTGCCGGAGTATAAATGGGGTGTGTCTTATATGCCGGTGCATCTTATACGCTGGCAAATACGATACTTCAAATGCTCGAAATTTTGCCATATATAAATTTGCAAATATTGCCCAAGAGAGCAAAATCTAATAGGCCTAAGTTACAGGAGGGAAGATTTTTATTGGGCATTCAGAGAAATATCTTTCTAGAAGAGCAGTTCAGTAATGGAGCCCAAAGGACAGTGGGTTAGCTCTCTTGCTGGTGCTCTTCCAGCAGAGATTACTAACCAGCAATTAAGATACTCTAAATATTCTAATAGTCACCTTCCAGTGCTTTGATCGCATGACTCGTATTAGAACTGCTACCATATAACTGATATCGTGGAACAATTTACAGCAGCTTCCCTGTAGCAGCTATAATGCATGAAAATAGACCTAAAGCTCAACTTCTTGGAAGAGGCTGTTACGTAAAACAGAGACAGAGAGGCAACAGTCTCCTGGTAGGATTTTTTCCAAATTAAGTTCAAGAATTTTTTTTTCTTTGATACAGCTCTTTGTAATACTTTTTCTGTAACTTTGTTCCTCCTCCACTTCCATCCCTTTTTAAATGGCAACAATACTAATAGTTACTCCCCATCAGATGGGCTCTGGTGCTGTTTGGGGTGATGAAGAAAAAGTGTAGATTTGAAGGACTATGTTCAGCTGCTTTCTGTTGACACTGTTTTTTTCTAAATTTAGTTGGGCCCAGAAAGAAGCACTTTCTCATAGTACCCAGATTTGGTGGAATCTTGGCCCAACCACCCTCAGTGAGTATCTTTGCTCTGGCAGAAGTAGACTGTGTAAGCTGAGAATTCTCTCATATTCCATGTCACTACACAAGCCATCAGTGAGAAAAAAGAGGTGGGCGGAGATAATAGCAACAACACAGAGATTGTTGCCCCTTGGACAACTTTGGGGCCCTGTGCAATACCTGGGCCATTTCCTCACTAGACTGTTATAGCTCTATTATTCCACTTTCAACATCCTATGGAATCCTGGTGTTTGCAGCCTGGGACCTTCCCAGGCTGCACTGGGGCAGGAAGCACGACTGGCCCGGCTCCAGAGGCTCCGCACGTCAGGTTAGTGCATGTGAGGCCCAAGAGCAATGCGCAATCACACATCATTTTTAGCTTCTAGCCGAAAATGAAAAGGTGCACAATCGGCCCCTGCCAGCCCCTGGAGTGTCATGCGATTGTGAGTGCATCGTGCAGATCGCTTTTTGCAATCGCATGACGCTCCAGGCCCTCTTTCGCATGGCAAATGCCGTGCAAAAAGGGCCCAGGATTCCATGGGACGTTGAAAGTGAAATAATAGCTCTATAACAGTCTAGTGTGGAAATGGTCTTGGTTGTGCCTTCCAATTCATGCAGGGCCTTTCCTTTTAAACGTGTTTGTGAAGAGGTTAATATTAATTAACACCTTATCTTCCTAGCAGCATGGCTCCAATCTCCCTCCCTCTCTCTCCCTCTCTCTCTCCCTTTTTTGGAAAAGGTAAGCTAAAACGAGGGCTCATGAAGATTGGCTAAAAGCCTTGGGATCTGCCAGGCATTATATTTGGTCTGACCAGGTTCCCCCCTTCCAAATGATGTATCTCCTGTGAATTTCCAGCACTAGCCATGACATTTCAAACCCAGGGCAGAAGGTGCTTTTTTCATGTCTTGGGAGTTCTTGAGAAAAGCAGAGGTTATTTTTTCCATGTCTGTTTCCATGGTCTCAGTTCTGTAATACTTCTGGGTGGTCTGATGACTCCTACTGACAATGTGTTGCACAGAGGTGGAGGAGATGGGATGGAAACCCCACCCACTCCATAGTTAACCACAACTTAAGCAAGACAAAGAAAATAGATAAATCACTGATATAGCTGCAGTGGATATGGGAGTAGGAACATCCACTACGTGCTGTGCAACCAAGAAACAGAATAGCCTTGTTTTTATCAGGATTGTTGGCTGTCTGGAGGAGCCAGAGACTTAGGTCATTTCTGCACTACACTGTTATAGTGCTATTATTCCACTTTAAACATCCTGAGGTATTCTGGGGGTTTGTCGTTTACTGAGGCCAAAGAGCTCTCTGGCTGAGAATTCTAAATGCCCCTCCCTAAACTGCAAACCCCAGAATTCCACAGGCTGTTGAAAGTGGAATAATAGCACCATAACAGTGTAATGCAGAAACGGCCTTAGCTACAGAAGGAAAAGTAAATGTCAGTATGTGCTGTAAGTGGCTGCTTCTGGATTTTAATAAATAGATGTGGGATCCCCTGAATGTGTAAATATGCTCTCCTTATTTGGTTCTTAATGCAGTCAAATCTTGTGGTTCACTAGTGGATTGACTATCCAGAGTCCTCAAGAGGAAAAGCACTATGCAGGAAGTACTAGAAAACCCAATGGAAAACAGTATGAGGAACAGCCAACTGCCCATTGATGTTGTAAGGGAGGATAGGTTAGGAAATTATATCCAGCATATACACATAACTTCTTGCACTTTGCAGCTTTTGCACTAAGCATGGTTTTATTTTTTGCTTATTTTTAAATGTTGTAAGCCTCCTTAAGTTCAAATTCTGAGATATAAATGAGGATGAGTGATGTGTTCTGTTTTTAAAATTATTTGATTACTCATTATAGTCATGCGTATACATTTCGTTCCTGCTGGGATGAAGCTACCATTTACCAAAATAAATAGTGTTTGTTTCATATGCCTTTATTTCATGAGGCTGCTGTTTAGTTTTTCATTCTCTATGCTCATAAGATACCTGAAGACCCTTTTAATTCTGGATGTCATGAACACTGAATCCTTCAAAGTTGTTTTACAACCCACCAACCCGGGATATTGTCTGATTGTTCTGTTAACAACTGCCCAGGCTTTCAGAAGAAACTGGTTGCCACATTCCTCCTCCTTCTCCTCCTCCTCCTCCTCTTTCCTAAAGAAAGGCTCTTAGCTAAAGCAAGACTAATGGAAAAATCAATATATGTGCTGTAATTCCACGTCGTTAATACATGCAATAACTTTAAAGTAGAAAATAATAGAAAAGCAAAGGGGATAAAAAGACAGTAATTGATGGATTGCCTTTGATTTTTTTAAAAAGAGGAAATAACTGTGTGTATAAGTCTGCAATGAGGCACTTAGTGAGCTGACATCATGTTCTGCAACTTTCCCATCCATTTAGTCATGAAAATCACTGTTTTCTGAACACCCGCAAAGCTACACTAAGTTGAGCTGTGCCTTTCTTGTCAAACCTGAAAGAGATGCTGAGATATGGTACAAGCAGTCTGAGAAGCAGAGAATTCTTCTTCTTCTTCAGGAAACAAATGACGCTAGTCTGTATTCTCCTCACCTACAGGATGTGGAGAATGTATTAATGGACAAATCACGATAAGCCCAGGCATATGGGAAGGGGCAATAATTCAGTAGAAAGAGCAAATATGTTGAATCTTTAAAGAGCCAGTTTTAATGCCTGGCATCTCCAGTTAATAAGATCCAATACTTCACAGGGAAAATGCCATTTCCACTCTCAGTGTTAAATACAGGCAACAAAATAGTGTTGTAACCAGTAATTGGATCCACTAAAGTCACTGACAAATCCAAGATGACTTTCTTTCCTCCTGTTCCACTCAGACACAGTGGAAGGTATGAAGATAGCTAGCTTTGCAACTAATCATGGCACAAAAGAGGTAGAAGCCTGAACCTGCTCTGAGAGTGGTCACATCTCTGTGTTTGTTACAACTAAATATGTGCAAGGTATGCTTGAGGGCACTCGAGTATCTGTTTTGCTGTCCCCTTGTCACTGCAAAAACATAAACTAGGGCAGAGAGAAAGCAAAGATGGATGTGATAGTTTGCTCCAGCCCCTGGCAGAATGAGTTTTTATCAGCTAGGAACTGAACTAAGAGTACAGGGTCTGGCAACATCAGTTGGGAAATTATACTGTGTACACTATTTCTGCTGAGGAGAGGACCACAACCCTAGAAGAGGTGTAGCAATTATGTAACTCTCCATATGCTGTTGAACTGAAGTGTGACAGGCTCTTCCTTCTCCCAAATTGGTGTGGCAGTTCACAATCTGATAAGGTGCTTTATCTTTACCACACAGCTATGTCTCCCCGCTTATAACACCATCTTTGTGTAAAAGGGTGAGGGTTTTCAATGTTTATTTAAAACCACTTAATAATTTTATGGTAGCGTGGTGTCTTTGTTTATATACTGTATACAACTCAAGCCAAATCAGTGCTTACAAAGATAAAGTGTAACATTTATTAAGATACCAGTAAGAATAAAGTAGAGTGTTGGATTTCATATACAGGTCAAGGCTGATACATTTTCTCAGTGCACTTTTTAGACAAAATAACAGGTAATTCTCTGCTCAGAAACTATTCAGTTATATCTTTAGACTTTCATATAAGGCACAAGTATCATACAACAGTTCTTTGGCTAAACTCACACCAAAGGCTTAACCTCCAATCTAGGTTACACTCTCTGACCAGATCCTACTAAAGTTCAATTACTCTTCTGCCTCTCACTAGGCTTCTACTGAGAACGAACCTTCCAGCACAGTCACACCCACTGGCTAAGTGACTCTGCTCCTTAGCTGCTTGCTAGGGTCTCACTGAAGGATTCCAATAACCATAGGTACTTGGCTTTGTATAACCTTTTCTCTCAGTGACAAGCCTCTCCCACACGCCACTGGGCTGAATTTCTCTCCTGAGGTGCTATTCTGGTTGCCTAGCAGCCTGCTTCTAGGCTACACTGGCATTTCAGATAGCCACACCCCCAGAACTTTACCACATGTAGCTTCCAGTGTTTCCAGCTGGGCCAACTAAAGCCACTTCTGCTCTACACTGTTATAGTGCTATTACTCTGCTTTCAACATCCTATGGAATCTTGGGGTTTGCAGTTTAGAGAGGAGCCTTTAGAATTCTCAGCCGGAGAGCTCTTTGGCCTCAGTAAACTACAAATCCCAGACTTCCACAGGATGTTGAAACTAGAATAATAGTACTATAACAGTGCAGTGTGGAAAAGTCCTAAGACTGCTGGGAGATACTGATTAACAGCCTCTGGAGGGCAGCACAGTTCCCACTCCTGCTACAAGATACTAATGCATTACACTAGGGCAGTGGTTCTCAACCTGTGGGTCCCCAGATGTTTGTGGACTTCAGCTCCCAGAAGCCCCAGTCACTATGGCAGTGGTTCTCAACCTGTGGGTCCCCAGATGTTTGTGAACTTCAGCTCCCAGAAGCCCTGAGCATTGACCATAGTGGCTGGGGCTTCTGGGAGCTGAAGTCTATGAACATCTGGGGACCCACAGGTTGAGAACCACTGCACTAGGGTAGGTTCTGATATAGTCATGATCATAGCTGGACCATATGATTATCCTATCTGACAATTTTCATTCTCAGTTTGTCCAGATAGATATTTAGTGAGATAATAGTTTACTATAAATTGGTGCAGTGGTTCTCAACCTGTGGGTCCCCAGATGTTTGTGGACTTCAGCTCCCAGAAGCCCCAGCCACTATGGTCAATGCTCAGGGCTTCTGGGAGCTGAAGTCCAAAAACATCTGGGGACCCACAGGTTGAGAACCACTGAATTAGTGATTCTCAAACTTTGGTCCACCAGATGTTTTGGATTTCAGCACCCAGAATTCCTGATGGTCGGCCAAGCCTGATGGGGTTTCTGGGAGCTGAAGTCCAAAACACCTGGAGGACCAAAGTTTGGCAACCACTGCTATAAACTGAATGTTGCCACTTGATACAGGAGAAAATGTACCATTTCTGAAATTTGGTACTGATGAGGAATAAATTCACATTGAAATATTTACTGCTTATATCCAGTATGGAAAAGCACAATTGGTTGGATTATGGTGTGGAAAGAAACTGTCCCAAACTCACCATTGTTTCATAGATCCATACAGTGGTGCTTTTACCCATTTGGATGTCATAAGAAAGGTAATAACAATTGATCCTACACTAACCATTTATCCACTTTACAGCAATGAGTTAGTCTAGCATTCAGAGAGGTATAGGATTTAAATGAAAATGTCATTTAAATCAAGACGCTAAAGTCCTTCAGCAACCATTTTCTCATGTTTGAGGCTGGGGCTTGCTAGTTCAAAATGGTAGCTTCTCATTGTACTCCTAACCAAAAATAATAACAGAGACAAAACTTTCCTTTCAGGCTATAAAACGTAAGCACTACTATCTGTACTCTCTGTCCTGGTTTCCATGGAGATGTAGCAAAACTGTGTGATTCACCTGGCCTTCAGAAAAAGGTGGTGTGTGTGTGTGTGTGTGAGCAGAAGAGTATATTTATAGAAATGATGCAGCTGGGCCAGGGCTGTGTGGCAGTTGGCTTCAGCTTCAGGGAACTTACATTTTTGTTCTCCCTCAATTTATACACTCTCATGTTACATGTTCTGGTGATCGCTGATGATTGCTGTGCTGATTGAGCACAGGAAGTGAGGCCTCATACTGTTCTGGAACCCAACAGCAAGGCATTAATAGCTTATGTATGACTGTCATTCAGCCAGCCTGTTCCCCATCCTGCTGAGAAGCATGGGTATAGGTGGAAGTCTGCCATCTAATGAATATTTAAATTAAATTTTAAGAATGAACTGTCCCCCGGAGGCCTAATTTAGTCTCTAAGTGTTAAAGTATACGAAATATCATATCCTGAGTTTGGGGGAATGAATGAAGAGTTATGGATGGTTGCTGAGCAAGGGAGTCTATCAAGGGAAGATGTAGTGCTTAATTTTCTTCGGCAAATGTGTTGCTGATCCTTTCAAGGAGGTGAATTCTCATTAGCTCTGAAGATATACAGCTTGGGTCCTTGCATCACGCTCATGTCACAGTGCCTGAATGGAATATACTTTGGTGTTGTAATGCTGACTGGCTGAATTGACAGAGAAATGACCATAAAAGTAACTGAATGGGAAATTGTTATCTTTGTCCTGTGGGCCAAAGTCTTTATGGATTGGGGCCAATAGTGCAGAATGTAAATGATACAAATCAATTCCCAAACTGGGATGTGCGTTATGATTGTTAACTGTCATCAGGTTGACTTCGGCTTATGGCAAGTGTATGAAAGAGAAACCTCCAAGTGATCTATTGTAAACAGTCTTGCTCTTGTCTTGCAGACTCAGGGCTGTGGCTTCTTTGATTGAGTCTATCCATCTGTACCGCAGTCTTGCTCTTTTCCAACTGCCTTCCACCTTGCCAAGCATTATTGCCTTTTCTAGTGAGTCAGTCCTTTTCAGTGTAAGTACAGTCCAAAGTACAACAGCCTCAGTTTTGCCAATGTGGCTTCTAGGGAATGCTCAGGGTTGATCCACTCTAGGGCCCATTTCTTTGTCTTTTTAGCAGTCCATGGTATCCATAGAACTCTTCTCCAGCACCACATTTCAAATGAGTAGATTTTCTTCCTATCAGTTTTCTTCACAGTCCAGCTTTCACAACCATATATAAGCATTGTATTCCTCTAATTCTTCTTTCCAGGTGGTATGTTAAAAGTACAAGTTAAACAGATAACATGATAAAAATGCAGCCTTGTCTGACCCTCTTGCCAACTGGAAGCCATTCCATTTCTTTGTATTCTGTCCTGACAAGTAAATGTGGCACACCCATTTCTGTAAGAGAAATCCATAGTTTTTCATGATCTACCCAATCAAAAGCTTTCCTATAATCTATAAAGCATAGGTTGAGTTTCCTTTGACATTCTCTATGTAACACATGTTTGCAATATGATCCCTAGTGCTTCTTCCTTTCCTGTTTGGACATCTGGAATTTCTCACACCATATCTAGTAAAGTCTTTGTTATAGAATTTTGAGTATCACTTTACTTGCATGAGAGATTAATTCAATGGTCCTGTGGTTACTCCAATCCCCAGCGTCCCCTTTATTGGGGCTCAGAATATAACTTGAATGTTTTCAATCTGTGGACCATGCTTTTGTTTTCAATATTTGTTGACAGATTTTAGTTAGGGCTAGAGTAGCTTTTGTCTCTGTAGCTTGAAAAAGCTTAACTGGTATGCCATCTGTTTCTGGTGATTTATTTCTTCCAGGTGCCCTGAGTGCAGCTTCTATTTCACTTTCTAAGATTATTGGCTAATCTTCATATGGTTCTTCCCTGAATCAATCTGCCATCCTTTCATTTTTTTTTATATGAACTTCCATGTATTGTTTCCATTTTTCTTTTTATGTCTACTTGGTCATGTAATGTGTTCTGCTTCTGGTCAAAGAGCATCTCCAATCTTGGTTTAAATTTCCCTTTGATTTCTTGAATCTTTGGAAGAGACCTCTTGTTCCTTTTTGCTGTTGTCATCTTCTGTTTCTCTGCATTCTTTATTATAGTAGTTCTCCTTGTCCCTGTGCACAAGTGATTGATCAGTTGCATTCAGGGTTCTGACCCTATTTCTGTCACTTTTTACTGTTGCTTCTCCTCTGTCCTTAACTTCTTGAAGAGTTTCATCTATCATCCATTGAGGCTTCTCTGACTTGTTGGATGCAGATAAAGTCTTTTAGCATTCCTTCCTGACAATGCCCCTGGCTTCAATCCAGAGTTCTTCTGGTTCCCAGTCCATCAGAATTAATGGTGCAAATCTATTTTTTTACATTATCTGTAAATTCCAGAGGGATGTTCTTCAGGTTGTACTTTAGCATAATGATTGGTTTAGTGTTTATTGGCTTTACTCTATTTTTTGATATTAGCAATTCATGGTTTGTGCCACAATCTGCTCCTAGTCTTGTTTTTGCAGAGAGAGTGGCACCTTACCATGTTCTGCATCCAATTATGCGATCTGTTTGATTTCTGTATTGGCCATCCAGTGATATTTATTTATATAGTCATGTCTTTGCTTGAAGAATGTGTTTACAATAAACATACTGCAGGCCTCTCAAAATTCAGCTAGTTGCTTACCTGCTTCATTTCTTGATCTTAGGCCAAATTTTCCTACAATCTTTGATTCTGCTCTGTTTCCTAGTTTTGCATTCTAATCATTTATGTGTAACAAGAACCTCTGTTTTGGTGTGTGGTCAATTTTCTCCTGGATGCCAGCGTAGAATTTTTCTATTTCTTCTTCTTCTGCATTTGTAATTGAAGCATAAACTTCGATTATTGTTATATTGAAAGGTTTCCCCTGAAGTCATATTGATATGATTTGGTTAGACTTTTCATTACATCTTTTGACTGCTTTTGCTACATCTTTCTTCTCTATTAATGCCACTCCATTTCTTCTTAGCTTTTCATTTCCTGAGTAAAACACTGTAATTATCTGAATCAAAATGTCCCATTCCTCTCCACTTTAGTTTGTTTGCTGCATTTCTTGTTTTACTATGTGTAGCTTCCCTTGATTCATGTTTTTTATATTTCTTTTTTTTCCTATAATATATATTTGTTATATATATTATATATATATAATATAATAGCTGTGTAACAAATATAATAATATTTGTTACACAGCTTTGGACTCCTGCTGCTGCCCAGTAGGTTTTGGGCACATTTAATCTGGCTGCTCAGCAAAAGCCTGCCTGACATGGGAGACCCTATTAACAACAGTGCTACTATCAGCCTCTTGCCTCATAGGAGCACACAATACTGCCACAATGGAACGGTAGTGTCATGGTGTGATGTGTGCTGTTAGTAAATGAAAAAAATATGAACAAGAAGAAACAAAGTCAAGAACACAACGGACATCACTTTTGCTATTATCTGCTGTCAAATTGTCTTCAACTTTTAGATAAGCAAAAGACCGTGATAACTAAAGTCCCTGTCAGAGCTGCTGATGACGAGCAGCAGCTGTTGGTTCCTGTGGCTCTGGTTGGAGATGAGTCCTGCAGCTCAAGAGCTCCCCCTGCTGCCATGGACCAAGCAGGCTCGGACGTTCCTCTGCCTGCTCCTTTAGGGCAACAGGGATTCAGCTGTGATCCTGAGGATGCCCTGGAGCCTGCGTCAATCAGCCCAGAAACAAGGCAGAGACTCAAGAGAGCTGAGCAAAGGGATGCTTTCTTGATTAAGTTCAAGAAGTGGTGACTGGCCACACCTGTGCCTGGGCTATATAACTGCCTGCCTGGAGGCTTATCTTTGCTTGTGGCAAACTTTCTACAAGTCCTCTCTTTGCTTGTTCCTTGCTTCCAGTACCTGATACCTTGGATTGATCTCTTGGCTCCTGACCCCTGGATTTTGGACTCTGGACTCTGACTATGGCTTTTGCTTGTCACTCAGGCTCAGGTAAATGGACTCCCTATGACTAATTGCTTGCTTTGACTCCTTCTGGCAGGGCTCTCCCTTTCCCTTCTCTGGGCTGGCTTGCCACCTGAGTCTCTGACCTTGACAAAGACAGATGAATGGGTTCTAGAGCAAATTGGGACTGAACTCTCATTAGATGCCAAGACAAGTAACTGGAGGTGATAATAATTTGGAAACATCATGAGACAGCATGACTCACTGGAAAATATGATAATGTGAAATGGAAAGCAGTAGGAAAAGAGGAAGATGACATTGCAGATGGATTTGTTGGGAGTTAGAGTTTCCCAGGATGTTAGCCCTTTGGGAGAAATTTTATGAAACCTAAAGCTGTTAGGAATCAGCCTTCCTTTAGCAGAGTTGCAGAAAAAGCACGTCCCAATCTCTGTGTGGCTTCCCTTAACTGAGACTGACTTAGAAAGCAAAACAAGGCAGTCAATTTCAGGTTCCAAACTTGAGTTTACTAATGAATTTTACAATTAAATATGCATTGGAGAGCCTAGATCCTAACTAACAAAAACATTCGGTAAGATACTAGCTTCATTCTTAACTTACCATTTTCGTGGTGGAGGGAAGAAACATGGTCCAAAGGGAGGAAGTGAAGCAAGATGGCAAAAAAGGAGAGAAGAGAGGGAAGCGTAGTCTTTTATATAGGGCTCATGGCCCTGGGGTACATGGTCTGGTCAGTTGAATACCATAGTCATGTATTTAAATAACAAAAAAGGCAACACTGAGGCTTTAGTTGGGAAAGCAAAAGGCTTTGACATGCTAAGGAAAATGAAACCCTATGCTAGCTGAGTCCTAGAACAAAAGGGGGTGGGGAGAGAATGCTAGAATTTTCCAACAAGATTCAATAAAGAATTGACTTCATTGTTGGTGTTCACTGGTTTGATTTCCATAGCAATCTGATTTCTAGCCTGCAGCACATGAAGTTGGAGATTTACCTCCTTGTTGATTCAGCCTTCCAGGATCTACTCTCTGTTTTTCCTTCTCTGTCATTGTTAACTCCAATATACTTCTCCTCCCTTAGATCTCTCTCTAGCCCATTCCATTACCTAATTTTAAGGCAAGAGATGTCAGGAAGTTGACATGCACTTGTTTGTAGCACCACGGCCATTCTCAGATGGGCATGTTTATCTGACCCTAGTCTGTCCTCAGGGCCATGGAAAGCTGCTGCCCCATAGCCCTCAAGACCATAGAAAAGCTTGGAAAGCATGACCCTGATCTAAATGAAAATGAAAAACCAGCTTTTCAGTTGGTTGGTTCAAATCTCACTTTTACACTAAGGTCAAAATGAAGGGTAAGGGAATGTAAAGGATCTTGAAGGTGTGGATATGTATGTTCTGTTTGCAACAATAACTGCCTTTTTGTGCTTCATTTATTGCGTCTTTTTATCTCCACTCTGAGGGAAACAGTATTTTCCTAGCTGACACAGGACATGTGAGGATTGATTAGTTAATGTCTGCAAGCTATTTGGAAGATGAAAAGTGTTTATTGTTAACATTAGACATAGCATCAGCTCTGCTTTATTCCAAAGCCTCCAGCTTCCCATCTCTCATGTCAAACAGGAAACTCTTTGTGAGTTTAAAAATAAGTCTCTTGCAGGCTGCAGATAAACTTTTTGTCTTTCAAATTTCTACTTTATGGATGTGTTTTAATTTTACCCCCTTTTCATGCTGTAATATATTGCAGTTACTTTTACTCGGAGCACTATCACCAGGGAAATTGTCCACATGGAAAGAAATTGCACCAGACCAGGGACAAAGGGAGAGAGACAAAGACTTTAATGCTTTAAATAGAATTACATCTTGGCAAACTTGTTTCGCTTAGAGTCCCCCTCCCCTCATTACTGGTAGCTTGAGAAGTGACTATCCTCCCTACCTTTCATGCTTGAACAGAAGCAAAAATATGTATATCATTGTTTCCTGCCATGTTGAACAAGATGCTTGTACACAGGTTAATGGAAAAAATGCATGAATTTGGATAGATATATAAAGGTCCCTTGGGGGTTGAGTCATCAATCTTTGTAGCTAGAAGGCACAGCAGACATGAATAGGCCTGCCATAACCAGCTCCTTTACATACAAATGAGTCCTTGCCTTTTTTTTTTCAGTTGACAATATTATCATTTTAGATCCAAGAAGAATGTTAACTAATTTCTGTTATGCTACTTCCATTAGAGCCAATTGTTGATCTCTGAATTGCGACAGCATCAGTGGCTGTAGGTTGTGCATGCAGATTTTTTTTTTTAAAAAAATCCCCTAATATGGTAGAAAAATCTTAGATCCATGTTATGGTAATACATTGGTGGCAATTGGATGAACTAGAGAGCCAGTGTGATGCAGTGGTTTGAATGTTGGGACTATAACCCTGAGGATCAGGTTTTGATTCTCTGTTCGGCCATGGAAACCCACTGGGTGACTTTGGGTGCATCACACACTCTCAGCCCCAGAAGACTCCATGATAGATCCATCTTAGGCTTGCCATAAGTTGGAAATGACTTGAAGGCAAATGACAACATACTGTGTGAACTGCAGGGTGTATTTAGTTCAGCAGTGGGTGGGGGCATTGGGACCCTCTGAGTCCCCCAAAGGCCCCAGTCCCCCAATTCAGATGAAAATACCATTTTTTTCAGCTGAGAAAAATCCCAAAATCCCAATGAAAATATGTAGATGGCTCTTTTAAGGGCTCCTTGCTTCCAAACTGGGGGAGCAGGGACTGGCTAAGTCCCTAAAGATGATCAGAGGTGATGCAGTCTCACTTCTGGTTGCTCAAAATAGTGGGTACAACTTTGTGGTGTAGCCCTCTAGGCTTCAGAGCATGCTCAGCTTTTGTGTTATACTTTTTTAAAACTATCTTAAAGTGGGGGGATGTGTGTAAGGTTTTGAGATCTTAAGATAATTTCATTAGGCAAGAAAGTCTTATAAAAAGTCCTCTCTCTCTCTCTGCGTGCGTGCGTGCGTGTCTTAGCTGCCCTGACTTTGAGGTCATGTTACAATGCCTTGAGATGGAATAGGGAAGGAAGGTTATGCAAGAATGCTTGATACCCCAGGGCAAGTGTAGTTGAAATGTTCTCCATGGTTTAGAGTAGTGGTCCTCATCAATTGGCTCTCTGGATATTTTGGACTTCAAGTCTCAAGAGCCCTAGAGAACATGGCTGATGACATGGCCAATGATCAGGAATTCCAAAACACCTAAAGGCTAAAGGCTGAGAATAAATATAAACTGGAAGATGAAAGCAATTCAGTGGTTTTGAGGTGGCTTTTGACAGAATATGTATAGTGTTTGAGGAATGTAAGAAATTATGGGCATGCTGGCTGGTAATATAATAATAAAATAGAAATGTAGATTTTATTAATCCAGGAGATTATAGTCTGGCTCCAGATACGGAGATGACAGCACACATCTCTTATATTTACCTAGTTGAGAAGGTTTTCTCTAGATCTTAACCACATCAGGCAATTTCTAGTGGTATAAGGATTATATGAGGTTTAAAATATTACTCTTCTGGTCTGTGCATCAATGCCTCTTCTGGTGTCTTACATCATAAGCAATAATGTAGTGGTTAATTCTGGAGTGTGTGTGCACGTACGTGCCTTGAAGTTGCCTATTGATTTATGTCAGCCCCATGAATTTTGTGGGATTTTCTTAGGCAAAGAATACTCAGAATACTCAGAAGTGGTTTTGTCATCCTCTGAAATATAGACTGCAGCACCTGGGATTTGTTGGTGGTCTCCCATGCAAATACTAACCAGGTCTGATACTGCTTAGTATAGGCCCTTATTATCATGGTCCCAATAGTTAGACTTCTAAGGGGAGTCCAAAAATGCAATCAACAGTGTTGATCTGTACCAACAGATTCCTTCTGGCAGTTTTTGTTTCCACTAGAAGCATGTTTTCTGTAAAGCTGATGTGTCTTAATGGCTAATTCAAAACTAAGTCATCCAAAATTACAACAGGGATACAATAATATAATATTGCTAGGAAAATCCACTTCCCTTACAGCCATGTAAGGATGGCAGCTAAGATTAAAGAGGTTGACAGACAACATCTTTGTCCCTGCCAGTCAAAAAGCCTTGGTGCTTCAGTCCTTTGGCTGTTCTGTAACATTAACCATGAAAGCATTCCGCCATGCCTACAGCCAGAAATTTTGTAGATGTGAACCATGTTGAAAAGTTGAAAAGCTGTAAGTCAAAGGGAAAAGACAAAAATATAATGAAGCCTAAAATACTGTAACTAAAACTTACATGTACACTCACGTTTACACTGGAATTTGGGAAGTTACTTTTAAAAAGTAATATTTTCTGTTCCAGTATTTAAAAAATAATCCATTACTCTTACTTGCTATAGTTACAAAAACAAGAATTCATTAAGTTACCTGGAGGGCTACTCGCAGCTTTCCATTATTTTGTGTTGCTTTTTGGAGGAAACACTTGAAAAATGTGCATAATACTTGAAAAATCTCTGTGAAAATGCTGATAAAAATGCATTTTTAGAAGTGACATTTGAAATGAAACTGTTATTTTTCACTTACTGGTTTTATTAGTTACATTGTCTTCCAGTTGGTATGTAGAAAAGCATCCTCCCCCCAAAAAGGGTATGGCAGCACAGGAAACAATACTAGACGTGAAGTGACATTCATATGTACCAGCGTGATGTACAGCCAAGGACCATCTTTCCATGGTGTGGAATCTCCCTCTTTGTGTGAAACAGTGTGTGTATACACACACAACTGCTTACTTTGCCTATATACTGCTTTTAAGCCTTACTGAAATCAGTGGAACTTAATGTTGGTTAGATGTTGCTTGGAATTTGCTGAATATTTATTGCCTTATGTTTGATGAACACCTTTGTTATTGAAATTTTGTACTTTCCAAAGCACAGCAGAATTGCAAAATCTATGGCAAGTGTTGTTTATGCCAACCAATCACTACCTTTTCAGAATATAATGGAACTTTTTTTTCCCCCTAAAGGAAGTTTACAGATCAAATTTTAAGGTTCTTTACTCCTTGCATGCATTAGAATGAGATGCATTTATCAACCCTAGTTTGGCTAAAGAACAGCTGAGGTAGAGGATACAGCTATGCACTGAGTTGGTAACAAGACAGCTGCACTCACAAAGCAATCAATATTAGGTTCACAGCCAACGGCTGTCATTCAGTTGCAGTCTTCCTTATGGGAGAGATTGTAAAAGAGGCCTTAACATTTTTCAGTGAAAAGCCAGAAAGAGGCTAAAATGATTACTATTTCTTTGGCAGTCTCAGAACCTGTATACTATCCTTAAACACAGAAAGGAGGTCAGCTGTATGTTACCATGGAAATACAATCAGAAGATTACGGAAAAGATTCACATAGTAGCCCTATTCAATCCTGATGAAAATGTGTTGCAGCAACAAGTGAAGACAGGAGCACTTTTGCCCCATCCCTTCTATCTGCACTTCTGTCATTCTCCTCACATGGAGAGCAATGAGACTGAGCAGGCGCATTTCCGCACTACACTGTTATAGTGCTACTATTCCACTTTCAATATCTTGTGGAATTCTGGAGTTTGTAGTTTACTGAGGTCAAAGAGCTCTCCCTCTCTAAACTGCAAGCCCTAGGATTCCATAGGATGTTGAAAGTGAAATAATAGCACTATAATAGTGTAGTGCGGAAATGACCCAGGAGAGTTTCTGCTACACATGGAGCCTCTCTGTATGGTTGGGGACACTGATTATTTAGGGTTACAAATTGCATGTGAGGAGAGTAACAGAACTGGAGGTGGAATGGGCAAAGTTGGTATATGTCCTGTCCTCTCCACTCAAGTCCAATCCCAACAGCAAAAGGATACTTTTTAAAATAACAGTTTATTTTTCCACCTCTTACAAATAATCTGCTGCCACTATATCCTAAAATGTATCTCCCTTTACTGTGAGGACAAAGGACTTGATAGCCTGGCGAAACAACTAGGTATGGTAGAATAAACAATGTTTAATTTAGAGAATATATGTAAAATAAATTGACTAAAAGTGTGTTCATGTAAGCTTGTAGATACCTTTTCGTATTCTTTATCCTTTATCCTTTTTGTTTCAGCAAATCACCACAGATACACTCCTGATCTACATCTCTACCTACTCAACCCTGCGTTCCTACCCACCAGTACCATTCCCAATTTCAAATGCTACCCCCCTTCCTAACTGTGGTTCTTACTTTCCCTTTTCAATTGTCACATCATCTTTCCTAACCAATCAGCATCTGGAACACTCCAAATCTGTACCATGCTCACACATTCATTCCTCCCCATTCTCATATTTTACCTTATTTACTCTAAAATGCCAGCTTGTAACTACATTTTGTCATAATCATTCCATAATTCAAATCTGTACAAAACTATAAAACCGTTAAGCATAGGGTTAGCCAGGTTGGATACAAGACAGGACTCCTGTAGCTTTAATAGTGGTGCTGAGTAAAGTGCTTTCAGGCCTAGGTCCAGGTGGGGAGGAAACAGATATGGCTGGGTGAGCTACTAGCAGAGGGGTTGGGAAGATGCAGTACCAAGTGAATGTGTAGTATCTGATGTAATTGTATTAACGATATCTGCCATGCCCCCAACGGGTGTATGTTAGAGCAAGTCTGGTATCCTTAACAAAGTGGTACCAGCCAGTATGGATCTATGGGCTGGGAGCAATGCTTGTTGATGGTTGGCTATGACATGACTGTTTGCTGACTGCCCTGTGGCTGTAACTGTGCTAGATAGAGCTATGGGGCTATTTCCTGTAGGGTTGTAAATCCTTCACTATTCTGTCCTTGCATGTGAACATCAATAATTACGGTAGTTTTTTCCCCAGGATGAAAGAAAATGAATATTCATGAGCAGTATCTCCCCCCTGTATTTGAACATCTTGCAGTGTCTTGAATAAATTATTCTGCAGAGAAAAATGTGTAGATTTATTTATTTATTTATTTTACTTGAAACATTGTTTTCTGTATAGAAAACAGGTTTTATGTACAGGAAACAGTGTTTTCTGTAAAGAAAGCCAATTTTGTGTATAGAAAGCAAGTTTCCTGTTCAGGAATTTTCTGATCAACCCAAGAAGGTCCAGAGGCATCCAGCTGAACCAAACCAGCTGGGGTGAGAATTTTGGCAACCCATGGCAGTTCTGTTGGGCCCTGTCAGAGCTCCAGAATTTAGCCCAGCATGCTGGTTTCCTGATACCAGGGACATCCAAAGGATTTATGATTTTTGAGAAGTTATGATGTTTAAGGCTCTGCCACTGTTCCCTACATATGGGGCTTCCCATATGCATATGGGGGCTTCTGATGAACATAAGGCAGGGTTGGAGCATAAGCCAATAGTACACAAGGAACTGTCTCTCCTTGATAGGATGATTTTACCCTCTGTGGTGAGCATGGCTGCTCTGATATGTCTAAAAGTGATCAAGTAACTTCCACTTCTGAGAAGTTGCTAAAGCTAGGATGATTCCCAAGTTTTTGTTTTGTGTTTTTTTTTTGGTGAGGGGGGATAGGGGAGCACTGGAGATTTTTGTTGCAGTTTGTGTTTTCAAAATGTTTTCAGTGTTTTTGGATTTTTTAAACAAAAGAAATGGGGTTTGGGGGGCTTTGTAGGACTTCAGGGGCCTCCAGGAACTGCATGCACCCATTGACCACATTTCCTCCATCCCTACAGTGGCCAAGCCTGTACCAGTGATGACAGGTTTCGATTACAGTGCCATTGTTGCCAGATCAGATGTGCCTAAAATTAGCACTCTGTCTGCTGAACATTTTAGTCCTCTAAGAGTAAATCAGACTGCACCAGGGGTGGACAGATTCAGCGAGTCTAGGAGCCAATATTTGGACACAAATTCTCTCCAGGGAATGCACATATGACCAAAAATGTCTCCCAAATGAGAGTGGGGAGATGGAATGGCTCAGAAGTCCATTTCTAGTTTTGAAAAATTGTTTTTTTTTTCATGTTAAGCAGGGCATCTTCCCTACTCCTGAATATTTATTAAAGGATTGAAATGCTGGTCTTGGAGGATTTCAGGAAAAGCAATTTGTTCTTTTTCCTTTATTAATAGGAAGATAGTGTCTAGACTGAGGTAAGTAATAGAACTATTGTATTCTTCTTTGGTCAGATCTCACTTGCAGTTCTGGGCACCACAATTCAGGAAAGATATTGACAAGCTGGAACATGTCCAGAGGAAGATGACTAGAATGGTAAAAGTCCTGGAAACAATTCCCTGTGATCAGCTGCTTAGGTAGCCTGGACAGGACAATGTTAAGAGGTGATATGATAGCCATGTTCAAATATCTGAAAGTATGTAATATGGAAAATGCAACTTTTTTCCCCTGCAGCTCCAAAGATTAGGACACAGAGGAATGGATTCAAACTACATGAAAAGAGATAACATTAAGAAGAACTTCCTGAAGGTAAGAGCAATTTGACAGTGGAATATGCTGCCTTGTAGTGTGGTAGAGCCTCCTTTCTTGGAGGTTTTTAAACAAAGGAGGGATGGCCATCTGTCAGGAGTGCTTTGAGTGTGCATTCCTGCATGGCAAGGGGCTGGACTGGATGACCCTTGTGGTCTCTTCCAACTCTATGATTCTATGTTTTTCCTGTGCAGCCTGAGGATGTAGACAGAATCCTTGAAGAGGTAAGAGCTACCACATGTTTACTGGCTCATTGCCCCTCCTGGTTTCTGAAAGAAGCTAGAGGGGGACTGGCTGAAGGGCCATGGGGAGTGGTAAATGCCTTACTGCAGCAAGGGAAATTTCCATCCTGCCTAAAAGAAGCTGTGGTGAGGCCATTACCAAAATTCTGAATAATTACAGGCCAGTCTCTTAATATTCCATTTTTGGGTAAGGTTCTGGAGCTTGTGGTAACCTCCCATCTTGAGGGATTCTGGATAAGATGAATAATCTAGATCCATTTCAATCTGGCTTCAGGCCCGGTTATGTGATGGAGACAGTTTAGTTGTCTTGGTGGATGACCTACACAGGAAACTGGACAGAAGGAATATGACCCTGTTGGTTCTGCTGGACCTTCCAGTGGCTTTTGATACCATTGGCCATGGTATCCTGTTGGGCTAACTCTCTGGGATTGGACTTGGGGGCATTTTTATGTAGTGGTTCTGGTTTTTCTTGGAGGTACAAATTCAGAAAGTGGTGCTGGGGGCATCCAATACCCTGGCCATTGGCCTGTGGAGTTCCTCAGCATTCTGTTTTGTCCTCCATGCTGTTTAACTTTTGCACTGGGAGAAGTCATCTGGAGTTTTGAGCTTTGGTGTCACCAATATGCTGATGACACACAACTCAACTCCCCCTTTCCATCTGATTCCAAGGAAGCTGTCTCAGAACTGAACTGATATCTGTTGTCAGTAATGGATTGGATGCGGGCAAACAAATTTTAATTTAACCCAGACAAGACAGTGGGTTAGGTGAAAGGCAGATCAGGGAATAAAGACTCTGCCTGAGGCTCACAGGTTGGGTGTTCTCCTGGACTCTACTCTGAGCCAGGTTTCAGCAGAGGCCAGGAATGGATTTGCACAGCTAAAACTTGTGCACCAGGTGCACTCATTTCTTGAAATGTGAGATCTGGCTACAATGACACAGAACTTGATTACCTCTTGGTTGGAGTACTGTAAGGTACTCTATGGGGGGGGGGCTGCCTTTGGAAACTTCAGTGCTACATCCAGAATGCTGACTAGGGCCAGTTATAAGTTGTAATTCCCTTGTTAAAACAGCTTCACTGGCTACTTTTTTGTTTCCAGGCACAATTCAGAATGCTGGTCATGACCTATATATCCCTATATGACTTAGGTCCAGACTATCTGAAAGTCTGTATCTCCCCATACAGACATGCCACAGTTTTAAGAGCTGCAGGGGAAGGCTTTCTCTTGGCCCTGCTACCATCACAGACTTGCTTGGTGAGGACACGAGAGAGGACTTTCTCAGTGGTTGCTTCCACGCCCTGATACTCCCTTCCATGAGAGGCTAGGCTGGCTTCCTCCCTATTTTCCTTTGGCCAGCAGGCATAGATCTTTTTGTTTAAGTAGGCTTTTAATGTATGGGAAGCTTTTATTGGGATGCTTAATTTATCTTTTTAAAAACTTTTGTGTGTCTTTTAAATTATTTTATATTGTTTAAGTGAGATTTTTAATTGTTTTTAAAACTTCATTGTTCAGTTGTTTGTTTAATTGACTCTGGAAGCTGCCTTGTGTCCCATTCTGGGAGAACGGCAGCATACAAATGAAATAATAATAAAATAACAAACAATTAAATATATACAGCTCAAAATACTATGATGTGAATACTAAGTGTACTCTAAAGTTCCCTTTGTGTCTCTGTGTTCTTTTTTTAATCTTAAATTTCTCCATCTCTGACTTCACTGACATTATCTGCCACACACTCTGATATGTTTCTAGATCTGCTTGGAGTGCATTGTGCGACTTCCTGTTTCAGTTAGCTAGATTGCATTATTTTAACAGTGTAGGCAGCAGGGTGCTATGCTTATAGCAGTCAGAAAAATGAATGGTGTGCAACCACTAACATAGGCATATTCTTGAAAAACAAATAAAACCATGAATTTCAATGCCTTCCTTCTGTTCCTGCAATGGCTCTGCATTGTTATTTTTTTTTAATAAAAAGAAATGCAGTATCATCCTTTTGAAAGACCTCTGCCCCGCAATAGACTGATACTCTGAAGGTGATGAACCAGTGCTGATGATGCATTGTGTACCTCTCTGCCACTTGAGTGCAGCATCTAAGGATCTCTGGCACTTAAAGCACCTCACACTGCAAAGCAATTCTGCTTCTCAGCTATGTATTGCATCAGTAAATGGCTTTTGAATGCCACGTACAATAATGTAGACTTGGAGAGTAAAAGGACTGAGGTCCAGGAAAATAAGGTTCATTTCTCCAATTCTTTCCATTCAGTGACTGGCAGTTTGGCACAGGACCAAGTCATGTCATAGGCAGAGCTGAGAAAACTTACATTTTTTGATTACAACACCCAGAATTTTCCTGCCAGCTTGGCCACACTGGCTGGGAGATTCTGGGAGTTGTAATCCAAAAAATAACACTTCCAGACTCTTATCCCTGGTGAGGGAAAGACTTTAGTGTTTTCCTCTTTGTGCATTTTAGAAGATTACAGTTGTATCCCCTTTCATTGCTTTGTTTCACAGTTTACTTGTGTGATTTATCTCTGTCATATAAGCCAATACATTTGATCACCTGGATCTTATCACATTTGCTCACACTGCTTGCTAAATAGGCACTGATATAAATGTTAGGCCAATGTTGCCAGCTTTACAAGGGAAAGTGCACTGTTTGTACTACTTCTTTCAGCTGTTCCATGGATCAATGAGTAAATAGCCCGTGGACGTTGCCCCTTGAATCTTATACCTCCAAAGCCCAGTGCCCTAGGTTTTGCTTGGATTGCCAATCTGTAAATTGAGCCCTGCTCCCTTTCCCTTCTAATGAACAGAATCACTTTTCAAGTCTTGTGATATCACCACATTCTAAATTTTCTTGACTGAACATCATTGGCAGTTATCGTGGGGTAAGCATAATTCCCAATGATTACCTTACAAAACATATAAACGATTCTAAATGTCATGGGGTAGCTGAGGTAATTCCAATGACAGCTTGGAAGCAAGAAGTTTGAAGTAGCATAGTTATCTGTAATTACTTAGTTTTGAGTTTTTGGCAGTGAGGGCAGAATGACGTTACATTGACTGATTAATATGATGGCAGAAATCTTGGATCAGGGAGACATAGCAAAAAGTTCCAGCAGGTGGAACTCTTATCATGTCTCCTCTCCCCTTTCCAAAACCCACCTTTTACTTGTTATAGTCCTCCCAACATGGTCTTTTACTGGATGGCGAGAGCAGTGTGGAGAAGGAGAAGGCAATGGAGAAGGATCCAGCTATACATCTATGACAGCAATTAGGTTACCCTCTGGGACCTCTACAGGGCCTTTGGGGCTGCAAGCTTCTCCACAAACTCCACTTCTCACTGGCCAGTAAATGACTGTGCTGGGGATGGGGGTGCTGCAGCAAGTAAAAGGGGAGTGGTGGGGGAGTTTGGTTGTAAGACAAGGTCAATAGAGAATTCTGACTGTTGTTGTTTGTTGTTTTTGTGTTCCTTCAAGTTATTTGTGACTTATGGTGACCAACCTATGGTTGTAGTCCAATGTTCAAACAACTACACCATGTACCCTCCAACATTTCACAGATGAAAACTGGGACACTTATGACCAAGCAACGTCACAGTGTGATTAAGATGGCAAAAGTTACTCATGAGGAAGCTAGGCTGCAACAGTTTGATTTTGTCTGGGCCTACTGTAAAGAGCAAGATTCTGCCCCTCCTCTCCTCTCCACTAGCTGACTTAATTAAACGCAAACTACTTCTACGCTTTGAACTCAGTTCACAAGAAATGAATATAGCTAAGAACAAAAGGAGAAATGGGAAGAGGAGAGAGACACTACCATTAAAAAAAAAAAACTGTAAAAGTGCAATGGCATAGGATTAATCAGGAATGTCCCTGCCAAATCAGGACAGTCTCCACAATAGCAAGACCAAGGCCATTCTGCACTAGACTTTTATAGTGCTATTATTCCACTTTCAACATCCTATGGAATCCTGGAGTTCGCAGTTTAGGGAGGGCCCCATCCCTAAAATGCAAATTCCAGGATTCTATAGGATGCTGAAGGTGAAATAATAACACTATAACAGCCTAGTGCAGAAATGGCCCAAAACCAAGAGCAACAACCTGACTTGCAGAGCCGTAAATTGGATTTGCAAACCACTAGCTAAGCTCGGGGTAAAAAAAAAATAGCCAGAGAGGAGCTGAAGAGAGATTTACATCAGGATAATGCTTGTGGAATTCTAACCACAGGTTGGAAGCAAGAAGTAGCATAGTTGTCTGTAATTACTTAAGAGATAACTGTAAATATAACACGTATTATGAAAATAATTGTACTACACACCAAATAAGAGAACACTTAACATGAAACAACCAAGGTTGATAAGTATACCATATAGCACATATAGTTAAATGTATATAGTATAATGTATATGTATAGTTAAATGTATATAGTATAAAGCACATATAGTTTCCACAGACAATTACATAGTGAAACTAAATTAAACACATAGGATATTATAAAGGCCACTAGATTATTAACATAATGCATATTTCAAGTAAATTTAAGGATTGAAGCCCTAAAGGGTATTGGAGCGTGTGGTGGCTTCCCAGTTCCAGGGGTTTCTGGATGAAACGGATTATCTAGATTCATTTCAATTTAGTTTCAGGTCTGAATAAGGGATGGAGACAGCTTTCGTTGCTTTGGTGATGACCTCTGTAGGGAACTGGACAGTTGGTTCCTCTGGCCTTTCAACAGCTGTTGTTACCATTGTCCATGATATTGTTCTGGGCCACCTTGCTAGAATGGGAAATGAAGACACTGTTTGACAGTGGTTCTCTTCCTTCTTGGAGGGAATAACCTAGAAGATTGTGCTGGGGGACTCCTGTTTGACCACCTGGTGTTGGTCTGTGGGGTCCCTCATAGTACTGTTTTGTCCCCCATGCTTTTTAACACATACGTGAAACTGTTGGGATAGTTGCCCAGGATTTGAGGTTGCTGTGCATCAGTATGAGGATGACACCCAACACGATCAGTATCTGTCTTGAGGGTAAATAAATTGAAACTTAATGCAGATAAGATAGATTTGTTCCTGCTCAGTCAAAAGGGAAATCAGGGAGTGGAGATTCAATCTGTAGTTAGATGGGATTATATTCCCCCTAAAGATAGGTTTGCAGTTTAAGTATATTTCTGGATTCAGCCTTGAACTGAAGGTCCAAGTTTCTGTTCATTGTTTTTAAGCTCGAGGACAGCTAATGAGAAGTAGCCAAAGCAGCCCAGAATTTGGGGGAAGTTTGGTCCAGTCACAAACTGCCTATGTCTCAGTCTATCATGTGATCATCAGCTCCTATAACTTCCCTGACATGCAGTTCTAATAAACACACACTACTTTCTCATCATGCAAGGCATCTCTGTGCCAGTACTTAATGTTCTTTGATGGTTTTGGCCATAGTATCGTCTGGCATGGAATAGCATATTATCATCTGCTACCTTATTGTTACATTTTTGTAACATTCAGAAGAGAAGTTTTAGATATCTTGTAAACTTAGCAAGAGTCTCTAGTCCCCACTATGATATGAAAGCAGAAGAGAAAGAGAATGCACAAAAATGGCAAAATCATGAATTGGTCTGAAGGAGAGCAAGACAGGCCAAAAAAGGATATGGAACAGGAAAACAGGCCTTGGATAGGAAGGAACTGATTCTTCAACATGATCAGTCAACTTTTTGAATTCTTAGTGGAACAGCCAGTTAGAAGCGCTGGACAACCTTAAATGCAGATAGAAGATGAAAGCTTAAAAAGATGTACATTTGAGCAACCTGTTGTCATAGAACTAAAGGCTGAACTAAAGGCTGCTTTTGAGGAACCCCCTCCAACCCACAGGTATCAGCACCTCTTGTAATTACATGTTATAGCTGGCAGCAGGTATCACCTCAGGCATAAAAAAAATGCTGGATCTGGTCAGAGAGCCAGACAGAATCACTTGTGTAAGGCTCTTTCCAAAGAGACTGATGTTTCTGATTTTCCTCTCTATTCATTTCAACCTTAGCTGTGGAAATCATATAAGTCTGAAATCATGTACACAGTTTGGGCTACTGATGTGAAGAGTAAGTGAAAAGGTGTTCTAGTATGCACAATTGTAGGCCAGACCAAGGGCCATTGGAAACATCTGAAGACCTCTATTCACAGTATATTATTGTGGTAGTTAACCTCTGACCAAGCTGTTCTCTTTAACTATTGCAGGGAACACATAGATTATCTTGATTTAAAAAAAAAAAAATACATGAAGCTCTGTGGTTGTATAGAGAGGACCATGAAACCAAGTTCACAAATGGAAATAAGATTATAATTTTTTTGCTTTGTTTTCTACCATGGCAATAATAAAAATAATTGTTAATGGATACTACCTGTTATATAAAGATGGTAAAGTCATTGCTGAGCATCATGAATTTATTTAATGGATTTATAACCTGCCTTTATCCCCCTGAATAGCCTTGAAGGTAGCTGATGATGATAATTTTAAATACAATAACCACAGTAAAACACACACACACACTGCACAAAGGGGTCAAAAATACAGTTAAAGACATATCAGTAAAAGAAAAATACCTATCCAGCTTACTTTTATGCCAAGCCAGGCAGAATTACTTTGCCAGTCTTTAATATCCAGAATCCACAACTGGAGGATATGAGTTGAAATCTAAAATGTGACTTTCCCAAACATTGTCTTCTTGCACAAGTAGAGAAAAAGACATGAACTTGATGAGTTGTGGAGTTTTTTATGACCCCAGTGAGAATTCCTGTGTATTCAAAGTTAGAGTATTTTATGATTCCAGTAAGACTTTCAATATATTCAAAGTCAAGGTCAAACTCAGCATAAGATGTACAATTTTAGTATTTCCAGAACCCAATGAAAATTTCAGTGTCCACACAGAATCAGGCCAATCACAGATTGTTGCTTATATTTCACTGTTTCCTGGTTTGCTGAAAAATAGTAATATGTTACACCAGCTAGGACAAAAAATATTGCAGTAAAAAAGGGAAGTATCAGAGGATCCTGACTGTTTTTTATTTGAAAAACAAAATGAAACAAAACAAAAACCTCATGCATGGCAAAAGCAGAAATGTAGGGAAATTGTTCCCAACTGCTGAGGTGACTGTGTTTTAAAATGTTACTTTCTAGGTCTGATTCTGTGTTGAATCTGCATCAGATCATGGCTCTTGGGAGTAAAATGTTCTGTGCTGGACATGAGAGTGAAAAACGCTTTCTGTGGCAACCCAGCTTAAGTGCCAAAGGACTGAATGAAGAGAAAGGTTTTGACTGCCCAGAGAAGGAGTAGATGGGAATTGGCATAATGCATTGGGTTGACTTTTGAATTAGGACTGCAGGAGATCTCAATTCAAATCCTTGCTTAGCCATAGAAACCCCTCAGGTTACCGTGAGCAAGTCATACTCTTGTAGTCTTAGAGGAAACTGAATAAATATGCCAACAAAATCCTATTATAGGATCATCACAAACTGGAGTTGATTTGAAGGTACATAACAGCAACAAGAAGGAGATCAGGAAGGAGGCTGGCTTAACCTCCTTTGGAAGGGAGTTTCACAGCCTGGGAACAGCCACAGAGAAAATCCTTTCACATCTCTATCAAATGTGACACTGAGAGTAGTTGGACCAAGATAAAGGCCTCCCTGAAGATCTCAAAACCTGGGCATGCTTCTATAACTCTAAATCTGTTTCTCCTTTCTTTTATTGTTCCTCTGTAATCTTTAAGTGTTCAGTGAAAATTCAGAGTTATAATTCCAACTAGTCTAACTTTTGCAATTGAAGTCTAAATATTATTAAAACACAGCCTTAGGTCTATCACTATTGCTTAACCTAATTCACATTGCAAGAGTTCTTGTTGTTTTTATTTGATTCCTTTTTTCTAACTCTCTGAATGAGTTTTTGTAATCAAGGTACATGTCACTGCAAACTGACATTTCCCTGCCATTTTTTGGTAGTTATTCATAAAAACAATATGACTCTGTGGTGAAATTTAATCAATGTGAAATTCAGCATTCTGTCATTTCACATGGTGGTTGTCCCTCAAGGTTGGTTCAGTATATATGTCTGACCTGCAACAGAAGTGTTTTGATTTTTACCAAGTGTTCTTCATTGCTTGGAGAGCAGAGCTCATATGCAGAGCTTATTGTTGGAACCAAAGAGGCATCAACACTTGTATGAAGTCATTAGTGAGAAGGAACTCTAGAAGGCATGCCTGGCCTTTTGGTTGACCTATATACTCAAGCACTTTGCCTTCTTCTATTCTGAAGAAGTCACTTCCTTCTTCTCCCAGTTAGTTAGTCCTTTGTCTCCCCTTGTCTGGGAAAGGAGTGTCCATGAGGCTGTCACCTCAAGAGGGGAGCTAGCTAACACCCCTACATGAGAGCCAGCCTTAGGGGCTTCTCTACTAAAATGTAGGCAATCTCCTTTTGTCTATCTCCTTTCCTATCTCAAGATGGATTTCCCAAAACAATAAATGTAATCTTTCCTTTTTTCTTTCTTTCTTAGAAGAGCATCTTGATTATTTTCTCTTGTTTTCCACTACAAGCTCATACGGCACTGGCTAGGTTCCACTCTGCTTGATACAGCTACCAAATATTCCATTTATGTTGTGTTATAATACTATTTTGCTCCAATAATGTAACCTATCAGGTGTTTCACATTTCAATTCACATTATTTTAAACATAAATAATGAGCTGGAAAGTATAATGATATGCTTCTGCACACCTCATCAGCTAAAAGCATCTGACTACATATTCACAGAAACAAGTGGTTATATGAACAAAAAGAACATTGTAGTATTCCTGTGCAAGAAATTAGAGGCAGTCACATCTCAAACAGAGGAATCATGGGGACTTCGTATTAATTTTTTGTGGAAATTTTTACAAATAGCAAAAGGAAAAATATGACCATTTACAAGCATATTAACACAAATTGTATAAGGAGAAGAGATGGAAAGAATAAGCAAAAGCATTCAAAAGCTGTTTGATAAATATGTATTTCAAGTATTGAGAAACCTTGATAAGAAAAATTCTGGACTGACAAGAATCTTCACAGTTAGGGATTTATTCTGTGCAACAGCTGCATGTGGTTGTTTTGAACATAAAAAAATAATTTTTTCTGTGCAGGAAACTGTATTTTCTGCCCATGAAAAAATGCTTCTATACAGAAATATTATCTTCTGTGCAGTAAATGCTGTTTTCAGTGCAAATCACAGACATGTAAATGTTGTGTGGAGTAAGTCCCAAACTGCAGCATTTTCTGTGCAGGAAACAGCTTTTTCAGTGCAGAAACAGCTATTTTATGTGTCAACCATGTTCAAATTTTGTGCAGAATAAGTCCCAGTTTGTGAATGGGGTTGAAAAATGGCATGGTTTTTGAAGCCTTTCTTGCAGCCAGAAAAAAAAATTGTTAAAATTACCCCTTGCTTCCTACAAGAAGAAAATTAGTGATAAATTACATACCTAATAGAGAATGACTTGTTATTTTTTGCCATGTTTTCTCTCTTCTGCTCAAGACATTTAATGTTAGAATGAACATTCATGAGTATTTTGCTAGCAGTTCCTCATTGCATTAAAGTAAGTCCTGTGTTGGTTTTGCATAGAGGCACTCTGGGGCCATTTCCAAACTAGCTTGTTATAGCGCTATGATTCCACTTGCAACATCCTATGGAATCCTGGGGTTTGCAGTTTCAGGAGGGGCCGCCTGGCCCCTCCCGAAACTATAAAGCCCAGGATTCCATAGGATGTTACAAGTGGAATCATAGCGCTATAACAGGCTAGTGCGGAAATGGCGTTAGGCAGGGGATGGGGACCATGTGGTCTTACCTTGGTGGATTCCAACTCCTGATAATCTTTACTGGGAGAGGCAGTGATGAGGAATCATGGAGCTCCAAGCTAGCAACATCACAAGGGTTACAGATACCATATTATACCCTTGTTGAAACAGCTGCTGAGGCTGCCAGTTTGTTTCCAGGCACAGTTTGAAGTACTGATTATGTCCTATAAAGCCCCATATAGCTCAGGTCTGGGCTATTTGGCAGATAGTATCTCCCTGCATGAGCTGGCACAGGCTCTGAGATCATCAGGAGAGGCCCTACCCTCAGTTCCACCACCATTGCAAGCATAGCTGGGGAGAACCTGAGAGAGGGGTTTCTTGGTGGTTGCGCTTAGACTCTGGAACTTCCTTCCCACGGAGGCCAGAATGGCCCTTTCCTTGTTGTCCTTTCACTGGTAAGCTAAAACCATTTTTTATTCCAATAGGCTTTTAAAACAGAAAGTTTTTAAAGCATGGTCTGTATTGATTTAACTGAACTGTTTTAAATAGCTTTTCATCTTTTTAAATTGCATTTTATTCTTTTAACTGTAAATTGTTTTAATACTGTAAATAGTATAATTCTATTTTAATGTTCACTTTTTCTATGCTTTTAATTGTATTGTTCTTTTAAACTGTGTGAGCCACTTTGAGTCCCAATTTTGGGAAAAAACTGGAATATAACAACAAGAACAACAACACATCTCTGCTCTAGGGACTGATCTTATTCACTGACTGTAAGCCAAAAATGCTGCTGAACGTTTTACTTTAATTGACAGATTGAATTCCCCTTTAATTGGTAGACCCTCCAGATCAAGCATTAATTGGAAAGGAGAGACCCATGTGAGTTGTCTTTTCCTACACTAGTTCTGGAATATTTACGTGGAGAATTGCGTCACAAGGAAGTATCTCTACTCACCTCTCCGCTTCTACTGTCTGCGTACGTACGTATGTGCGTCTATGGCCATTTCTGCACTACACCGTTATAGTGATATTATTCTGGTTACAACACCCTGTGGAATTCTGGGGCTTGTAGTTTACTGAGGCCAGAGAGCTCTCTGCCTGAGAATTCTAAATGCCACTCCCTAAACTGGGAACCTCAGGATTCCATAGGATGTTGAAAGCAGAATACTAGCACTATAACAGTGTAGTGCAGGAATGGCCCATGAGTGTATTCGTTCACTTTCTCATTATCATCTAATTACAAAATGGGCATCCATTTCACACCACACAAATATAGCAATATGTTCCCTTTTTAACTGCCATGGGTTCATCCTATGTAATCCTGGAATTTGCACTTTAGGGAGGTGTATTTAGATTTTCAGCCAAAGAGGTCTAGTGCATCATTAAACTACAAACCCCATAATTACCTGCAATATTGCCACGGCAGTCAGAGTAGAATCACAGTAATATAACAATGTAATAGGAAAGGGCCTCTGGTCTTGAGGTGGCCAACATTCTTTACCAATGTAATATTCATTTGAAACATCTAGGGTTGCATTCCCTTCTTCAACCTATTCATAATTCCTCTGTGTTGTTTGGCCAAAGCAAAAGTAAGATAAGATGTGAAAGTTTCAATCTACAAATATCTGAAGGTTAGAATAATATTACAGAGGATGAGGAAGCTCATGAAACATGTATGTTGTCTCTTTGTGGGCCAGCCTACATTTTTCAGTGGATGCCTCTGTGCCCCTGGCCAACACTTTGAAGATGTTTCCTGTTTCTTACTATTTGTAGAAATCCATTTGGGAATTGTGCTGCTCCACTCCTCCTCATCTCATCACCTCTGCTCTCCCTCTCCCTCTCATCTTCAGTATTCTGAAGGCAAAGTTTTCATCTCTCATGCTCTCATTCTCAGGTGGAAATTTCCACTGGTGAAACAGTACTTATCTTCAGTGTCACATCTTTATAGCTGCTATTATTTAACTGCCTGCATAGGGCTACAGTGGTACAGCATTTATCTATCAGCAGAGTTGGCATCTTTTAGCTTGGTAGATTATGGGCAGTACAGCTATTTGCTGAAGTTGTGGAACAAAACAAATAGGACGTTATAACAGTTTATGTGATTAGATAGGCATTAGAAGACCATTATTATTAATATTAAATAGTGAGTTGGAAAGAAGATAGCTAAACAAAGGATATACAAGCTACTGCATTTCTTCTGCTCCTGCAAGAGGGAGGCAATGGGTGACAGAGAGAACACAAAATTTTGCACTTTTGCAGAATGTTTATAGTTCCATTTTTGGGGACCCATCCTCTTAGTTTATGGACCACTAGCCTAGTGGTAACGATCTTGAACTATGAATTCAGACCCTTTCTCTGCTACTAAATGGTTCTAGACAAGTCATTTTTTATTTTTCCATCCAAAACATGACAACATTATTTTAATCATTTATTCTCATGTATATACCTCTTACTCCCAGTTTTGGATTCAAGGCAGTGGGTATCACAGATGAAAAAAACAACATTCCCTCCAATATTTCATAGAAGAAAAGCAGCAGAAATGTGGCCAAGTAACATCAGAGTATGGTCAAGATGGAAAATATTATTAATGAGGAAGAACACACAAACTAGGACAGGATGCAGAAGTGTGATTTTGCCTAAGCCTACTGGAAAAGGCAAGAGTCTGCCTGCTCCTTTCCTCTTCCCTCTGCTGATTTGTGTGCAAACTGCTTTTGCACTTCAAACTCAGATTGCAGCAACAGAAATAAGCTGAGGACAAATGGCAAAAGTGAGAGGGAGAATGAGGAACTGGGATTTTTTTCAAGGCAGTTGAAAAAGTGAGATGGAAGAGGATTAGCTAGGACTATCCCTGCCAAACTGGTACTATTGGAGGGTATGCTTATAGCTCCAAAACTCTTATAAACAAACAATTCTATTTAAAACAGCACCTTCTTAAAACAGTTTAAACATCAATGATAATAAAATTACAACACTCCCTATTAACAGATCCACCTTCAATAACCGAATAATGACATAATTCCTGTCTAACTAAAATGTTGTTTGTGTGTTGGTGGAAACAGGTCAGTGGGGGGGCAACCTAGCTTTCTGTGGGAAAGAGTTTCACAATAGCCTATCTTCCTGCACTGTTACAGAGATAATAAGAAGATAATATGTGTGACATAATCTGTGTGCTCTAAATACAAGATAGCCAATGTAATGTAGTAGAGAAAGTGTTGCATTAGGACTCTGGAAGACCAGGCTTCAAATTTCTTGGCCCTGGGCAGTGATGTAGATTTGAGTCAAATGACTCAGACTCAAGTCAGACTTAAGTCACTTCAGTGACTGGACTTGGACTTGACTCGGCAATAAATGATGCACTGACTAGACTTGACTTGAGACTTGTATATTTTTAGTGACTGACTTGCTGCCCTTGGTTTGGTAACATAACACATTCATCCAGAAACCTTATGACTTTGAACAACGCTTCCATCTCTTTTTGCCTACTGGTCACATGACAATCTGTCTCAAGCTCAAAGTCTGGGCACATTTCTCAGAGGTGAACAGCAAACAGGTTAGACAATGGGGTTAAGGCAGGCTTGAGGTCTGCTCAGAAGCCTATCTCTGCTGCATATCAGAGGAGCCTTCTAATTTTTCTCCTAAGAGCAGAAGACAAGACTCATCCTCAGAGTGCAGAGTGCATTTCTCAGAGGCGAACAGCAAAGGTATTAGGCAACAGGCTTGAGGAAGAAGGTTCCTTCTAAAGCTTTTGAAACTTCAGTAATAGAGAGTAAGAAGGATCTTATTTCCCACTTCTGAAAAATCCTCCAGCTTTGGAAATGGGGAGTAAGAAGGATCTTATTCCCCAGTTCCAAAGCTGCAGACTCTTTTATGTCCATTGGCACAAAAGCTTCCAGCTTTGGGAAAGAATAGTAAGAAGGATCCTATTCCCCACTTCTGAAGCTACAGATGGCAAAATCGGAAATGTGGAAGGCCAACTCTGCTTAAATTGTTAAAACTGACTTCACTCAACTCTGTCCAAAAATTCTGGGTGCAAAGTTGGCTCCCAGACTTGAGACTTGACTTGAAAGTATCTTCAAGAACTTAAGACTTGACTTGAGACTTGGAGTTGTTACCACCGTGTACTGGTCTGGCCTTGGGGGAACCAAAGATATCATTTGATATCATAATTCGGCCCTGTTATGCCACCAGCCAAGTGTTTGTGAGGCCACTGAACAAGCGTGAAGCTAGGCATGGCTACTATTTGCCAGATATTGCCAGATCTGCTTTAGGGGACCTCCTGAAACAAACACCCTCATCTGATAAATAAAGAGACCCTCTGCCCTGAGAGGGCATCCTGGCGAGCTAAGTGCTTAACTGCCGAGCTAGCTACATTTACATACCGGCCATAATATTGTCAATTCAGAACATAACTCAATCATGCAAATTCTGACCTTTCAGAGGCATTGTCTCCAACCCAAAACTTATTGTTTTTACTCAAGACCTGCCTAGCCTACGGTCATTCTTTCCCTGATAAAACCCCCCAGTTCTGAGAGCTCTTTGGAACTCTCGCCGGATCGCTCTGGACTTCTACTCTGCCTTGCTGCCGCTTGGTTCAGCAGATTCCCCTCGGCCGCCATGCCGGGTTTCCTCTTCTACAATTGGCTTTCCCGGGACTGCAGGATGGGTGGCGTATCACCCATTCCCCTTGAACTCTATTTTCCCTTTCTAGTTAGGAGTGTGTTTGTGCTTTTCTTTAATAACTGTTTAATAAATCTTAATTGTTATTTGAACTGTTTGCCTCCTCACTGACCTGATGCTGTATACATTGGGTAAAAGATCCCCGCTAAGTTACCCTGCCTCTCGTTAGCCAAGAGAGTGCTCCAGCTGATTTCCCCATCCTGGTTGCGTTTGTTTTAGTTGTTTGGGCACCCCTCCCGGGACCCCCAATTCACAGGGTAACCGAGTGAAAGACTTAAATACATCACTGCCCCTGGGTAACATTGGGAAAGCCACATTCTCTCAGCTGCAGAGGAAGGCAATCTCAAACTCTCTCTGAAGAAATCTTGTGAAAAAAAATTGGCAGGTTCACCTTAAGGACACCAAAAGTCAGAAATGATGTGAAGGCACTCTATAACCAAAAGTGAAGTGTTTTTATGTAATACATTGACAATGGCTTTACAGAGGAAATCCTCCTCTGTAGAAGAAAGGAGGAAAAAAAAAAGAAGAGAAGAAAAAGGCTTGTTTACCCTCACTCATTGACAGTTTCTTTTCCGACTTCTCTCCCTGCCTAGTTTATTAAATGTTTCTAGCAAGGCATTAATAAGTTCTTAAGTGATTACTGTTGCCCAAACCAATTTGCTCTCCTGTCCAGTTCGTCTACTTTTCAGAGACAATATTAGTATTGATTTCTGAACAGTTGCCCTTCACATCTCTAAATATTACGCACAGAGACACAAAGGCACTGCAGTCCCTGGCCGAGGCCTGGATCATTGCCAGCTGCCTGACTGTGACTAATACCAGTGCAGGGGAGCTGAGGAGGGAGAATGCCATGTCTTATGAAACCAAAGTCTGTTTGCCAAGTGCTGTTTTGTTTTGCTCGCTTGCAAATGTTATAGCTTCTTAAAACCTGAAGAGAGCTGGTATCTATCTCAGACATTATTCTTCCAAGATGGCATTTTAATTCCAGAGCCAGCCCTGAGTCCAGCTCTGGCCTAGATCAATAGTAATACAGTATATATTTATTTTATTTATATCTTATCTTTCCCTCCATAAGAGGACTAAAGATAACTTATAGAATTAAAACAAAAAAGTGCAAAAGATTATTTTTAAAAAATGCAATTAAATTATCTATATAGCTAAGGCAAATTTAGAACAACCACTGGGAAACAAGATAAAAGGCAGTACAGCACATTATTAAAAGTCCTTCCCTAAAAATTAGTCAGTTCTGGCAAGTCAGGTAGATTAAAAAGGTATTTGCCTGTGAACAGATAATAAAGAAGGGGCCAGCCTAACTACCAACTAGAAGGGAGTTCCAGAGCCAAGGAAAATCTAACAAAAAGGCCATCTCCTTTTCCCCACCAAACAGCATCTAAAGGATCTCACAGATCCTGAAGACCTCAGAGCACAGGCAAGCTTGTATGGTACAACACAGTCCTTCCGATAGGCTGGACCCAAGCCATATGGGGCATTGTAGATCAGAATCAGCACTTTGAATTGTGCCTAGGAAAAGAACAGTAGCCAGTAAAGCTGTTCTGTTAAGGCAGTGGTTCTCAACCTGTGGGTCCCCAGATGTTTGTGGACTTCAGCTCCCAGAAGCCCTAGCCACTATGGGCAATGCTCAGGGCTTCTGGGAGCTGAAGTCTAGAAACATCTGGGGACCCACAGGTTGAGAACCACTGTGTTAAGGAGATAAATCATCAGAGGCAACAATGGCCTGCAGGTCTTTGGGCCAGCTGATGTTTCTGACCACTTTTGGAGAGTAGGCTTGTGTGGAACATTTTACAGTAATCCAAATAGGATGCAACTGAGATGTGTGTCACTGTGGCAGAGAACAAATCTCCAGGATCAGGCACACATGGTGCATGCACTTTAGCTGTGTAAATGTGCCCCTGGTCACTTCAGAAGCCCAGGCATCCAGGCTTAGGGCTGAACTCAATAGTAAAACAAAACTGCATGTTGCATTTTTGTGGTAACAGAGATAAAAACTGTGGCCAATGTATTCCAGCAGTTTTAAGGTCTCCCTACATAGTAGCTGCTGGAGAAATTTTGTTACCTGCCTGACCATAAAAAACTGGGGTCCTCTAAGCTCTGAGTTGCTATACAACTAGGTTATCCTGGTTTTACCCCAAACCCAGATTCCCTGCATACTCATTTTCTTAATTAGGTGGCTCAGAAACAGGTCTAGCTCTCCTCATAATCCTTGCCTGGTCAATCTGTCACCACAACCTACCCCTGTAATATCCGTCTGGACTCAGGTTTTGGTCCTGAAATACCAGAGAATAACCTGCACTTGTACTCATGAATAGTGAAGGCTACCTATCAGATGGGAGTGCGCTGGCATTTAAATTGTCCTTCTCCACTTAGCACTTGGACAGCAGTATGCATATGGATTATGTCGTGTGGTGTATTTTTTTTCCTATTTGAATTATTGTGACTTTCACCCTAAATTTACATCTATACATATAAGTGAGCACACAAAAATGTTATTCCAGTCTGTATCTCTCTTCATATTCTTTCGGGTGATACATTTTTCTTCTTTGGTGATAGATGAGTGGCCATGCTATTACTTTGCCATTATAAAATATGATGATGCTTCAAGCATAGAAGACAATGAAGACCTGCTTAGGAAAAAAAAATGACACCAAAACAGCAATGACAGATGAAAGAAACTGTAACTTTCTTTATGACAGAAGCAACCATAGTCATGACAGAACAGATTGCTTCCTCTCCCATAGGAAGGGAATGAAAATAGAATTGGTTGCTGGGATGTATTAATTCAGGAAGCTCTGGGATCAGATTATGTGGCTGTTATAGCGGGATGAGACTAAAATCATTTAGACTAAAAATCATCAATTGCAAATAGCAATAAGAACTTGAGGGACAATTTCAAAGAAAACATTGTATAGGATGAGTCTGCACATGATAGATCTTGAGGGCTGAGCTGTTCAGTACAGATTTGGTGGGGCCTAGTAGTGGTTCATAGGTCTCTGTCATAGGCCATTCCCGCACTACATTGTTATAGTGTTATTATTCCACTTTCAATGTCCTGTGGAATTCTGGGATTTGTAGTTTACTGAGGCCCTCTGGCTGAGAATTCTAAACGCCCCTCCCTAAACTGCAAAGCCCAGGATTCCATAGGATGTTGAAAGTGAAATAACAGCACTATAACAGTGTAGTACAGAAATGGCTCATAGTTCATCCCTACCAATTTGTTCCAGCAAATGTTTGGAAAAGCCACTACACTGGCACCAGTGGGAGAGGGAACATAGTGGAGAAAATAACTGGCTGAAAAGATTTAATTCCCTTTATTTCATGCATAGTGGGTCTAGTTTCAAAGCTATTCTGCTTTGGAAACATCATAACATAATATCACTCTTTGGAAAAGAAGATGAAATTTGCCAAAATGGAAGACAGTAGAAAAAGAGGAAGACTGTGTTACAGATGCACTGATTGCATCAAGGTCATGGCCCTGAGTTTGTGAAACTTAAGCAGAGTTGTTGATGACTAGGACTCTTAGAAGTCTCATTCATAGGGTTGCCATGGGTTGAAGCTGACTTAATGGCAAATAAAAGCAATAATGTTTTTTTTAAAAAAATAAGCTCTGAAGAAGAGTGAAGTGTGAACTGCGCTGCTCGTTCTGTTATCAGACAATGACATTCCTATCAGCACAATTCAGCTCATATGCACTTAGCCTACATCCCCATAACATCTTCGGGGATGTGAGTTGTATCTCATATGATATCGGTAATGTGCAATGAGTGTTACAGATTGCTAGGTTGTAATGTTGAAAAGTAGAGATCAAATCAATTTGTCCCCCAAACTTCTCAAAATTTTGCTAAATATTTAATTGTTTTTGACAGACTTTGAAGCTAGATTTTCATATCTGGTAGTTGAAGAGCTATGACATTCCATGTTGAATATTCAATAGTTGGGAAGCAATAGTGCTTAAGATTTGACAGTTTATGATAGTTCATATGTAATAACACAAGTTACCTGGTAACTTTTGAGATTCTAGATCTTATTTTATGTCTGTGATAACAATCCAAAAAATCAAATGAATTTAGATTGAGATAGATCACTTTGAGGTAAAATATCACATTGAAAATTCAAATAGGAAATTTCACATACAAAACGGATATTTTTCCAGATTAAGGAAGATTTTTTTGAAAATTCTCTTGACGTCTAAAATCTAGTCACAAAATTTGTTTTGGACCCTGACTTGATAATTCAGAAAATGAGTTAATTCATCCTGGACTGATTTGGAAGTCATCCAATTCAATAAGGGTAAGAAACTGAATTTCATTATTATTCCAGATCTTCATTTCTCCTATTCATTACTGTAAAAATCAACATATGGCCAGTATAGCATTGTGGTTGCTAATGTGTGTTTGTGTTATAATGTAGTGTTTACTAGTGTTGGACTCTGGCTTGGGAGATCCAAGTGCCCACTGGGCATAAAACTGACTGAATGATTTTGAGTCAATTACCTCTCTGAACATGATCAGTTTCAATTACATCTCTTAGCCTGACCTAGTTATGAAGATAAAGTGCTATATAGCCACCTTGAACTCTCTAGAGGAAATGTAACATATAAATATAATGAATAACGAAATATGTATTTTTTTTGTCCTGCTTTTCAGATTTTGATGGAGTCTTCAGCCATATTAACCCCTTAAGGTCTTATTACATCAGCCAAATTTCTTATTTGTGTGTTTTTATGCTATGGCTCTTAAGATTTTTTTCCCCCAAAATGAAAAAAAAACCCTCAATAAATTTATTGAAATTTGTAGGTAAAATGAACAGAATCAGATCTTTCATATTTCGGAAGAACAGATGTATCAAAGTTTGTATCAGACTCTCTTAACACTTTGAGGACTTCCAAGAAAGGATGAGTTTGTCTCCTTGGGTGTTTTGTGACCAGTTGTTCGGCAGATCATCTAGGGAGCAGATATGGCTTTAGTTCAGAAACTTGCACATTTTGAGAAGGGAAGCTGCTGAGTTTTGTGGAAAAGAGGTTTTTTTTTGTTTTGTTTTGTTTTTTGGTGAGGTAGACAATTTGTTTCCTGTATCTCTTTCCATGAGTTTGGGGACAATTTGTATGAAAATGGCAAGGTTATAGAGATAGTTATAGACAAAAGCACTTTAGAAGGACAGAGGAAAGGTTGAAAAATGATGTTTGAAAACCAGAAGGGTGTTGTTTTTTTTTTTTTTTTGGTATTCTGCCTAATTGGCACCAAACAGAGAGGACAATGTGATGAGATTGATGAAAGGAAGGGAAGCACACTGGGAGAGACTGTCCTGTCTGTGGGTGCAGGTGCCGAGGTTACTGTGCCTATAGTCTGAGGAAAGAGCAAGAGGAGAAATGAAGCCAGTCCTGGGTCATACGTGGGGAATCAGCAAGAGCATAACCCAAGGCCTAGACACAAAAAGCAGTTTGAGTAGGGTACAGTGCCAGTCAAGAGTAACCAAAGAGAATAATCCAAGGTTGTACATGGCAAAGAGAGAATGACTTAAACACACAAATTTTTCAAAGTAAGCCCCCACTATTAAATCATCCCAGCTCCTACAGACTCACTAAAACAGTGCTAACATTCTCTTCTTGGGAGAAAGAGAGCTAACAAAAACACTAGATGAGCCCTGTTCTATATTAACTCAGTTTACCTCTCCCAAAGCAATGGAAATGGAGAATTCTAGTAAAACCAGTCAATATTATTAGAAGCCACAGCTCCTCATCTCAAAACTACATGTGACCTTTTCCTTCACTCTGATATTTTTCTCATAGGGTGACCTTGAAGAGAAACCAGTCAAATTTTGAAGACATACATTGGCAGAGATCATATGTTGTCAAGCACAGAATAAAAGTTCCACACGTTGAACCAAACTAAAGCTCCCTTTTTGGCACCCCCAGGATGAATAATTTCATAGAATCATAGAGTTGGAAGGGATCTCATGAACCATCAAGCCCAGCCTCCTGCTCAGTGGAGGATATCCAGCCAAAGCATCCCCCGCAGATAGTTATCCAGCTTCTTTTTGAAGATATCCAAAGACAGAAACTCCACCACCTCTCTAGGCAATTGGTTCCCTTGCTGAACAGCTTTCACTGTCAAAAGTTCTTTCTAATGGTCCTTCAAATCTATCCTCCTATTACTTCAAACCATTAAACTTGGTCCTACCCTCTGTGGAAGCAGATAAGAGGCCTGTCCCCTCCTTTCTGTGACTGCCATTCAGGTTTTTATGGAGGACAAGCATGTAACCCTTCAATTTTGTCTTCACTAAGCTGAAGAAGCCCAGCTTCTTCAACCTCTCCTCATGTTTTGTTTTATATATCTATTATCCTTGTTGCCCTTCTTTGAACCTGCTCCAGCTTGTCTATACTCTTCTTAAATGGGGCATTAAAAACTGAATGCTGTACCTCAGATGAGACCTGACCAGTGCAGAATATAGAGGGACTATTACTTCCCTTAACTTGGAAATTATGCTTCTGTTAATGCAGGCTAAAATAGCATTTACTATTTTTGCTGCAGAATCACAATGCTGACTCATGTTCAATTTATGATCAACAATAATCCTAAGGTCTTTTTCATTTGTAGCACTGCTGAGCAATGTATCCTTCATTTTATACTTGTGCCTTTGGTTTTTTTGTAGTCTAAAAGCAGAATTTTACATTTGTCTCTACTGAGTTTAATTTTCTAGTTGATCTAGGCCCTTTTGAATTCTGTTCCTATCTTCTAATACGTTACCCCCCCTTCCAATCTTGATAACAATTCCTTCTGCCCCATGATCTAAACCATTCATAAAAATGTTGAAATGTGATAGCCCTAGGATAGAATCCTGAGGCACTCCACTTGAGATCTCTTTCCAGTTTGAAGTGCAATCATTGAAGACAATTCCTTGAGCATGGTTTTCCAAACAGCTATGGTTCCATCTGACAGTGTTCCCATCTATTGCATATTTAATTAATTTAATTGCACTGTGATGCCTCCTTATGGCCATTCTGTTGGAGGGAGCTGGAGAAGGGCAAGCAAGGTAGAGGGATCAGAGAAACATTTAGCTATATTCCCACAGCCAAACAGAATGAGACTATTTTCTTTTGAGATCTTCTGTGGTCCACTGGAGGTCTCAGTGGATGATGTCATCAGCCTGCATCACATTATGGGAATATAGACAGATGGTTCTCTCAGCCCATCTGTTCTCTACCTGCAAAGGAATGGAGGGGGGCTATTGCAGCAAAATATGGAATCTTGGGCGGCGGGGAGCTTTTGGAGAGAATACTGACTTTTGCAACACATGCCTACCTCACTAACAGGATGCTGTCTTGTTTGTGTCTCTGCCTCTCTTCCAATGCAAATGACTACAGGTGTGTTCCTATTTTGATTCTAGCTGCTTTGGAGGAATGCTGTGTTAATTTAGACTATCTCTGGAATCTGTCTAAACCAGTCTGGGACTCATCTGAATTTGAAGAACTGGTCTGTTAGTAATTACTGTTTTAAAAAATAGTTATGGGGATGATGTGGTCTTGAAGAGGTGTCCTAAGAGGAGACAGCATTTTGCTGTGTGTGTGTATGTGCCTTCAAGTCATCTATTGACTTGTGGTGACCCCATGAATTTCATAGGTACTGTTATTAAATGGGACATCTCCTTTTAGAGAGGGAGGATATTGACAAATTACTTGCATTTTTTCCCCCTCTCAGTTTCATGCAATTGGATTTGGAAGGCTTCAGAGCTGAAACAATGGCCCTTTCCACACGAGGCTGGTGAATCGGTTTGTGCCATTTCTTACTGGATTTTCTGGGCTCGAAACAAGGCAGACTTTCCATTTCCTTCCGCACAGCTACTGCATATGTTCCATTCTGATTCGGAGGAGTGTGAGTTCATGAATCCACACTGCCTCCGCAGTGGCCACTCCCACTACTCCCCTCACCCTGCCCCATCAGCTATGATTGACCTTTTTGTGTGTGTGCATGGTTTAGTACATCATTGCGTACATGCATACATGCGTATATGTGAAAGTCCATGCTACCCCCGGCCCCTCCCATGAGCCCTCCCCTGACTACCAGTTCTCATTGGTGCAAATGTATGTGTCTGCACCATGGGGGTGCATTTAGTCAGAATTATGTGCAGAACGAAGGTAAATAAACTGGACTTAATCTGCTCCAACGTGCAGAAGACCTCCGTGGCAAGACGCATTGGCCCACCTTAATAACCGCGTGTGGAAAGGGCCTATGTTTCATTCACTTTAAGGAAGGAAAAGAAGTGATCCCAGATCCCTTGAAGAAAGTGAATGAGAAAAAGTGATGAATCAAAGGAGGCATGATGGACTACTGCTAAACGAATAAGAAAATCTGCCTGCACTGATAATAAACATTGCGACTGCTTCCATAATGACTCCCCAGATCAGCTTGTTCAAACTGTAGTCATGAAAGAAAAATAAATGCACCCAGCAGAGCTAGCCTGTTTATAAAATATAGAAGGAAAAAAATGCAGAGCTTGTCCTCTTTTTAGAATTAAGGGCATACTGCTTAAATGAAGTCTCCAAGACAAGTCCACAGGACTTAGAAAATTTAAACTGAGGGATCATCCAGACTGATGATTTGTGCTGGTTATGTTGCACCATTTAATACCAGCTCTTGATGTTTCATTTCACTTCCTGGTGTAAGTGCTCAATCACCCCATTTTACTTCCAGATGTGCTGTAATCTTCACGTGGTCTCCTTCTGTTTTTGTCCCCAGTGTGTTCTTAACAATTTGCTTTATTATTATTATTCATTCTTTCCAGAATTTTAACATTATTCCTATGAGGAGCTATGGCAGAATTGTGTTTCTTTTTCTTTACTCAACTCTGTGTTAGAATTAGCAACCTTTGCATGCCCATTCTCACTAACTTTTAGTTTGTGGACTTCCTGTTTGTTTTATGACACCCTCTATCTTCTTGCACCACTTTTTCAGCCATTTCTCCTCCTCTCCTCTCCTCTCCTCTCCTCTCCTCTCCTCTCCTCTCCTCTCCTCTCCTCTCCTCTCCTCCCGTTACACTAGACCATATGTTTGACTATGATTAAGTAATTTGGAAGTAAAGTTACTTTCAATATTTTTAACAAAGCTTATTTCTTTCTCTATTAGACTCTGTGGACCTTCTGTGGGTGTGGGTGAGCATAGGACTGATTATTGCTCAGCTTCTCTCTTGCCAAATTGCTCTGCTTGAGAGATACAGTACTATCTCTAACATTTCTCAACAAGTTGAGGGCTTATTTTGTTTTTAAAATAGCTTCCTTCACAAAAGGGTTGCCTGATTGAGGACATGGGAGAGAGCCTTCTCAGTGATTGCTCCCACCCTCTGGAACTGTCTTCCATGGGAAGATAGACTGGCTCCCTCCCTGCTTTCCTTTTGTAGCCAGGCAAAGACATTTCTTTTTAAGCAGGTTTTTAATAGGTAAGCTTTTACTTATTTATTAGCTGTTTTTAAAATGTATTGTAAGTTGCATAATTTTATATGTTTTTTAACCTTTTGGAACCTGCTTTGTGTCCCACCTTGGGAGAAAAAGCAGCATATAAATTCAATAAATGAATGAAAAAAAAGTAGAAAAACAGTTTCCTGAAGAGGTGTTGGTCATGGGACATAGAAATGAAATGGGCCTAAAATGTGGCCTGCAAAAGCAGTGCTTGGAATTGTGAGGAGCTGAGCAGGTTTCTGAAGCCTTGAAATAAAAGACAGGGATGCAGGCACACTTTTATTCCCATTTAAGATATCTCAGCCCACACCCCTAGTCTTTCCATTTCCAGCAACTTTCTGTGCATGTATAGACAGAGTGTCCCCTCCTGCTCCATTTCTTGTCAGCAGGATGGCTATTGGCAGCAGCACTTCCTTCACCCTCTCTTCTCCAAAATGAAGCATGAAAGCTGGGTTGTGGGTGAGGCATGAAAAATTAACACCCATAGCCATGCCATTGCACACAAGAAGGTGTTGCATGCCCAGGGGTGAGGAATGCACCAGTAATACACACGGACACAGGATGGGAGAAAATAAGGCCACAGCTTTATTAGCTACAGTTGTCTCTTGGGTTGGCCATGCATGGGTCTGGATATGGGAATCAAGCAACCTGCCTGTTTATCAGTGAAATGAACCAGCTGCCCCACTGCCGACACCACTGGGCCAACAGAGAAGGAAACTGGCAAAAACACCTCTGAGTATTTCTTGCCTAAGAAAACCCTATGAAATTCATGGGGTTACCACAAATTGACAAGTGACTTGAAGGTGCACACATGCACAAACACACACACATCAACAAAAAAGAAGGTGGTAAGAATTCTGGCAGTGAATAAAATTGATTTAAAAATAGTTTAAATACTTGATGCAATCTGGAATAAAATAGTCAACATTCACAAGCTGAGTTTTTTGTTTAAAAAAACAAACCGCTAAACACCTAAAGTTTTCTGAAATTGTGCATTCAACTGTTATAAAGATTTGCCGCCATGTCAGTGGCCATGTTGATTGGCAGAATCTCAAAGTTGTGCCTCCCAAAGTGACTTACCCAAGTTTTGACTAAAGAACTCTTTGCCCATATCTGTTTTGCAAGGACATGAGTGAATGGCTAGAGCCAATACGGCTGGCTTCTTTCCTCAGTTGAAAATGTGGCTTTTTAATTGAAAAGGAGATGTCACCCAGGAACATAAAAGAAAATATGGAAGTGTTTTGTTTGTTTTCTACGGTGGGTAATTGCAAATATTCAGATCCTGGCAAAATGTGAATGATACTCAATAATAACTTAGTGTGTGTATACACAGGATTTACACCTACTCTAGAAACTCTGGAAACTGGTGAATGCAGCATGTGTATGACTGGAATCTTCTTGGTGTCATACATATATGTAGGTTCTGTTATGCATGTGGTTGTACTTTTTTGGCCAATGTGCAATGGACATATTCAGTTCATGGTTGCATAATTGTAATTCTACAAGTGTAACTGCTTCACTTGGGCCTGAACCTTACTTGCCATACTGTGTTCTCCATTTCACAATAGGACAATAAGCAGGCACACTGGCAGATACAATAGTGTTCAGCAAACAAGTATTGTGCAGTCACTGTATAACTATGTGAATACAAATTTACACTACATAAGCATGATGTATAATGTCAGCCTACATTTTCCAAGGGGCAGCCACATTAGTTTGTTGCAGCAAAAAAACAATAAATAGTCCTGTAGCAATAGCTTAACACATTCATTATTACATATGCTTTTGGACACTATAACCCATTTCCTCAGATGCATGAAGTGATATCCTAAAGTTGGGGTGGCACTAGAAAATGTAAACAGTGAGATTAGAGGAAAATGAAATGCACAAAATACAGACAGTGGCAATTATATTAAAGCTTTGCTGATAGCCATTCATAAAACAGTGCTGGTGCTTTGGTACAGGTAAGCTAATTAACTCATGTAGTGTTTTATTGAAATTCAGGCCACAGGCAATAGAACTGAACTTCTTGATATATTAGAATTCAGCAGTTGCACATTGCTGTCTCCCTTTCTGTTGTTCAAGAACAACCACCTTCAAGTCAATAACACAGCATCTTGTAAAATTTAAATATCCTCCCTATCTTTTTTTGAAAATTGCTGTTTATTGTGTAAGATTGTCATCCATTTCTTCTTTTGTGTAAAGAGTATCCTATGTGTTGTGCCTAGAATGCAGAAGAGCATGTATTGCTGGCAGTTGATACCCAGACCATTTCTGCACTACGCTGTTATAGTGCTACTTTCAACACCCTGTGGAATTCTGGAGTTTGTAGTTTACTGAGACCAAAGAGCTCTCTGGCTGAGACTTCTAAATGCTCCTCTCTGAACTGCAGACCGCAAGATTCCATAGGATGTTGAAAGTGGAAAAATAGCACTATAACAATGTAGTGTGGAAATGGCCCACATTAACACATTGGAAGATAAACAAATGAACGAACTCTTGATTTTGGAGGTGATATTACTAGGGCTTCTAGCTGTGTTGCCTGTATTTTGTAAATATGGGGACAGATGTCATCTGGGATTTTTGCAGATGTTGTTCCTTGTGTTTCTGTCTCTGTCACATAGTCCATTATTGCCAGCGAGCTGGAGTTTGGGCTTAACAGAGGTTTCTACAAACATGTACATATGAAACAACAAAGCACGCAACTGCTTAGCATACTAAACTAGGGATGTGAAAATATTTGCAAACTTTCTTGTCTTTGACAAGAAAGGGCATGTTGACGCTTTGAGACACCCTGTTGAAAAAAAAAACCCTATAAACTTCCCTAGATATTTTACCTTTAAAATGAGAGTGAAAAAAGAAGCAGTTTTAAAATTTTTGCTTTGTACAAAAATACATTTCATCCAAGAATATTTTTTTACACAAATGATGTACTTTTAGAAAAAATCCTTTTTTTCACAAAAACATATTTTATAATTTTTTGAGAGCAAACAAATTTTCTTAAAGTTTTTGAAAGAAAAAGTTCTGAAAGGGTGAAAAATAATTGAAAAACCTCTTGTAATCTTACCCAGTGGGTAAAAAACGTTTGATAATTTTCTTTCTTCTCTGTGAGAATAATATAAGAGAAGATTCAAATCCCTGAACTAACTCTGATATTTTTTTCTTCAAATAAGTCCAGGTTTGAAGAATAGGTGGTCTCAAAAGAAGTACGTTAGAACTTTCTTTCTTGCTGAAAATCTCCCTGAGTTGCCTTCTCAGAAGATAAAGAGTTCCAGGCCAGGTTTCCATCACAATCAAAAATCTGATGATTGTCAATGGAGGAGAAGTGTAGTGGGTAAAGAAGAGCCAGCATGTTGTAGTGGTTTGTGCATAGGACTATGACCTCGTAGACCAGGGTTTGATTTCCTGCTTGGCCATGGAAACCTACTGGATGATTTTGGGTGCATCACACACACAGCCCCAGAAAACTCTGTGATGGGTTTGCCTTAGGGCCACCATAAGTCAGAAATGACTTGAAGGCACATAATAACAACAACAAAGAAGAGCTAAGTATCCCTACTTGCTGCTCTTCCACTCCACACCTGGCTTTCATATCAAAAACCACTTTGCAGATGACAGATACATTGAAGTTTTAGTACACACTAGTGTCTAATCAATGGGATTACCTTTCCATAGATTGTGTGCTCCAGTGATGCAAGAGGCTATGCTGATGGCAGTAGTGCTGCTGCTAGGGTCTCCCATGTCAAACAGGCTTTTGCTGAGAAGCCAGATCACATGTGCCAAACAGTTACTGGGCAGCATCTGTAGGAGGAGGATCTCTCATTGATGGAGGATCTCTCAAAGACAATGGAGTACTGATGCTTATTAGTACCGTGAAGAAGGAGGCACAGCAAACCTCCTTTTGAATATATTTTACTATGAAAAGCCTATGATGAGACAATCCAAAATGAAACAAGAGATACTGCCAGAAGATGAAACTCTCAGATTGAATGACACTCAATGAGCTACTGGGGAAGAGCAGAGGACAACTATGAGTAGTGCTGTGCTTGAGTAACTGGGCTTAGGCCTAAAGGACATTCAGCTGTTAACATGTTCGGAGACAAAATGGAAGTCTGAAGTAGCATAATGAATATTGAAAGGACATGGAATGTGAGAGGCATGAATCAGGGGAGGCTAGATATTGAAACAAATTGAACACATAAATATTGCAATGTTTGGGGTGAGTGGTTTAAAGCGGACAGGAATGGGACATTTTGAGTCAGATAAGTACACTGTATTTTACATAGGAAATGAAAATCTAAGAAGAAATGGGGTGGCATTAATGCTGAGGAGAGATGTAACAAAAGCAGTCAGGATTTAACACAAAATCTGACCAAAACATACCAGTAAGACTTCAGGGAAAACCTACCAATATAATCATAATCAAAATTTACTCCAACTACATAGACAGAAGAAGAAGAAATTGAAAGACACTGTGCTGGAGTTCAGGAGGAAATGGGTCACACACCCAAACAGGACTTCTTGTTAATCATAGGTGATTGGAATGCAAAAGCAGAAACAGAGCAGAATCAAAGACTGTAGGGAAAATTGGCCTAGGGTCAAGAAATGAAGCAGGAGAGCACCTGACTGAAATTCGTGGGGCCAACAATTTGTTTATGACCAACATATTCTTCAAACAACCAAAAGAAGTGATCTGGGTATCTCCTGACAGCCAAAATAGAAATCAAATAAACTGTATAATTGGAAATAAGAGTATGGAGAAGCTCCATTCTCTCTGCAAATACAAGACCAGAAGCAGATTGTGGCACAGATCATGAGCTACTAAAATCAGAAAGTAGAGTAAAGCTAAAGAAGAATGTTAAACCAGCTACTGTGCTAACATACAACCTCAAGAACATCTGCATAGAATTTCAAGATACTCTACAAAAACAGATTTGCACTATTAAGCCTAATTGACCAGGAGTCAGAAGGACATTGTCAGGGAAGAAAGGAAAAAGACACCATCTGCAGCCAAAAAGAAAGATGAGCCTCTACAGATGACAAATAAAATTCTTCAAACAGTTAAGGACAGATGAGAAGCAAAATTTTAATTTTCCATGCAAGTGGGAAAACTAAGACTTGGAAGGGCAGCTATGAAGGATCATGTAGTATAAAGATACACTATATCATTAAATACTAAAGATAAGATTGTCTGTGGCATCGTATTTCCAATTTCTATGTGTGATTGCAAAAGTTGGATAGTGAAGAAAGCAGATAAGAAAAAAAAATCGCTTATTTTAAACGTGGTGTTGAAGCAGAGTTCTACAGATACTCTCGACTGTGAAAAAGCGAAATAGATGGGTCCTAGACCAAATCAAGCCTGAACTCTCCCTAGAAGCCAAGATGACTAAACTGAGTCTGTTTTTCTTTGGACAAATCATGAAAAGGAATGACTCACTAGAAAAGACAATAATGCTTGGTAAGGTAGAAGCTAGTAGGAAAATAGGAAACCACATGACAGGGGATAGACTCAATCAAAGAAGTCATGGCTGTGAGTCTGCAAAACATGAGCAGGACTGTCGATGACAGAGTGACTTGAGGTCTCGCATTCATAAGGTGATGACCTTATGTCTATGGCCGTTTCCGCACTAGACTGTTAAAGTGCTATTATTCCACTTTCAGCATCCTATGGAATAGCACTATAACAGTCTAGTGAGGAAATGGCCCTAATCATAAGCTGCTCTGATATGAGTGAACAACTCAGAAGCTAGGATCAGAGCTTGGAAAAGTTACTTTTTTTTGGACCGAAACTCTCTAGCTGGAACCAAATCAGGTTGTAAACTCAGACCAGATTTCAATTTGCTGAATCCTATGCAGTACAAAGCTATAATGTCCTTAGTTTTTCACCAAAGCTTATGGCTAAATGAGAAGTAAATAGAGTTTTCATGAGTAGAATTTGCAATATCTTTTTCTATCACACAAAGGATCTATAAGTTTCAGTTTGGTCAGTGGGGTGGGCATAAGAGTTTGCTCCAGTATTGAGGCTCTTGTCCAAATTGCTTTCATCTCCAAGTCTGCCATTAGCTATAGAAAGGTATAAGGTCTATAACACAATTGTACAATGGATTCACTGTATACAGAAGGTTCATCTCCAGGTAGGTTTGGGAAAAACTCTCCTTATCAGAGGGATTGCCACAAGTACATGATGACAAATTGTCTTTGAGGTCTTTTATTCATGAAGTTGCAGTAAGTTGAATCTGACTTGATGGCAAGTAATGATAATGACAATGGTTTGGCATCAGTAACAATAAACATGTAGTTTCAGGTTGAGCATTGTTTTCTGTGTTGAGGGCCCCATTTCCCTGGCAATAATTTTTCAGGGTTTGCAGTATGCAGGGCTAGTTAGCAGTGGATGATTACAAAAACAGCTGAGATCATCCCTTTTTCTCTCTGTCTTCTCACCTAGCGAGGGAAGTGACATATCGTTCCTGTAGTTAGTGTCTGAAATTAGACCAAGAGCCACATGGGATCAAGATGAGGGCTGCATGTGACTTTAGGGCTGCAGATTGTCTATACTACATGTTGGAAATACTGAGCTAGATCTTAGCTAGTATATGGCCCAGAGTAACTGATTCAGTGTAAGGCAGATTTTTATGTTCTCAAGATTTAGCTCTTCTGTGTTCCAACATGACAGCTCCCTTAAAGCTGCTTTGTGAAACAGCAAAAAAGACTTGGGGGAATTTATCTATGGGATACACACTCACAAGCAGTTTTATTCTTAGATCACAGTTTGGAAAAGTAACTTTTTGGACTACAATGCCCCAAACCATTCAGACAGCAGTGGGGGATTCTGGGAATTGTAGTCTTAAGAAGTAACTTTTTCTAGCTCTGTTTCAGGAGTGCTGATTCAGTGAATTCCACCTTCCTCCCTTTCATTAAAATATGAAAACCACAGCTTGAGTAATGCTGTCACAGGAATGTTGTAATCAAGAAATGGCCCTCAAACGGGGCATGTTCTCAGAAGCACCTTCCATCAGTGGCTACTGGTCAGAATGGCTATATATCACCTCTAGTGTCAGACACAACCTGTCTCTGGCCCTTTCCACACCACCCTCCCAATCCACCATGGGGATGGGACAAGGACAGGACTTCGGCAATGGTTTTGCATGACGTCGTTGTGGTCCCATTCTTCTCCCATCTCCAGGCAGCACAATCACAGATTAAATCATTTTTCCTGTTAATGATCTGCAATTGTGCCACCATTGCAGACTTACCTGTCCTGCAGAAGCCCAGGAAGTGCAATGGCTGTGGTTCCTGCCCCAGTGCCACCTGGGAAGGCACCTGGCTGTGCTGTGGAAGGAAGAGGTGTGGGCATCGTGCTTCCTTCACTATGGAGCTAGCTGGTGTGGAGGGGAGCGCCCACACCATGGTTCCCTCCTGGCAGAGCCAGTGCTAGGATCCCCACTGGAGGACTCCGCAAAAAGGTAGGATGTGGAAAGGACCTCTGTATATTTCTTGTTGAAGAGTGCAAGATGGAGGGTGCAGTTATACTCATGTCTTGCAAGTGGGCTTCCTGAAGTGACTTATTGATTAGTATGTGAAGAGAATGTTGCACTAGATGGGTCTTCAGTTTGATCCTGAAAAGATCTTCCTATTTTTTAAAGAAATAAATAACAATTAAGGTCAAATAGAATATTTTTCCTTGCAAGCTCAAATTAAAACAAAACACAATCAAATTTAGCATTATTTATGAAAACAGCTAATATGGTAGGTTCAAAGTTAAATCAATGTCTTAACTTGCAGAATCTACCATTATTTACGCTGTTCAGTGTGGGATCTCCAGTGTCCCCACAGGTCTGGTTAATTAAGGGAAAAGGATCTCTGCAAACTCTTCTCCCACCCCCTTTTGGCTACCCCCCTTCTTTATTTGGAGAGGTTCCCACAGAACACGCTCTTCTGGAACGCTATGCTTTAAAAAAATGAAGTGAAAAATGAAGTATGTGTCAGCAATTTAACTACTTTGACAATATATAAAATCAGCTTAAGAAATATTAGCAACTTGGCCAATATTCCTGATAATTAAAAATGGATGTTATGACAGAATACAGCAGTCATTAAATATATATCAGGTTTTGAGTGTATTTAAAACACTGCCCCTACCATAAATTTTGAAGCCTCATAAAAATGTGGCAAGTTTGTGCTACTTTAAATATATCTGATATATTGTCCTATATATTTGAATTATTAATGTGCAATACAGCCAACGGAATAGTAAATTCCTGCCAGCTGCAGCTCTATGCAATCATTACAGAAGGAATTGTGCAACTCCATCTGATGTGAATCAGCAGAGATAAGCAGTACACAGGCTCCTCTAATTTGGATGCTACGTCATGCTGAAATGTCCAGGACTCTTCATACCTACACATGTGAAACTACATTTTCCATTCATCATACCTTCTCTGGTGCTATAGGTGGCACATCATCTATCTGTGGTTTATGGGGCAAGATAAGAGGTTCAGCTTTATCATCCCCTCCAACATTTCACAGAAGAAAACTGGGACACATATTCCCAAGCAACATCAGAGTGTGGTCAAGTGGATGAAAAATATTATTGAGGAAAAAGACACGCATGAGAAGAGGCTGCAGCAGTTTGCTTTTGGCTAAGTCTACAAGAAAAGGCAAGATTCATCCTTCTCCTCTGCTGTCCCTCCTACAAAGTACTTTGAATTCAGTTTGCAGCAATTGAGGTAAACTGAGAGAAAGTGGTAGAAGATAGAAATGGGAAAATTTTAAAAGCAGCTGAAAAGATGGGATGGCAGAGGATTAATCTGGACTGTCCCTTCTGAATTAGGACAATTGTGGGGGGTGGTATACACTGCATGTTGCCTTCCACCAGCTCACACTTTCTTTGTATACCTAGTCCAATATTATCTTCACTGACTGGTAGTGGCATTCAGGATCATTGTTTGAGTGGCTTGAGGAGTGGTTTTGCCACCTGAGCCACTGGCCAAATGTCACACCAGGATGTGCTGTCACATGGTGTCATGCAAGGCTCTGCTAATTAATTTAAGATGGTGCTGCCCTGATTCAGATACCTTCATTGTTTCTGCTCCCCACTCACTCACCTCTGGCCATTTCCACATGATGGGGCTCTTGCGAGTCATCCTGTCACAGTCCCAGCACGGAAGGGAGTGTGGGAGGAATGCTCCCTTCCACACAGGATGGGCTCCCTGCCTCTGTATTGCAGAAGGAATTTCTGTTCACCTTTTTGGAGCTGTGTGGGAATTTTTTTGCTGTGCTGTGTTTGGATAGTTAGACTTCCTTTTGGTCTACTTCATGTTATGTAATCTTGGAGCCTTTTGGCTACAGTTTATAAATTGGCTAACTGGTTAAACGTTGCTTATGTGCCACAGCTGGAGGGATGCAGACATTTTGTCTCTGTCAGCACTCCTTGAAAGCTTGCAGGAGCACTGCAAGGTGAAAGAATTCACCTATTTTTCTCTATCATTGCTGACCAGCTTGTGGGGGGATGTGGTGGGTTCTTGTCCCAAGATGACTTCCTCAGGAAAGAGTGCTGACTAGTGCAACCTGGAGGAATCCTTTGGGACCCTCTGATGCCTTCATGGGGTCAGGCTAGGATGAACCATGGGGTTTTTGACCCTGGAAGTCTCCAGTTCTGGCTTAACCAGGTTCCCCTGTGCAAATTCGTGCCCACACATCCCATTGGCTGCCATCTTGCAGCTTCTTGAAGTTAATAAAATTCTAGCCTTACTTCACCAACTCCTGGGTCTAGTGTTCTCATTTGGTGGGAGGGCAATAGGAAAGAAAGGAAAAATGAAGTGTTTACATGGAAGGGAAAGTAAGGTCCTAAACTGGCACTTTTTATAGCTGTCAAAGTCTGGATGCAAAATAGACTCTGATATCTTCAAAATGTTAGCTTTAATTTTTAAAAAAGAATAAGCAAGTGTCTAGTTATCTTGGCTAGAAGGATGTAGGCTTGATTAAGTGTTCCTTGTCCCATTTCCCTGAGTAAGAAGGAATAACCTCATTTCCCCTTGATTTGGGAACAGGCAACTGCTTCTTTGGCTAAGATTTCTGTCTTAACTGCCAGTCAGAAAAATATTCTCTTTCCCCACTCTCTTTCTCTCTGTGTGTGTTTGTTTGAATGACAAGCTCTGAGCAAGTGTGGTACTTAATGCATAATGCTTAATGACATCATCTGGGGCTATTCTTAGATCTCAGGTTTTGGCCTGAAAAAGTCAAGAGCTTGGGACAATCCTGAATGGAAAACTCTACTGTGCATATGGGCATTCGACTGATTATTGTTCAATTTCTTCTTTGTCAAGTTGATTACTCTGCTTGAGAGATCTAGTATGGTCTCTCACATTTCCCGGCAACCCACAGCCCAGGTGGATGTGGGAAAGATTTCAAGGGAAAAGAGGGCGTTTTGGTGGATTACATATTATTTAGAAGCCATTATTTAGTACAAATATTTCAGAGTGGCTTGCAAGTAAAATAATAATGTGCAGAATAAAATCTATAATAAAACCATAATGAAGGCAAAAGCAAACAACAGTATACAATGACAGTAATAACACTGAGTAAAAAGGCCTGGGAGGTTTTTTTTTTAAAGGTCTGAGGCAACATCAACATAGACCAAGTATGAAAAAACTGCAGCCTGAAAAGGGTCCAGTGAATGAGTCTCAGCACCCCACCCCTCCGTATTCTCTATCTCTCTCAATTTTAAAGCACTTTTTAAAAAATAGAAAAAGGTCCTTCACACCATCTAGGAGGCATGCAGAACAATTTTGATAGATTTTTGGCTCCCTGTGTTGTTTAGGTGCAGACTGTATAAGTGTGTGTGTACGTGGGGGGCTTCAAATCAGCTGGTTTTTGGTAACTTTCTGTTCTGAAAAAAGTCCCCCTTGAACCTAAAGCAGCCCAGGAGACTCCCTCCCCCAAAAAACAACTGGTGAAATTGCACTCATGTCTGGTGAAGGGCCATCTCCAGTATGTATGTACGTACCTATGTATGTACAGTCCTCCTTCCTGATTCATGGTTTTGACCTTTGTGAACCTGATTATTTGTGAGGTGCCTGCTTGCCTCCCCCCTAATCCTCCCCTCCCATTCTCCTGCCTTTGGCCCAGGCGTGAAGACCTGCTCAAAAGTCAAGCAAATGACAGGGGGCAGCCCCGTGTGTGTGCCTTCTCCAAGTGCATGGCTGCCTATTGCCCAGGTACCTGGAAGGCAGTGTGCTCAGGCAAAATGCAAGCGAATGGCAGGGGAAACCCTGGAAGGAAATGGGAAGGAGAGCACTCAGTTGGGTGGGGGGAGTTAGTGTTTTTTTTTTTTTTACTTTCGTGGTGGTTCTGCTCCCCAAATTCTCACAAAAGTTGATGGGCTACTGTATGTATGTATGTATGTTTAAATAAATTAATATGAGTGCATGTGCAGCCTTATGTGGTTGGATGAGGCCCTGCGTGACCCCCAAACCTCAAGCTCTACCAATTTGTCCTTTCTTAGTTTCTTCTTTAAAATATGTTGAACTTTCTTAAGTAATTTCATTATTTTATGTTACTGTCAAGATTACTGGTACTTTTGTAAAATTCCCTGTGTCTCAGTAATCATCAGAATGCTGTATTGAAACCATGGTTATTGTTACAATATACTTTTTCACACCCATAAAACTGTAGCCCATTTGAATCCATTATGTACCTGCTGTCTTCTTTGTGACAGTTCAACCAAAAAGCCAAAGGCGTCTAGTTTAGACTCTGATTTTTATAGCAGTTAAATTCTCCTGGCTCAGAGCCTGAGGAACTACATCAATTAATGCAATACCTGGCCAGCTGTTCCGATCTGTCTCCCAAGGAATAATTATTCCTAATCTGACATGAGGTGATTAACTAGCACCTAAAATCTCCAGGATGTAAAGAGCAATTCAGCTTTACCAATTGCAAATACAACTGCTGGTCTTAATTAAACTTGGCTGAGTTCTCAGTTGCCTTGTAGCCTTCTTTTGAATGCATGCATATGAAGAATATATGGAATGCTTAAAAAAATCTAGCTCATTGAGTAGAGCAGGTGGGCAGGAATGGTGTGTGCGTTTTCATATTTGCAAATCTTCTGTTGCATGAAGAAAATTACAATGAAGTGTCTTGAGGCCCTTTCACACTACACAACTATAGCACTATGCTTCTACTTTAACTGCTATGGGTACATCCTATCCTGGGTTTTGCAGTTTGGTGAGGCACTAAAGCTCTCTGGCTGAGAATTCCAAATGTCCCTCCCTAAACTGTAAATTCCACAGTTCCATAAGACATTGCCATGGCAGTTAAAGTGGAATCACTGCACTATAAATGTGTAGTGTGAAAAGGCCCTTATTCTCAGATGCAGTCAAGAATGGCAAGGGATCATACTAAGAGTTTCCTGGTTTGTATGCTGTTATTCCTTGTACTGAACAAGAGAATGAAAAGGTTTTTGAATGACAACACCTAGAATAAATCAGAATGGCTGCTGAGGGCTGGGGCATTCTGGGAGTTGTACTCCTCCCCACAGCTTTGGTTCTATTGTACATGTTTTTGTGTAAATCCTCCTGTGTTGAGAGATATTTTACAGCAAATAAGTAATATGTTTGTCCTGTTATTAAATAGCTGTGTTTTATCTTCTAGGCTGGGAATGACTGATCAACCACCCACATATCACAAGTGGCATATGTGCCCAAATTGATAGCATCCATGGAAAGGGGCTGAAAGTGACCGTATGGGGGGCAGTTCCATCTTCGGTTTTAATTCAGGAACTGAATACATTCTACTGGTCTATCTTGTGAATGACCTCATTCAGTTGTCCAAACACTAGCATGGAAACCTATATTTCTGTGTTTGCAACATGGTAAATGTTAAGTCTCATTTTGCATACTATATTCTGCCATGCTGGGTGGGAGATTTGGGGAACTGTGGACCAGGCTCAGTACTGAGCCACTTGAGATTTCAATGTGGAGGAAAGATAGGTATTTTTATCCTTTGGATTCCAGCATGCTCATACCACAATGGGCTGTATCCCAAAAGCTATTCATTGATTATTTCCAGACTTGATTCTGCTATAAATATATCCAGATCATGCCTAGTCTCTGCCTGAGCAACACCCAGATTTTCCAGATTGTCACAGCTTGCCTATCCATGGCTGCTGCTGCTGATATCACCGGTATCTTAACACCAACTTTTACCAGTTTTCAGACATCCAATGTAATAGTTATTAAATTGATCTGATTATTTAGTTGTATACTTCACCATGTTAATGTGTAAATATTATATTTTTACTTACATGTTGTTTCTTGGTATAAGATTTTAAGCTGATATATATTTGTATTTATTTTCAATACAGCCCCTGGAGAAGGCCAGTCAGTTTATGTGCAGGCTGAAATGTATAGGGCTTTTTAAAGAATAAATTTGGACCATATGTAGGTAGCCCAGTCACCTTTTTTTTAACTCATGATTTCACAATTTCCAGCACATGCTCCTGCTCCAAATATGGGGCCGAAGGGCAATCTTAATCAGGAACAAAACAAAATACAACTAAACTAATGTGTACTTCCAAAGTTTTAAACTATTAAATAATCTGTTAAAATTAATTTGAAATAATTTAAAAACATATTTAAAACATGAAGATTAAAGTCCAGCATATCTCATTTAAAAAAAACAAAACAAAACAAACATCTATCCTATACTTTTGCCACAACCACTTGAAACTCAAAGGCCCATCTAATTAGAAAGGTCAACAAACAGTTAATGTTGATAGTCAGAAGAGAATACTGGCAATTTTAGAAGGCTCTTTTTTTGCTGAATGTCAGCATTCACTGAGGTGTATTGTTGGATGCTGAGGTATGCTGTGTATGCACCAGCTGTGATGGCTGTCTTATTAGTGGGACAGAGAATCTGTTCCAGTCTGAATTGTAACCTATTCTGGAAACAGAGTTTAAATGAGAGGTATCAGGGACTGTCACACTGCCATCTTCTGCTCCTCCTGCTTTTGTCAAACTAGGGAGGCTACTTGCTGCTGTGCTGACCTGTGATAGGAATAATGCTTGCAGCTGTGTAGTTGACTTAACAACAGGGAGGTCCAGGAGATTCAGCAACCAGAGGGATGGGCAACACAGGTATAAAACCTGGTGTTATGTTGTAGTCAAAGGGTGTTGGATTTGGTCCACCACTGGAAGACTGTGGCAGAAAGAGAGACGCAAGGGCAGAGCAATAAGGAAGAGCCAGCAACCCACCATGGATGTAAGGACTTTCTTAGGGAGAGTAGAGGGAGGTCGAGGAAGAGCTTTTCAGCTGACTCTCCCTCAGGATTTGGCTACTAACTGCATAAGCTGTGGCTACTGTCTTGATAAGCTTTGAGTACCATCATCATAAGCTTCAGCTTGCCTAACTCCTTCACTCACCAAAACAGTTCTAAACAACTGGTGGAAACTGGAGGATCTACCATACCTGCAAAGACTGTGGTCAGTTAGGAAAGGAGTTGTCCAATCAACTTTGGGAAACAGCTAGTGGCCTCAGTCCTGCTACTTCTACCATGATCAGTGGTTCCATTGGGACTGACTCTGCATTTGTGAAGTGTAATTTTCACTTGTGCATTTTTGGTGAACCATGGAGATAGAGAAATGTGTACATAACCCGCACTCCCTATGGAGGGGTCAAAAGGTGTCACAGTCTAGTATCTTGTGTTGTGCCAGTAAAGTTCAGACAAAAATTTGGAATGGATTCAGCATTCCACTGACTTGGAAGTGATCAGTGCCACACAAGCCTCACTAAGGTGACTGCTAATGTTTAGCAACATAGCTCTGAATTTTTTTTAATGTACTTAACATTAATCTGGCATTGATTGTTTCCCTTGCTCTGATACTGTGTCTCACCTGCATGCATTCATTCAGTGTGATAATGACATTTCATTTTTGTCCCTTCCACTCTTTAGAGGGTGGTATACGTTGGGAATATTTTAGACAAATCAGACCGAAGTGGCCAGTAATTTCTATTATTGTGCAGAGTCAGCGTGGCAGTGCACCTTATAATGGCACATGAAGATTACTTTGGAAAATGTCAGCATTACATTTTCCTTTTCAAAGGGGCTCAAGATGCTTGTAGGTGGGTATTTTCTTAACACCATCACCATTAAATATCAAACTAAAATGAAACCTTGTCAGCCTGCAGAGCATATTATAGAGCATAAATCAAGCTAGTCACAAAGGTAACATTTTCTTCAGCTTTCAGGCCTCTCAGGGTTATACCAACCTATCACCGCTCTTGCAAAGGAAAAGAATCATAAACTTCATGAGAAAGTCTGAAGGTGGGCATATGGGAAAACATAAATCTGGTGTAAAAGAAGAGCATGTGGGAGAAAGGCACAAGCTTTCAGATGTTGTTGAACTGCAACACTCATCACCCTACCCAGCATAGCCATGGATGAGGAATGTTGGAACATGTAATTGAAGAACATTCAGAGGGTAAGACTTGGTCACCCCAATCAAGAGATAGTGTCATTTTTCTATCTTTCATAATTGGGAAGCAGCCATTTCCTCCCTCTTTCTTTCATCTCCAAAATAGGTACAGAAGTGCATACAGTTTAAACTGTATTTTCTTTGGAAAATGTGCACACAAATCCATTTTAGTCAGTAAAATATATGTGGCTAGAAATGCATACCATAGAAAAAGTGTGCACCACAATATGCATGAATTTCCATGTGGAACCCTCTTTTCAAGTCTCACAGCCTGATATGAAATAAAGGTGGGAATTAAATGGAGGTGGAATTTGGAGAAACACAATAAAACTGAGCCTGCAAAATTTTCATTCCTGGTATAATCTCATGCATTACAAAACTGGGTTAATGAAAACACAAAAAAACGCAACAATGTCATATCCTCCAACTGTCCTGATTCGGCAGGGATAGTCCCAAAAATCGTCTGTCATCCCACTTTTTCTGCAGCTTTTAAAATGTCCCAGTTTTACTCACTTCCTCCAATTTCCCTACTTTCTCCCTGGATTAATTTAATTGCTTCAAAGCGAGTTCAAATTGCAAAAGTAGTTTGTACTCAGTTCATGCAGCAGAGGAGAGAAGAAAGGAGGGGGTAGTCTTACCCTTCTCAATAGGCTCAGGTAAAAGCAAAATGGTGTAGCCTCTCTCAGCTGGTGTGTTCTTCCTTTTACCATCTTGATTGTGTTCTGATTAGAGATGGGACAAACGAATCCTCGAATCTTTAGTAGGGATTTGAGATTCGGGAATCTGAATCCCTGTGCCAAAATAGGCAAACTGAATCTTTCGAATCTGCCACTCAAACAGTTTGTTGGAGACCAGGATGCCTGAAAACCTGGGAGACCAGGACGCCTGAAAACTTGGGAGACCAGGATGCCTGAAAATTTGGGAGACTAGACACACAAGGGAGATGGCAAGTAGGTGAATTTTCCCCTAGGAGTAATAATGGCCTTTGCTAACAATTTTACAAATTACATCTGGGGTTGTATTCTAAGATATTTAAATTGAACATTTCATATTCAAGTTCAGCACTTGACTGGAAGCTACAGGCTTGAGATTTCAAGGACAACTGAAAGATTCCTTTGCATAGCTCTCTTGCAAAGCTCTTTCAGACACAATTCTGGGGTTTCTAGTTTTACAAGGTGTCACAGCCTTCTCTGGCAAAGTGTGCTGGTGCATCATCAAACTACAAACCCCAGGATGCCAAAAGGAGCTATGCAAAAAAAACGCCAGTTTTGACCTGGATTAGCTCTGTACTTTAGTGGTCCTGTTTATAGGCAGGAAAATGTGGGATTAGTCCACATTATCCTGCCTGTGTAGAAAGGGCCTTCATACCATTTTCAATCTGGGGAGATCCTGAGGCAAAACTATGACAATTGTCCTGGCCAGATTTCTTCAGAGGGACGTTTGCCCTTGCCTAGGCTTTTGCTAAGGCTGAGAGAGCATGTCTTGCTCAAGATTATCCTTCTTTCCCTTGCTTTTTAAACCCTTTTGAAAAAAAGGATTTGAAAGATTAGAGATTCGTGGGATTCGTGGATTCCCATAACCTTCCAGGGATTTGGATCTGGAAAATTCTGGATTCGTCCCATCTCTAGTTCTGATCTTGCTTAACTGTTTTCTTTGGTGAAATGTTGGAGGATATGTAATACAATGTGCGAGTTTATTAAACATGAAACCAGCAGGCATTAAGTAGAAAGCCAGTAAGTAAATTTGCTTTAATAAACATGTTTTATCCCTGGGTTTAATTTGATTTCTTTTAATTAAGTAATATATTATGAATTAACCAATACACCTTCACGTTGGTCACTTTGCACTGTTACTGGATAGGGTGAGATTAGCATTCTGTTTAATTTATTTTGTGCCTCTTTTAGTCCTTCCAGGCTTGAAAAATGGCAGAAAGATCTGTTTTTTTCCCCTTAACAGGAGAAAGTTAGACAATATTACTTTTCTTTTATGAATGGCAAGCCATTTCCCCCTGCTTCAGTTATGTGAAGGCTCTTAATTTAAATCACAAATAACATTTGCAAAGAAATAAAGGGGGAGCCCCAGGTTAAATCTTCAGTAAACTGATGGTTGGTTTGCAGACCTCTGGCAGTTGCTTTCACTCTTTTTAGACAAACATCTGAAATCTCACAGATACATGTTATATTTGTTACAGTTGCTGTTAGCATTGAGTGATAAGACAGGTAGTCTATGCCTTTAAGCCTACACTCCTATGCAGAGTTTGCTGTGCCGAAAACCCATTGATTTTCACTGGGCTTGGGCATGCTTAACTCTGTGCAGGATCAAGCTGCATAGCTCAGGAAAAAAATTAGAAGAATTCTGAGCTCTGAAGGGGGACTGAGAAATAATAGTGTGTGTTTATGAATTAATTCCCTGTGAGTACAAAGCTAAAGCTGTTTGCCAACAGCCAGACATGAACTTGCTACACAATTACATGGATTTCTAAATGTCTGTGCTTTACTGCTCCTGCTTCTGGATCTCCATAGGGCACCCTCCCAGCTTGCAGGTTGGCTGCCTTTGGTAAACAAAATAATTATGATTATAATTATGGAGCATTTCCAGATTCCTAAATATGAGCAACATATTCATAATGACAGAATATGGAACTGATCCATGCACATGAAATATCCCACCTAACTCTGGGCAAACACTGCAAATATTCATTGATTGCACTCAGTCAGGGCCAAATTAGCCAAGAGGGTGAAATTGTACATGCTGCTGAACACACAGTATAATGTTTTAACCTTTGCAACTGATAGAAAAACTTAACTAGTGTCAAAATTTATGAAACTATTTTATATTGAGTACATATAGATGTACCGCTGGTACTTCTAGTTCAAAGACATGTAGGTAGCTGCTGCTCTCTAGGAGGTTCAGACAGAGATGTTTCCTAGTCCTACATGGAGAGGCCAAAGATTGAACCTGGGATTCTTAGATATGCAAGCATGAAGGACTGGCCCAGGACATTTTGCTGCCTGAAGCAAAGGCCAAGAAGGCAATTCATTTCTTGTACACAAACTTCTGTTAAATCTTGCTTTAAGGCTAGAAGCAGAAGTGCATTCTCCCTGACATCCAACAATGTCAGAGTAGTTAAATGGGCACAGGATACACTATGGGGATAGGATACACTGAGAATGGATGGGAAGGGGTTCATGAAGGAAGGCTGAGGAGGTGCCACCATTGTCTCTCACTATGTGCCTGCTATTTGCACTATGGTACCTATGAAGGTAGGGATTGCTAAAAGCTTGTGCTCTACCACTACAGAGTAATATATGGCCATCTGTCAGGGAGGCTTTATGCTGTAGATTCCTGCGCAGATAAGTTGTTGAACTGGATGTCTCTTCCATTTGTTGCATTCCACCAATTTTGAACAATACCTCTGGCCAGTACGGACTGGGGATTACAAAAAGGTCTGGCAGCCTGTGGCCCTTGGGTCCTATGTGGCCCTTAGATTAATTTCAGAATCCCTCTGCAAGCAATGTATTCAGACCTCTGGAGAGAGCAATCTGTCCCTCCCTTGGCAGCCTGCCAGGCAAGGAGGAAGAAGGAGGAAGAGGGACAGCAAGAGTGGCATAAAAGAAGATAGAAAATGGTGGCACTGCTCACCTTTGGCAGCCTTGATTATGATCAGATCCTGAAAGATTATCTACAGAATTCCCATAGATTGAGTCCTGGATCCTCTTTCCAGTTCTCAGGATAAGAGGGAGAAGTCTCAGGGTGAGAGCACCACTTTACAAAGTGTATGGATATGTATTTTCCATTTTGTTAGACTTGGTGTTTTGTGCTTTTTTAAAAAAAAATTAAATGTCACACTGTGCAACTATGGTTGGTGCTTAAGATTTTATACTTAAGTCACCAGGGCCCACTCCTGTGACATCACAAGAGGTTGTTCCCCAGGTCTCAAGCTTTGTTTCTGAAATCTCAGCCCTAGGACCTTTGTAATATGGTAAACCTAATTACCCATGAGGGAGAAAACAAACAAAAGCTTCTACTGTAAGTTACAGGGTCGGACCTGGTTTTCTTGCAAACAAGCTAGTAAAATGTGGGCTAGACAATACTGCTGTTAGGTGGATTTGAAATTGGTTAACTGACCAAACCCAAAGGTTGCTCACTAACGGCTCTTCTTCATGCTAGAAAGAAATGACTAGTGGGGTACCAGAGGGTTCTGTCCTGGGCCTGGTATTGTTCAAGATCTTTATCAATGTCTTAGATGAGGAAATAAAAGGCATGCTTATCAAATTTGCAGATGGCACCAAATTAGGAAGAGTAGCTAATATCTCAGAAGATAGGATCAGAATTCAAAACACCTTAACAGATTAGAGACCTGTAGGCCAAAACAAAATGACTTTCAACAGGGATAAATGTCAGGTACTATATGAAAAATGAAATGTACAGATATAGTACAGGTGACACTTGAATTGATCACAGTACGTGTGAAAAGGATCTAGGAGTCTTTGTAGACCACAAGCTGCACATGAGTCTACGGTGTGATCCAGCAGTTAAAAAAGCCAGCGTGTTTCTAGGCCACATCAATGGGAGTATAGTTTTTAGATCAATGGAAGTAATATACCACTACTCTGCTTTGGTTAGATCTCACTTGGAATACTGCACACAGTTCTTTTTTTTTTTTACCATTATCTTTATTGAGATATAAGTCATAATAAATAATAAATAATAAATATAAATCATAATAAACAATAGCTTGCTTTCTTACTTCAAATACTTCTTTTTTAAACACCAATTTCATTACATTTAGTTGTATGTATATATTTTCCATACTTTTATCTGAATTCTTCTCCTTTTTTTGATATTCTAAAACTTGAGGGGAAAAAAGAAAAGAAAAGAAAAGAAAAAACAAATACACAAAAAATATAATAATAATAATTAAAATTTTCCCCCTAACCCCCCCCCAAAAAGGAAAGAACTCCCGTAAATCTGAACTTGTACCCTTACTGTCCAATAAAATAAAGGTCTCCGCCTTTTTTTCCTCTGTACTTCCCTTCATTCCAATTTTTTTCCTTTTTTTTTTTTTTTGCATTTCTCCGTATTTTACCACCGTTTCTATTAAATATTATATATACTCAATATTTGCCAAACCCCATTTTCTACTTAGGTCTTTGTTACCATCTTTCGCAAAACATCGTTGGATTGCTCTTTAACTTTTATAGTGAGCCGGTCATTTTCTTTCATTTCTATTATTTTAACCATCCAGTATTCTATGGATGGCGGATCTTTATTTTTCCATTCTTTAGCTATAAGAATTCTAGCAGCTGTGATGAGGTATAAAAGAATTCTCCAATATTTCTTAAAAATTTTCATATCTATCATTTGAACCATATTTAATAGATATATTTCCGGTTTTAGAGAAATTTGTGTTTTAAATATTTCTATCAAGTGTTTATTCACCTCTTTCCAAAGCTACGGATTTTTGCACATTTCCACCACATATGCATAAATGACCCTGCTTTCTCCTGACATCTCCAACATTGATTCTGTGATGTATGATACATTTTTTGGATTTCGTCGGTGTCAAATACCACTTGTAAAACATTTTATATAGTTTTCCTTAAGGTCTTGGGCTACCGTAAATTTTTGTGTTAATTTCCATGCTGTCTCCCATTGATCGAGTTTGATACCTGATTGGTCATCTTTGCCCAAGATATCACGGTATCTTTAACTTTTTGATCCTCCAACTTATGCCCTAACAAATAACCATATAATTTAGCAGTAATATGATCCGATTGATCAAATACAATTTTTTCAAATTCGTTTTTCATCTGTCTTATGTCAAATCCTTCCAGTCTGACATCATTTTAAACCTTTCATATAACTGTCTATATGGAAACCAAGCCAACATGTACCCCATCTTTTCTAATTTTTCCCTAGGTTTTATCTGGGGTTGAAGATTCCGATATGTTTTCCAGCAGATCTTTATATGTTAACCAATCCGTTTGTGTCCCTACCCATCTTCGCTGAAAGGCTTCCTGCGGTGATATCCATATTGGGATTCTATTGTATAGTTTCTTCTTTATCTGATCCAAACCTCAATAATGATCTTCTTATAAAATGGTCTGTAAATTCTTTATCAATGTTAGTTTTTACCATACCAGAGGTAGGCGTGCCAGCCCATCCTGTTGTCTGCCCCTTCTAATGTTAATGTTCTTACATTTTTTAATTTAATCCATTCTATAATCCAATTTAAACATGCTGCGTGATAATATAATTTAAGGTCAGGAAGGCTGCACCCGCCTCTTTTTTCCGATCTATCAGATACTTCCACGCAATTCTCGACTTTTTACCTTGCCATACGTAATTTGTAATCTCCCTCTGCCACAATTTAAACGGTTTGTCATTCTGAATTATAGGTATATTTTGAAATAGGAAGTTCATTTTGGGTAAAACATTCATCTTTACCACTGCTATTCTTCCTAGTAATGATAAATGCAACTTATTTCCAATTCTGTAGATCCTTTTTTATCTCTGTCCAAACTTTTTTGTAGTTATTGTTAAACAATTCTGTGTTCTGTTTAGTAATCCATATGCCGAGATATTTAATTTTCTTTTGTATCTGAAATTTGGACTTTTTAATTAATTGTTGTTCTTTCTTCTTATGCATATTTTTTGTTATAATTCCTGTTTTTTCTTTATTAATTTTAAATCCTGATTTTTCCCCAAATTCATCAATGATCTTAAGTAACTTGTCTATGCCTTCTGATGGGTCTTGTAGGAATATCACCAAATCATCGGCATATGCCTGAAGTTTATATGTTTGATCTTTAATTTTAATACCTTTTATATCAGGATCCACTCTGATCCCATTGTTAAGTATTTCAAACACGAGTATGAACAAAAGCGGTGAGAGAGGACCTCTTCAGTTCCTTTTTCTATTTTTATTTCTCTTGTTCTTTCCCCATTAACTATCACTCTTGCTGTTTGATGACAGTATATTTCTTGTATCCATTTCACAAAGTTAGTACCAAATTGCATTTTTTCCAGAACTGTTATCATAAATTTCCATCTCACCTTGTCAAACGCTTTTTCAGCGTCTAAGAAGATCATAGCAAGTTCTTTCTCATTATGTCTTTCAAAATATTCATTTAACACAGTTCTTACATTATTTCTCAAAATCTTTGTGGCATAAAACCGTTTTGATCTTCATGTATTATGCTTTGCATAACTTCCTTCAGTCTAGCTGCTAATATACTAGCAAATATTTTAAAATTTGTTGTTTAATAATGAGATGGGTCTATAATTGCTAGGTGATGTTAAGTCTCTTCCTCCTTTGGGATTAATGTAATGTTCGCTTCAGTCCATGTTTGGGGTACTCCCTCTTTTAATTTTTGATTAAATGTCTCATGCAATGGTTGAAGTAACTCGGGTTCAAAAATTTTGAAATATTTCGCGGTATACCCATCCGGACCTGGCGCTTTTCCGTTTTTTAAGTTCTTAATAGCAACAGAGATTTCATCTTTTGTAATTGATTGATTTAACATTTGCTCTTGATCTTGTGTTAAACTTGTTTTAATATGCTGCTCTAAATATAGATGCAAGGTTGACCTTTCCTCTTTTCCTTTTTGTTCTCTTTATATAAATCTGTATAATATTTGTAAAATATCTCTTTAATAGCGTCTTGATTTGTGTAAATTTTCCCTGCTGATTTCAATTGAAATATTTGTTTTTTCTCTCTATTTTTCCTTAACTTGTACGCCAACCATTTACCAGGTTTATTGGCATTTTCAAAATAATTCAATTTACTGTCCTTTAACCTCTTTTCAGTTTCTTGTGATGCATTTTCTTACTTGGTTCTGAATCATTTTTATTTCCTCAATCAATTTTCCATCTTTAAAATTCTTCTCCAACTCTCTTTCTTTTAATACAAGTTCACTATAGATCTTCATCGTCTTATCTGCCTCCTTCTTTTTATTTATATGTCCTATTTTAATCAGGTGGCCCCTCATGACTGCTTTACTAGCGTCCCATATGGTTTTTGCCTTGAGTTGTTCCTTATTGTTTTCCTTAAAAAACATTTTCAAGGTCTTTCTTATATCTTCTTCATACTCAGGATTTGTCAATAAGGAGTCATTGAGTCTCCAGAGATATTCTCTTTGTCTTGTCTTTAAATTCAATTTTATCAAGCTGTGATCAGAATATGTTCTTGGATAAATTTCCATGTCATTTATTTCTGCATGTAGACTTCTAGAAAGTAAAAATAAATATTCTTCGAAAAAGATTGATGCCTATCCGAATAAAATGTATAATTTTTTGTCCATTTTAAATCTCCAACATCTATTAATGCTAAATTTTCCGTTAACTAAAAAAGCTCTTTGGTAATTTTCCTTGATTCTTCTTTATTTGTTTTTTAGATTTTCAATCTTGTAAAGGGTCTATCACCACGTTCATATCACCCATAATTAATATGTTATTTTGACTCTTTTCCCTCTGATACTTGTTTCTTTCTTTCTGCAATTCATAATAAAATTTCTCTTTGTTTTCCTGTGGTGCATAAACCCCGACAACCAATAATTTATAAGTTGGTAATTTGATTTCCACTCCTATGTAATGACCATTTAAACCCACAAATATTTTTCAACATCATAAGCCGATTTACATAATCCACCCCCCTTTTTTTTTTTGAATATGCTGTTGTGAAACAGTTCCCCAATTTGGGATTTCTCAAATATTTATTGTCCTTTTCTCTGATTCTTGTCTCTTGTAATGTGATTATATCAGCTTTCATTTTTTCCAAACAGTGAAATATTTGTCGACGTTTGTATTCAGAATTTAAGCCTTTCACATTCCAGGATAATATTTTTAATGCCATTTTCTCTCTCTTTTTTTTCTCCCCTTTCCCCCCCATCTTTCTAATTATCCTCTGTTTTTTTCTCTATTTCCTCCTGTTCTTTGTCACTTTCTTCGTCGTCTCTCTCACTTATGCCCTCTTCTTCCTGACTCTCTTCCTTTTCTTCTTTTTCTTCTTCCTCTTCTTCTTTACTTTTGCTTTGTTCTTTTCTCTAATATTTTTTTCCTTCTTTTTCCTTGTCCAGCAAGTTTCATGTTTTCTAAATCTAATGCGAGCATTGGTACATCGTCCTCAGGTATGTCATTTATTTCTGCACAGGTTTGTTGCTCTTCTATTTCTATATCTCTTTTTATTTTTTCATATATTTGTCGTGCTCGATTTATATTGTTTATCCTAATTCGCCTTTGTTTGCATATGAATGTTAAACCTTCAATTCTATTCCATGTGTAGTTTATATGTTGTTTAAATAGGAGCTGCGAGAGAAACCTATATTCCTGTCTCTTCCATAAAATTTGCGCTGGAATATCTTTAAAAAATTTTATTTCTTTATTGTCTATGATCAATTTCTTTTTATAATTTTGTTGTAATACCAATTCCTTGGTTTTTGTCCTGGTAAAACTAATAATTATGTCTCTGGGCAGCTTCTTTTCCCTCGCGATCCTTGAATCTATTCGAAATATTTGGTCAATGTCTTGTTCCAGTATATCTGAATCTACCTCAATGTATGTGGCCAGTATGCTCAACACCCTTTCATAAATGTTCTCTTCTCTTAGTTCCCCTAATCCGCGTATTTTCAAACATTTATCCCTGTATCTGAGTTCTAACTGTGTAATCGCCAAATCCTCTCATTCTTGAGTTTTTAATATTTGCTGGTTTGTCACTTCTGTTATCTCAGCTCTTTTTTGTAAGCTTCCAATATCCTTTTTTATAGTTGCAATGTCCGTTGATATTCTTTCTAATTTTTCCCCAAATGAATTTAATTCTTTCTTAATTTCTGTTCTAATCTCAGTTCTTGTATCTTTTAATTCTTTTTGTATCTAGTTCTAAGGTTTTGAATTCTTTTAACATCTCACCTATTTGTATTGACATATCCAATATATTAATTGAAATCACTATACCTTTTCCTTTGTAATCAAGGGTTGCATTGTTTCTGTCGTTGCTGTTGTTATTAATTCTAATGATGGTCTTCTCCCTTTTACTACTTAATTGGAAGAGATGCCATAGCCCTTTGTGCCATTCTACTTGTTTTCATAATCCTTTTACTATTAGTGTTTATTTGTATTTTTTCCCTCCTTTTCCTCCTTTTCCCGTTGTGTATCTTACGCTTTTATGGATATAAATATATAATTGTATTATATTTTAAAATTTGTTAACCTCTGTCTACAGAAAATTTTTTATATATAAATATATATAAATGTATAGTTTTTACGGGGAAGTAATTATATCACTATTCACAAAGCAAATATATATATTATATATATAACTTACGATGTGTATTGTATTTAATTGCAATCTCTTTCTGGTATTGCTATCACCACTATTATTTTTTCTCTTTTTCCTCCCCCTTTTCTTTTCCTTTTAGGTATCCAAATATAAATGCAAAGTTATTATTAACCAATTTATATTAAACCATCCTTTTCACAACATTCATCAAATACTACCTACATATATGTAAATAATACATATATAACAATACTGTATATAAACAAAAAAACCTCCAAATTGTTTTATAATTTTTTAAATTTAAACCTTTCTATAACTGATTTTGCTATATATATCACCTTTTTGCCCCCTAAAGATTGTCCACCTTATATCAAATAACAAAAAAAAAGTAGATACTGTTTCTACTATTGTTTCCCTTTTTTTTTTCTGCTCTGAAAGTGTCTGAAAACTTTCTCTACTCCCACCCAAAATTAATTCTCATTAACTTGATTACATTAAATAAATTTCCCCTTCTTTTTCCTTTATCTGATTAATTCTAGGTATTAAATTGTTTAAGTTATTTCAACTTTTCACAGAGTCTCAACCTTCTATTCTCTTTGATTCTTCTTCTTATGTAATATATTTCTTCTGGACTTGAAGCTCTCTTTCTTTTCCTTCTTATCACACCTTAAAGTTAAAAGAAATTATCACAAGCTCTGTAACTTAAAATAAATCTGAAAGGGGCTAAATTTTTAAATAGTCCTTCTTTCTCTCCTCAACAATTGTCCACTTTTCCAAAGTTTGTTTGTTTGTTTGTTTGTTTGTTTTTGTCTTACAACCTTTCAGCTCTGTCACAGTTCTACTGTTGAGTTTCACGCTGAAACTTTCTACCCCCAATTCTTGCACCTCCTTGTTCTTGTTCTTTGCCCTTCTAATCTTGCTAAACTTCCCCTCTTCTCCAGCGTCTCACTGCGGCTTTTCTCTTCCCTTCGGTCTTCAATCTTCTTGCTTTCAAGTTTCACGCCTCCACCCTTGCATCTGTCTGTGTTTACGACCATCCGGTTTCTTAACTCCACTTTTACGACTCTGACTCCGCCGCGGTGCTCTATCTCTGAGTAATCCGCTTAATTACAATGTAAACTGTCTCTGACTAGGAGATGTCCTTTCGGAAATCTCAAATTGGCAACAAGGGTAGAAGTTCCTTTTCTTGTATTTGATTATATATATCGGGAAAAACTTAAAAATAAGTTCCATGGCATCGATAAAGCTGCAAAAAATAAAAAACAGCAGTCTACAGGCAGCTGTGGCAGCTCTGTGACCCAGTCCTCTCCTTTCCCCTCCCCTTTGCCGAAGCAAAAAAGGAGGGCTGGGGGGACTTTGGGTCCCTCCGAGCCCCCTCAGGATTCATTGCCCTAGAAGTAACTTGGCCACTATGGGAAATTTCACGCTGGAAAAAACTTTCCCTTGGCTAGGCTGCCTGCGATGGTGACTTTTCAGGAGCTCCCTGTCAAGCCACCTAGCCCGACGCCATAGGAAACAGAAGCCCGAATACTGCACACAGTTCTGGGCACCACAGTTCAAGAAAGATATTGACAAGCTGGACATGTCCAGAGGAAGGGGAGCGAAAGAGAAAGAGCATGGAAACCATGTCCTATGAGGAATAGCTTAGGGATCCTGGTATGTTTAGCATGGAGAAGAGAAGGTTGAGTGGTGACATGACAGCTATGTTTAAATACTTGATAGGATATCATATGGAAGATGGAGCAACTTGTTTTCTGCAGCTCCAGGGACTAGGACATGGAGCAATGGTCTACAGGTAAAGATATTCCACCTAGACATTAGATAGAGCTTCCTAGTGGTAAGAACAGTTTAGCAGTGGTATATGCTTCCTTAGAATGTGGTACAGTCTCCTTCTTTGGGGGATTTTCAACAGAGGCTGGTGGTCATCTGTCTGGAGTGTTTTGATCGTGTATTCCTCTGTGGCAAGTGGTTAGACTGGATGATCCTTGTGTTCTCTTCCAACTCTGTAATTCTAAGTTTTAAATCTTTACTCAGTCTTGACATTTACTAGTCGACCTTAGGCCAGTCAGTGTCCCTCAGCGTAGCTAATGTCACAGAATTTTGTGAAAGTAAAATGGAGAACTATGTAGACTGCTTCAAACTTTCTGGAAAAAGATGGATATAAACGTAATAAACACAAAGGCAACCTTAACTAAAATGCAGTCATGCTTTAATGAGAACACTGACAATCTATTTCCTTGGCAGTCAGTTTCCCCACACAGGAAGGTATGCCTGTTGCAAAATATGGTTTTCTGCTGCTGTCATCTTTAAAAGAAAATCATAAAAATGAAAGTGGAACAAAAAGGGGAAAGAAAGAAAAATCTAAAACCATTAAACCCTTTTTAGACTGGATTTTCTCCCAACTGCCATCTTACCTTGATGTCATTTTAGCTTTGAGATGATATGGTGAATGCTAATTTGGCTCGAGTCATTTAGCTAAACATAACCATCTTTCTGAGCCTTATCACTCAGTTCAGCCACATTTCATTTTTAATCTCTCTCTAACTTCAAACAATTTTCCCTTTTTCATGATACCTAATTAGCCTGCCTGCTTTAGATAATCATGTGAGGTGTTCATGCGTATGTTACAGCCCTGAGTGAAAAATTGAATCTCTCTTCCCTCTGAAAGGATCTGTGGGGGATTCTGGCAATTAGTCTCTAGCAAACACATATTTGGAAACATCTGTACAAATTTAAGCTGGACCAGCAAGCAAATCTGAGCCATAAGAGGAACCAAGAGAGACAGAAATAAATATGCTAAAGAAGTAAAAAAGAGAAACTAGTAAATCACTTATCGTATTGCAGGCTCGCCTTATAGTGACATACCTTGTCTCAATTTGGCAAGGGCAGTCTCAACTTACTGTCTCAATTTGGCAAGGACAGTCTTGATTAATCCTCTGTCCTCTCATTTTTTTCCAACTGCTTTTAAAATATTCTGGTGTTCTCTCATCCTCCTACTTTCCCCCTTCATCCTCTACCTACTTCACTTGATGTAAACTGAATTCTAAGTGCAAAAGTAATGTAAACTCAATTAACTCAAATGAGTTCTTGGTAAAGGAGTTCTTAGTGAACAAGCAAGGCCAACAGTGTTTTGCATGGTGGAAGAGACAGCATAAGGTGAGCTTGTGTCTGTTGGGTTAAACCATCCCAGTCCCAGAGAGTGTTTCAGGAGAATTTGTTGGGTTAAGGCTGCTGTGTCTTTTGGGGTAAGGCTGCTTGTTTGTGTGAACTGGGAGGAGGCTTGCTTGCGTGCTCATTAACACTCTCTGTTGTGTCCCAGACAGAGCTGGCAATTAATCACAAACAACAGCACAGTTTTTGCTCACACAGCAAGAGCCAGAGAATGTTCTAAAGAGAGCTTAGGTACAGAAGCAAACAAATCCAAGGGGCAAGTCCAATTTGTAGTCAAAACAAATAGTTTCCAGGTAATCCAGATGCAAGAGAATAGCACAGGGTTTCACAACTGAAGAGACCAATTCCTGACCCTGGAAGGAAGGGCCAGCTGAAACCCTTTTATCTGTTGATGCTGTTGCCAGAGATATTCCTTCATTAGAGCTTGCTTACTACTTAAACGCACCGAGTAGCACAGCTCCTCCCTCTGCTGGCATCTCTCTTGCAGGGTGTTTCTGTTATCTCATTCTCTATTTGTTCCCCTTGCTCAGGTCCCTGTTGTTGTCGTCTATTATCTTCTTCTGGGCAAGCTTCTGAGGAAGCTCCTGCCTCTTGGGAAGCTTCTGCCTCAGACACGGAATCCTATTCCTTTCTGTCAGGGTCTCTGAGGCAGGGCATGGCACTCTATTGTTCTGTGTTTTCATGAGCTTGTTTCTGTTGGGTTAAGGCTGATTGTTTGTGAGAGCTGAGTGGAGGGTTGCTTCTGTATTCATTAGTGCTCTATTGTTCTATTGTGTGTAGGTTCAGGTTCTCTGCCTGAAGATAGTACATGTGAAAGAAATCTAGGAGTCTTGAACATGAATCAGCAGTGTAATGCGGCAGCCAAGAAAGCCAAAGTGATTCTTGGTTACATCAATAGGAGTATGGTGTCTAGATCAAGGGAGATAATGCTACCACTCTATTCTGCTTTGGTTAGACCTCATCTGGAATACGGTGTCCAGTTCTGAGCACCTCAATTCAAGAAGGATATTGGCAAGCTGAAGCATGTCCAGAGGAGGGTAACCAAAATGGTGAAAGTTCTAGAAGCCATACCTTGTGAGGAGCATCTTTGGGAGCTGGGTATGTTTAGTCTGCAGAAGAAAAGGTCAAGAGGAGACTTGATAGCTATGTTTAAATATTTGAAGGGATGTCATGTTGAGGAGGGAGTGGACTTGTTTTCCACTGCTGCAGAGACTGGGACAAGGAGCAATGGATTCAAGCTGCAGGAAAGGAGATTCCGCCTGAACCTCAGGAAGAACTTCCTGATGGTCAGAACTGTCCAGCGGTGGGAAATGCTGACTCGGAGTGTGGTGGAGTCCCCTTCTTTGGAGGTTTTTAAGAAGAGGCTGGATGGCCATCTGTTAGGAATGCTGTGATGTGTGTTCCTGAATAGCCAGGGGTTGGACTGGATGACTCCAAATCTATGATTCTAGCACATGACCTCAGGGGGCAGGGCATCTCCTGAGAGGAAGTGAGTCAGAGACTTGGTTGGGTGAGGAGCTGGCAGCCATTAGCTCTCTGTATAGTTGCAGCCCTGGTCCCAGGAGTGTGGTGAACAAGAGTTCTAGGCTAATAGGCAAGGCCAACAGGAATTTGTGTGGGTGTTTTGAGAGAGAGGCCCAGAGTTCTGTTTCAGTGCTTAAGACTACTGAATATGGATAGCAATGGAGTTGCTGTTGTCATCTGCAACAGCTATGGTGCATTTGTGTTCTTGCCAGAGGATGTGGGTAGCTACACCTGCAGCAAGTGCCCTGTTGGAAGAGAAGGTTCAACAACTTGAGGCCCATCTGTCTACTCTTCAGTGTATGAGGGAGCATGAAGTCTTCTTGGACAGAGTGGAGCTGACTGTCCTGGATGAGGAACACACAGGGGATGACTCTGAGGAGGAGGTCAGTTCCCAAACACAGGAGGTAGACTTTTGGACAATTATAACACATAGAAGTAGAAAGGGATCATTTGGTGAGTTAGGAGCTGCCGAATTGATTTGAATCTCTCTCCCTTATTACTGATGATGTGGAATAGGACTTAGAGCAACAGTGTTAGTCCTTAGAGAACATACAGGTGATCTTGTACATTCTCTAAGGACTAAGGAGGATTCAGCACATGCAACGGCCCCTGCCAAACCACAGAGGAGATGTGTGGTGGTGGTAGGGGGCCACCTGCTGAGGGGAACAGAAGCAATGATTTACAGAACTGGCAAGATGTCTCAAGACTTCCTGGGGCAAAAATCCATGGTGTAACAGAGAGGATGATAACACTCATCAATCCCACTAACCATTACCACTTCCTTTGGTTTGCAGGGGAGCCAATGACACTGCAAAGCATAGCCTTCAGGATATCACAAGGGATTACAAGGCTTTGGATAGTTAGCTGAAGGACCTTGATGCACAGGTATTAAAAGAACTGGCAAAAATAATCTCAGAACCACTGGCAATGATTTGTGAAAATTCTTTGAGAATAAGTGAAGTCCCAGTAGACTGGAGGAGGGCAAATGTCTCCATCTTTAAAAAGCAGAAAAGGGGTATGGGGGGGATCTAAATAATTACCATCTAATCAGCCTTGACACCACTACCAAGAATAATTCTAGAGTAGATCTGCAAACAGACAATCTGTAAACACTGAGAAAGAAATGCAGTGATCATTAAAAGTCAAAATGGGCTTTTCAAAAACAACTCATGCCAGACTAATTATGTGTGTGTGTGTGTGTGTGTATGTGTGTGTGTGTGTGTAGTATGTATGTATGTATTTATTTATTTATAAACAGTTACTAGCTGGCAGATGAAGAATGTAGCATATCTTAATTTCAGTAAGGCCTTTGACAAGGTCCCCCATAATATTTTTGCAAACAAGGTAGTAAAATGTGAGCTAGACAGTGCTATTGTTAGGTATATTTGTAATTGGTTAACTGATCAAACTGAAAGAGTGATCACCAATGGCTCTTCTTTTTCCTGGAGAGAAGTGACTAGCTGGTTGCCACATATTTCTGTCCTGAGCCCAGTGCCATTCAACATCTTTTTCAATGGCTTGAATGAAGGAACAGAGGACACGCTTATCAAATTTGCAGATGACATCAAATTAGGAGGCATAGCTAATACACCAGAAGACAAGATCAGAATTCAAAATGACCTTACAAAGATTATAAAGCTGGGCCAAAAGCAGTAAAATGAATTTGAGAAGGGAGAAAAGTTATTACACTTAGGCAGAAAAAAAAAATGAAATAGATGATACCTGGCTTGATCACAGTACATGTGAAAGGGGTCAGGACTCTTAGTAGACCACAGACTGAACATGAGTCAACAGTGTAATCCAGCAGCTACAAAAGACAATGTGATTCTAGGATGCATCAATAGGATTGTAGTGTGTAGATCAAGGGAGGTAATAGTACCACTGTACTTTGCTTTGGTCAGATCTCACTTGCAATACTGTGCACAAATCTGGACACTGCAGTTCAAGAAGGATATTGACAAGCTGCAACATGTCTTGAGAAGGCGGACCAAAATGGCAAAAGGCCTGGAATCTAAGAGGAACAGCTTAGAGACTTGGGTATGTTTAGACTGGAGAAGAGAAGGTTAAGAGGTGACATGATAGCCATATTTAAATATTTGGTAGGATATCATATGGAAGATGAGACAAGTTTGTTTTCAGCTGCTCCAGAGACTAGAACATGGAGCAATTGCTTTAAACTAGAAGAAAAGAGATTTTTCCTAAACATTAGGAAGAACTTCCTAAACAGTTTAACAATGGAAGACAGTGCCTCAGAATGTGGTGGAGTCTCCTTCTTTGGAAGTTTTTAAACAGATGCTGAATGGCCATCTGTCAAGGAGTGCAGTGATTATGTATTCCTGTGTGGCAAGGGGTTGAACTGGATGGCCCTTGCAGTCTCTTCCAATTTTATGAATCTATGAACTCAGCTGTAGGGAGAGGATTAGAAGGAGTCAGGTCATTATTCTTCTCTGCAGTCTCTCCTAGTATATGTGTTCTTCCTCATGAAGTGCTTTTGTCATCTTGACCACTCTCTGATGTTGTTTGGCCACATTCTCCTAGTTTTCATCAGTGAAATGTTGGAGGACATGCAGTGACGCCATTAGGTCATACTGTGGGCCGAAGTCTGCCCCCACCTGACAGTGGCAGATGACATTAGCAGCACAATAGTAGGTAAAAATGATATTTGCATCCAGCACTAGAATCATCAGGCTGACTCTAGTGAATACAACATCTTTCTTTTTTGCCTTAACAAAAAGCAACACCTCCCTTTTAGAATGATCAGGTGCATTGCATAGTGGGCACACAATCACTTTGTGAAAACAAAAGGTGTGATAGTATGACTGGAGCTTTGCTGTGCTACTTGGATTTGGGACCATCCCAAACCCTGGGAGTTCAGTGCCCAAACCTGAGACCTAGGGACAACCTTTGGATATCACAGGAAGCACATTCTAAGGATGTTACATGGATGGTGTTACCTGGCACAGCCCCTGATGATGTCAAGAAGTATGGAAATTAAACACCAGCTACAGTTGCACACAGTATGCCACTCAAATTTATTTTAAAAACCAATTTTGATAAATTAAGTATACAAATAGATACACAGAAACGTATAAACACATCTGTTTTCAAAGCAGTGTTTTTGCCCTGCAATTCTTTCTCAACTAAAATCTGGAGAAAGAGGTTTGGGTACTGAGATTTGTGGTGTCACTATGAAAGATTTCTATGGGTGTTCAATAACTGACTGAGACAGAGCAGAAAAGAGACATGTTGAAAGGAAGCAGAGTAGGACATCTGAGTGGCCATGGCAGATCAGGGTAGTAGGTCTCTGGAGGCCATAGTGGCTTGGGGTGGTGGGCCATTTACTCCATCTCTCTCAATTCTGCCAGATGTGACCACATCCCTAGGCATCACAGAAGCCTCACCAGGAGCTCCCAGGTGGCACTTCACTGTGAGGAGGTAACTTCATTCTCCCTTCTAATCTTTCCCTCTTCCTTCTCATCTGGAATACTGTGTCCAGTTCTGGGCATCTCATTTCAAGAAGGGTACTGACAAGCTGGAATGTGTCGAGACGAGGATGACCAAAATGGTAAAGGAAATCTCAGGGGGCTGGGTATGTGTAGTCTGCAGAAGAGAAGGTTAAGAAGGGACATGATAGCCATGTTTAACTATTTGAAGGGATATTATATTGAAAGGGAACAGGTTTCTTTTCCACTGTTCCAGAAACTGGGACAAGGAGCAAGGGATTCAAATTACAGGAAAAGAGATTCCATGTGAACCTCAGAAAGAACTTCCCGATGGTCAGAGCTGTCTGGCAGTGGAATATGCTGCCTGGGAGTGTGGTGGAGTCTCCTTCTTTGGAGGTTTTTAAACAGAGGCTGAATGGCCAGCCTCTGGGAGTGCTTTGATGTGTGTTTTTGCATTGCAGGGGGTTGGACTGTGGTCTCTTCCAAGTCTGTTATTCTATGATTCTACGAAAGGAAGGGGAAGAGGGAGAATGAAGCTAGATGCCATCATTCAGTTCTCTGAAGGCACATCACTATGGTAGGGGATAAAGAATCTTTTTTTCCCCTCTAATGCTATAGGCATTGAGAAAAATCTTTCTCCTATCTACTTTGCTCCTATCTACTCTGTTGTCTGCAAATCTTTGCCACGGGTTTATATCCCTCATTGTGCTAAAGCAGGGATGGCAAACTGTGGCTTCCTGATACTGTTGGACCACACATTGCATCATTCCAGACGTGCTGATTGGAGTTGGAATCAAATCATATTTGAAAGACTATATATTCTGCATTTCTTGAGAATGTGAACACATGCCAGGAGGGGAATTTTGTAGATACTGGGAATGCATGTGGCATTTGGCTGCTTCCTGAAGCTCAAAGAATGCCAGAAATGTCACCCATTTTCCCTCCTACCACCCGAAAGCTCAGATATTAGCTGGGCATTTGGAAACAGTCATCTCTTTCCATACTATTTTAAAGTGATAATTGGGAGGCTACAAGATTAAAACTTGCCCCTTCCAACCCTGCAGTGACCTGGAGCAGAATGCAACATTCATTTAATGCCATGTGGCCATTTTCTTAGGCCTAGAACTATTTTTTCCCCCCACCATTGTGCTTCAGACGGTTTGTGTCTCTTTGACCTGCCCTTAGATGTAGATAGGAATCAAATCTCTGACTGTGGGTTTGTTGACCTGCTGTTTCTTGTTTCAGAAACCCAGACCTTTAGCTAGCGACTAAACTGTATGCATGGAACTGAAGTAACGCTTGATAACATATGTGATATGCTTCTTCTATTCTAGTGTAATCAAAAAAGTGACCTGAAATCCTCAGAGGATTTCAATTTATCAGAGAAACAGAGAGTGAAAAGAAATGCCAATAGCTTTCTTTTCTTTTCTTTTCTTTTCTTTTCTTTTCTTTTCTTTTCTTTTCTTTTCTTTTCTTTTCTTTTCTAAGGCTGATGAATTGCTACTTCATATCTTTTTTCTTTCTTTTTTTTGGCGCACACGATGACAAAAAAAAAAAAAAACTGGAGAAAGGGCATCTTCCTTTTCCCACTGAGTGACAGACAACAACAAAGGAGGATGGTTGGCTGAAGTAATGAGCAAACACATACAGTTTCAGATGATTTTGTTGTTTGTCTTGTAAAAGGAAGCAAAGAGAATTTATAACTGCCTGCTAGTGTGGTGCAAATTTGCTGTTCTTTTTTGACAAGTGCCACACTGGTTTCTTCTTCTATGGAATGAGACTTCATTCAGTTTCTCTCTGCATACAGTGTGGAAAGAGAGAGGTGGGGATCCTAGTGGCATTAGATTGTCACTCTCTTGTTTCTTTGGGCTAAAGGACACATTACAAAACAAACACACTTTCAGGGACCTGATTCTGTGTAGCTCAGGGATATAATTATGGGGAGATAAGGGTTAATTTGTTGCCTTCCCAAATAAGAATTCTGTCTTCCCCAATGACATTTTGTTTTAGTCCCTAAATTTCTAGCATTGTGGTAACTTTAAAAAACTTTAATTGGGAATTTAGAAATATGGCTTAGGCATCCAAAGAAAAGGGACAGGCAAAGGTACCAAGGGAACACAAACACAGCAAATATAAGAGTCCTAGGCATGAACAGTTTTCAATGCTAGAAATTTGGGGACTGAAGGAGAATTTCATGGGGGTAGACAGTATTCTTATTTTGGGAGGCAATGCCCTTGTTTTGCACCCTCTAGAAGCTATACCTCTGGCGTAACTCATAGCATCAGTGTAAGGTGTGAAAAAGAGGGGTAAGCAGTGAATCTTTGAGGGAAAATCAGCTGATGGGAAAGGCTAGTGAACTTTATTGCCCCATTTGACATTTCTCACCTGCAACTCCCCAAATGTTGTTATTGTTTACTGTTCCTTTAAGATTCTAGTTCAAAATGCCTGCATTGAGGCTGAAACTATTAAGAGTAATAGGGCCTTGCGTCACCTCTTCAGTAGCCAGGACAACACGGGATCTATTGGATTAAGCTCAACATTTCTTTAAATAAGGTGTTCTTTCTTGTGGGATATTTTAATAAATGGATTTAATGAAGGCATCTGTCCATAGTGCTATTTCCCATAGTTGAAATGTTTAATGTTTTTTCCCCCCATCTGCTGAGGTGTGAGACTGGATTGACCCAATAGGTTCATGGAGAGATGTCCAGAGAGCATTTCAAAGAGGAATTGATTGGTGCTGGGAATGTTAATTGACTTTGGTACTACAGTAGGCCCTCCACATTCATGAGGGATAGGGACACAAATCCCTCGCGAATGCCAAATAATTGCAAATAGGGTGCCCCCCCCCAGACTTCTGCCCAGCCAGTGCACCCACCCAGGCAGGGGCAGAAAGGCAGGGAACTGGCAATCGGCCTCCCTGAGCCTTTGTGCCACTCACGTGGTCTGCATCTGTACCCGTGTCAGTGGCAGGGTGGCGCAAGGAGTGCAGGGAATCTGCAATCAGTTTCCCTGGGGTTTGTGCTGCCTGTGTGGGCCACGTCTGTACCTGCAGTGGTGGTGGGGCAATGCGAGGAGTGCGGGGAACTGGTGATCGGCTTCCCTGGGCCTTCGTGCCACCTGCACGGGCTGCACCTGTACTCTTGATGGCGGCAGGGCAGCGTGAAGAGTGCAGGGAACCAGCAATCAGCCTCCCTGGGCCTTCCTGCTGCCCGCATGGGGCACCCCCATGCTGGGGGCAAGGAAAATGTGAGGAGCAGGTGGGGTGGGAGTGGGGTGGGAGAATCAGGGGGCAAGCAGGCACCTTGCAAATAATCAAATTTGTGAAAGTGAAACCCGCGAATGTGGAGGGAGAACCGTACTGATTCTTCCCTATCAATGCTTGGCCATACCTTGAACATCTGCAAATAGGAGGAATGAGAGTAGGAAGTATGGATGAAAGAAATATGGATGAGGGAAAGAAGTCATGGATAATTCAACATTTACAGAAGAAAAGGAAATAAAGGAACAGAATAGTTGGACACCTCCAGAGACCTCATAAAAGCTACAATCTTGTCTTCACTTAGCTGCGGGTAAGCCTAATTATAGGATTCTGTGGTAACTTCTTATAATATTGCAAAAGTCCCAGTTGTCATTCTGGCTAAGCAGAAGCAGAACTGGAGACACATGTTGAGCAAATGGGTCAAAATCCAGTCCAAATAAAGGGCTTTCAGCTTTCTTTCTTTGCATTCTATATATTTCTAAATGCTTAATTTGCTGGCTCGAGTGCATGATAGACTGTCAACAGAGCAATGGAAGAATGTCAATGTCTTTAAAATAGGTAAGAGTTTTCAGAGGTCATATTGTGGACTGCAGAAAATTGGACCACACTGTCTTTTGTTCTGAACCAGTGCAGATTCTCTTCACAGGAATTCATGCTAGATGCATGCAAAAATTAGCTTATGTCAACTTCCATCTCCATCAGTTGTGCTCAGCTGGTTGTGTGCATGATGCTGTTCAGAGCATTGCTTTCAACAATTAACAGATGAGAAGAGATAGGTGTTTATTTCTTGGCCTTCAGAAAATTTCCAGAAACGCTTGTTATATTTTAACACACGTGCATACCCACACACTCACACAAAACAGTAGTTGCTTCTCACACTGAAGACAGGATAAGTGGCTGGCATTGCAAAACAGATCTGACAACTTCATAATGGTGTCTCCACTCATTAAGAGAAAAAAAGTCTATGTTTAGACACTACAGTGTGCAGTTTGCATACTATGTATGTTTTAATGTTCATAATAGAATATATAGATAGGGCTGGACATAAATTCCATCTGAAAAATTGGAGACCACTCAGAGTAGAAATCACTGAGCCAAATATATCAATTATTTGATTTTGTATAAGACAGTTTCATGTACGAGTTTGTGCGTTGTTGTGTATCTTCAAATCATTTCTGACTTATGGAAACTCTGAGGTGATTGTATCACAAGGTTTTCTTGGCAAGGTTTATTCAGAGGCAGTTTGCCTTTGCCTTCCTCTGAGGCTGAAAGAGTGTGACTTCTCCAACATCACCCTGTGGATTTCCAGGGCCAAGCTAAGATTTGAACCCTGGCATCCAGAATTATGGTCCAATGCTGAAACCACTATACATTGCTCTCTCTCTCTTTCTCTTTCTGTGTATGCCTATTTCTCTCTGTGTATATAGTAGGCAATTATAATTTGTTGGTTATTTTGAGTGGTAGATAGAAAAAAGGGCTAGGAATTTTAAAAAACAACATTTGAAATTGAATTATGCCACACAAATCCAGCTTCAGTACCATCATTTTCAGAATTTCAAATCTCAGTAATGATACCAACCAGACAACTGTCTCTCCATTAATGGACAGGACACAATCTTCCAGGAGTGAACAAACTTTTGATCCACACCAGCAAACAATACCTATGACACTGCTCAGTATGTATAATAAAGCAGAGTTAAATAATTCTGGATGGGATAAGAATTGTTCACTTATGGCTGGGTCCCTGTTTCTTAGTAAGTCCTATTTGCATCATTGGATAAAAATCAGGAAGCGGAGAGGAGACAGCCTGGACCTATGAACAAGTTTGATTGATTTCTGTAGAGTAAGGCTTGGGGGAGAGGGAAGATCGCAAAGAGAAGTCATGGAAATGGAAGGAACCACAAGGGCCATCTAGTCCAATACTCTGTCTTGTAGGAATAAAAGCACTCCCAAGAGATGGCCACCCAACCTCTGGTTACAAATATTCAAAGAAATATTCGAAGAAGAAGATTTCACCTCCCTATGAGGCAGCCTATTCCACTGCTGAGTAGCTCTTACAGTCCAGAAGTTCTTCCTACATTTAGACGGAATTTACACTGAATCCATCTAGTTGGTATCCTAGTCTCTTTGACAACAGTAAACAAGCACCTTCTACATGTCATTCCTTGAAATATTTGAAGATGGCTATCATATCATCTCTCAGTCTTCTCCAGGCTAAACATATCTAGCTCCCTAAGTCATTCCTCGTAGGTCTTGTTTTTCTAGCACTTTGACCATCTTAGTCACCCTCCTTTGGACATGTTCCAGCTTGTCAATCTCCTTCTTGTACCTTTGTGCCTAGAACTGGACACAGTATTCTTGGTGAGGCCTGACCAAAGCAGAATAGAATGGTATTATTGAGTCTCTTGGTCTTGATGCAGCCTAGAATTCCACTGGCTTTTTTTGACCATCATAATACATTTTTGGTTCATGTTTAACTTGTGGTCTACTAAGACTCCTAGATCTTTTTACATGTACTTCTGTCAAGCCAGGTATCATCCAACCTATATTTGAAAAAGAAGTTCCTCTGTAGCCTATTCTTGTTGATACAATCTAGAATTTCATTGGCTGTTTGGCCATCACACCTCACTGTTGACTCACATTTAACTTGTGATCTACTAAGACCCATAGATCCTTTAAACATGTACTTCTGTCAAGCTAGGTGTCATCCATACTATATGTGAGAGAGAAGTGCCTCTTTGGCTTGTTCCTGGGGTGCATACTAAATGTCACCTGGCCAAGTGCTAGCACTACGCTACACTTCTTTCCTTCCTGTGTTGTGGTTTTTACTACTATGAATGTGGACTGGTTGCTTTTTAATTGTACTTGCAGACAAGATTGCAGGACAGTAGTGGACCTGCATGTGTCATCTCATGCCTGCCAGAATCACAGTTCAGGAGAGACATGCATGGGTAAGTCCATATCATAGCAGACCGCATATCCTGCCACCCCCATGTTTTTCCTGCAGGCACACCTGGATGGGATATCAGCCAGTCACCGGCTCTGTCCATTTTGCTGCACCAAACATTATAGATTGTAACCATTGTTAGCTATGGCTGTTTATCACCCAGTTCTGACTATGGGCTAACTTCTGTTTGTCCAATCTAGAGTACCCTTACTGAATCAATTGGAATTTGGTAAGTCAACACTTATGTAAGTTCCACTGATTCAGTGAGTCTTCTCTAGTTGAAAACAGCAATAGGATTCATGCCTATGTGTGCATAACTGCACTTTCTCTCCTGCTATTCTCCTTGTTTCAGTTAGGTGCTGTGGGTATAACTCATCCTTAGAGAAGTAAACAGAACAAACAAAGCATGTGCGCTATTTAGTGGAGAAACAAGGAAGTGGTGGCAGTAGTTTATTTCTGTAGAGCCTGGTTCATTTGTGCTGTATAATATTTACAAACATTGAAAAAAGAAGGCAATATTACTCTAATCAAGTGATGACCTCCCTAAAAACAACTTATATGTTTTAACCACACCAATACCTTTTGTGTGTTTATTTATATTTTTAAGTGTTTGTCTATAGTACCTAATTAGACAATAGTACAGTAGTACCTCCTGTTGTTTGATATGAATAATATATGCTACCTGCTAGTGCTCCATTAGGTGGTATGGATGTACAGAGACATTTTAAAATAGAATAAATGGCAAGAAAGAATATTACCCATTCAGAGCTGATATAGAAGGCAGTGTACTGATTTATGTCTGAAGTTGCTATAAGAAGGAAAGTGACATGACAATTTTGGGAATGCAGATGGAGGCAAGTGATATGTTAAACAGAATATAAATTTTCAGTAATAATGCAAAGTGCAGAGACATAAATAGGTGAGCTAGAGACAGAATGTAATGCTGAGAGCTGAGGATCTGCAGAGCAAGCATTTGGGCAAAACATCTGTTTTCTACATTACAACGGATGTTGTAGCAGCTTTTTATGAGGTAGTAAGGCTGTCATTTTATGCATTACTTTGCATGACACAGCTATATAATGAACAATTAATAATTTTTGAAATGAAGGAAGGAAGATTTATACAGATTAGTTATAAATTTATATATTTTAACCATTATTTTGGCTCACCAAATCTATGACTTTTAAAAGAGTGGAAAGGGGTTCATTATGTCCTACTTTCCCAAACAGCTTTCAAGACACAAGTTGTGATTCTGATACCAGGTACAAATTAGTATTTCTGTATCACAGTAATGGAAGTCATGTGGTCCTCCAGAGATTGTTGGACTATAATCCGCAGCTGTGCTGGCTAGGTCTGCTGGGAGTTATACTTAACCAACAATTGGGGTGCCACATCATGCCCATTTTTGCTATAGAACAACTGCTTTCATGCCTTTGAGCTACCATTGGTAGCTTCCCATCAAGATGGTGACAGAGATGGGTCAAAGTTTGTCTACTTAATTGCTAAGCATAGTGTCTTTTGATCACAAAGAGAGAGGCAAACAGTGCAGGCAGATATAACAAAAGGTATACTGACCATATTGGGCTGATTTGAATGGATGTCAGAGGTGTTCATATTGATGTGAAAAATCCTCTAAAGCAGTTCAGATTCAGATCTGAATACTGCTAAAGATACATGAGCATTTTGTGTTTAAGGAAAATGGATACACAGGCAGTGGGTCTCCAGAGGCTCTTGTATTGCTCTTCAAGCTCTCCATATAAAGAAAACACCAGAGATAAGGGAAGCAGATTTTGTATTTAAGTTTGTGATTGACAGCACTAGCTTCTAATCCCAGTGAATGGTTTTACCAGGCCTATGCAATTCCAGGGTGCTGGAGGAAGGATGCTGAAGTCATATAGCACAGGATGGATCATATTCTTGAAAATTGTAGGTTTTACTAGATTTTTGTCCCTGAAATCTCACGATAGCCAGAATTACCAATTACTATGAGATCTGTTTCCGGCACAAAAGGAGAATCTTTAAGCGAGAGTCCTTGTAATGATGAGGAGCCCAGAGGTGGCCAGATTCTTCTAGGTGGACTTGCCTCCTTTAGCAATACCCCCTCCAGCAGGTAAAAGTAACATTCTCTCCATTTTTGAGCTGTCTTGCTCCTCATCTGATTAGCACTACAAAGTGCTAAGAAAAGAATACCGATGGAGATGTCCTTAATGCCAAATAACCAGGCAGCAGGGGAAGGGATAATTGAAATTCCAGTGTTATAACCCTCCCACCCTCAAACAAAAATAATTACTTTACACTGAGTCAAAACATTGCTTCAGCTAGCCTGGTATTAACAGCACTGACTGACTGAAGGACCCCAGATTTCAGTCTGGATTAATTTCTGGTCCTACCTGAAGCCTCAGGTTTTTGGAGCTGGATCTTCTGCGTATAAAAAATGTACTCAAGCATGTTCTGTCCTACTGAGCTGTGAGTTCATCCCAACTCTTTTGTATGTACTGGCAGTGTGTCTGTCTGTGTCAGAGAGAGAGAGATTCAGTAAGTGTGGGAAGGCTGGGTTTGTGAGGGAAAGTTAGTACTGGAGGAGAATACCCAGACCACATTCACTATCCTCTCCAGCCCTACTTACTACCTAAATGAGGGCATACCACTGTCAGGGGTGTAAATGTGTTCTTTTGGGATTAGGAAATCAAATAACGTGTTCAGAATAAACCAACTCATGAAGAGATCTTGACACTGACAAATGTGAAATTGATCTGCATTACTAGCTAGAACAGTGAAATCAGACCAGTAACAGCTGTTTTTATTTTCAGTGATGAATAAAAGCTCTTAATGAAAATGCTGCTCTTACATTTTCGGGGAAAAGAAATCATTTGGATCTTGAGGTCTTAGACTACCTTACATGTCCTATGCCTTTTTTTTTTTTTTTTTGGGTGGCATTATTACCTCCTTGAAAAGAAAACAAATGAATACTTGGTTATGAGAATGAACTCTAATTATAGTCTGCTATTTGATTAAGTCCCACAGTTATGTAATAATAATTCACCGCACTGCAACTCTATGATTTTTTGCAACAATGCATTAAAAAATGATAACAAAAGTTAACAAGATTAAAATTTGATTGTTGAGTGCAAAACAATGAAACACAGATTTAGGCTGAAATCCCAGACACACTTACCTGGGAATAAGTCCCAATAAACTAAATTAGACTAGGCATTCATAGGTGTGCACTGTCACTATCAGTCACAAAAGGAACTTTGCAAAGTTCATTAGAAGTTGTCCAGAGATATAGATCAAGGTGTCAGAAATATGCCAATGACATCTGGCTCCACATTTCCTTCATCAAATCCAAATCAGGCAAGTGGTATTCTGAATCAGTGCCTAGTGCAGCAGTTGACTGAATGGGAGTCAGTAAACTGTGATTCAATCCAGACTTGACTGAGTGATGTTAATGAGTAATTCTTTTGCCCAGATGGGTCATGTTTTGAACCACTTTGAAAAGGGTTAGACTTCTTTAAAGAGTCAGATTCATAGTCTGAGTCTTCTCTTGGATTCAGTACTGTGTACATCTGGCCTTGGTGGCTCAGGGTTCCTTAAATCAGCTTAGGCCGGAAGACCAGGACAATCTTATCTGGACAGAGTTTCACTACAATGTCCACATTCTAGTGCCATCTTGCTTGAATTAGTACAAGTTGTCATATGTGGGGTTGCCCTTGGAAATGGTTGGCAAACTCCAGAATAGCTTGGGTCCAGGTTATCTGAAAAATAATCTCTTCTCACATACTATGACCTGAAGATCTTTTTTGAAGCCCTTCTTTGGATATGCCAGTGAGTGGTTACATAGGCAGGGCCTAGACACTGTTGGCAACCCTATTATGAAAAACACTTTTCAGAAGATCTCATCTTTTGCCTCCATTGTGATCCTTTCAGAGTCAGGTACCCATCTTTTTATTGTCTCAAATTTTAGAACTTTAAAAACTGGTTTAAATGGAGGTAAGTTTCCCTGGGTCTTGAGCAAGAAAAAATGGTATACAAATTAAATATTGCCAGCACTTTTGAGATCTTTTGTATTGACATTATCTTCTAGCACTGTTTATTTTTTCTTTTTTTGGTTTATTACCATTGGCTTTTTTCTTTTTTAAATATTAATTTTCATGGTTCTTTCTTTCTTTCTTTCTTTCTTTCTTTCTTTCTTTCTTTCTTTCTTTCGTTTGTTCGTTCTTTATTTTATGGTTTTAAATTTTTAACTTGTAAACCACACAGGGACCCAGGGAACAGTTGTTATTGGGCGATATAAAAATATTGGCAAAAATCCCATTTATTAATTATAATTACTCTTCCCTTCTGCTTCATGTCAACCCAGGGAATTATCCACTTATAATACAGTTTTTCTCTTTTCCTAGTGCAGTGGTTCTCAACCTGTGGGTCCCCAGATGTTTGTGGACTTCAGCTCCCAGAAGCCCCAGCCACTATGGTCAATGCTCAGGGCTTCTGGGAGCTGAAGTCCACGAACATCTGGGGACCCACAGGTTGAGAACTACTGTCCTAGTGCCTTCTACTTTTCCTGGTATCATTGTCTCTTCTAATGAATGATGTCATCTCATGATATGTTCAAAGCGCTATAATCTCCTTTTGATGATTATAGCTTTTAGGAAGAGTTTAGGCTTGACTTATGCTGGGACCCATTTATTGGTCTTTTTGGCAGTCCATGATATCCACAGAACTCTCCTCTAGCATCACATTTCAGATGAGTTGATTCTGTTCCTGCCAGTTTTCTTCCCTGTTGAGCTTTCACAACCATACACAGATATTAGAAATACCGTGGCATGGATTATCCAGACTTTGATATACAATGATATATCTTTACACTTGAAAAATCTTATCTAATCCCTTCATAGATGCCCTTCCAAGTACTAGTCTTCTGATTTCTTGAGTATTTTGATTTTGGTTTATGACTGAGAAAAGGTATAGAAAATGATGATTTCATCCTCTATGGGAAGAAAGGATAACCTTCAGAAAGTTACCTGTAGTGAGCAGAAGCATTTTGTCCACATTTCTCTAGCTTGCAGTTTGAATCTAAAATTTGACACTGGGGGAGAAACTATGGAAGTGCAGAGTGATGTTATAGCGCAGAGGTTGGAAAAGCCAATGCTCCCCAGAATGGCATTCAAAAAAATTGGTAAAGCATGTGGCCTCACAGTGCTGTCCAGAAAGTCTGCTTTTTTACAAAATTGACATCATGACTTGCCACCAGAATTTTGAGAGTGAAATGCTAAATGCACTATAGTCAGTGGGATAATCCATATTGTAATTAAGTTAGTACATTTTAGTTTAATTTCAGTAATCATGACTATAGCCAATATCATATTAACATTAATTTAAATACCTGAGTTTCATTTAAATATAAATTTAACAATAATTGATCAACTATGAGTTGTAAGATTATTTGTTAATGAGTGTGGGAATTTTAAGGAATTAATAATAGTTACCAAAAAATTAAAATTATTAGTTAATTTTGAATTTGTTTTATAAATATGGAGCTGATATTTTATGTACTTTGAATGTAAAAAGCCTCTAAACCAGATCCACAAAAGACCAACAGCCTTTCCATCGCAAAAACTGTGGCCTTCAAGTGCTTGAAAAGAATCTGAAAAGGGGCCCCTACTAATTGTCTGTCCCTGCTGGAAATCAGTCAGTGAGAGACAGACATGAAAAAGAGAGAAACAGTTAAGGTATCAGAGGCAGAGGTTACAAGAGTGTGTGGGTGGTTTGATCACCATAGTCCTAAAGGGTAAGACCATAGACTATAGATATAATTGGACTGTCTGTTACAGGGATATTTTGATATGAAATAACTGTTGGAAACCAAGATCAGCCACAAATCTGAATGTTCCCTAAACCTGAAGCATTTAGAGTTCAAGGGTATGAGTCTTTTTGTTCATTATGCCCTTCAATATGCATTGCTGAATAGAGCTGAATTGGAGAAAGCACAAACTGTAACGAATTTACCTTAAAGAGTCACTTCTTAGCAAGTATAAAGTTCTTGTTCTTATGAGCCAGTCACTAGAGACAAAACAAGAACAAGATCTCCAGCTGGTTCACTGTCATGCTTGTTTGACAGGAATGTATGAGATATGTGAGTGATATGTAACTAGGTATTTTCATCTTTCTGCATTAGATTGTCTTTCTTTTGACCACAAGGGGTTCTACAGCTTCCTTTATAGGTTTTCATAGCACTATTGAGTGGGCTCTCCGTCGTCTCAGAACAATAGCACCATGACTCACTGTAAAATAGTGGCTGCAGGCTCCCACATAGTGTTAATCTGACAAAACAAGTGGTTGATTTGCCAAAGCTTGACTATACTCTGGAGGAAGGACAGCATATATGGTTCTGAAAAGATAGAAACATATTGCTCTGATCCAAAGTCTGGTAAATGCTTATGTGTCCACATGGGATTTTCAAGTACATGAACATAACGGTCCATTGCTTTCAAAGGAGGGATCCATCAATGTCAGCAATAGGTGGGCAACTTCTGGAAGTTGAGGGTCAAATTTTAACACTCAGTCTGTATTGCCTGCCACATCAGCTTCCCAGTCCCTTCAAGAACGATCCTGAAAGTCATACAGTCATGGAATCATAGAGTTGGAAGGGGCCTCCTGGGCCATTGAGTCCAATCCCCTGCTCAGTGCAAGATCTCTAGCTAAAGCAATTGCAGCAGGTAGCTATCCATCCTCTTTTTGAAGACATCCAGAGAATAAGACCCCACTGCCTCTCTAGGCAGAAGGGCAGAAGCCTACTTCTGGTTTTCTGCAAAAACTTTCTGGGCCAGAATACAAGGTGTAGTATATCTTGCGCCTCGTTTTATGGCAAGATAGCTGCTCTGGAATGCTTGGATCAGAAATAATGAATCTTGACTCTGCTTCTAAATCAGTATGTGGGGATAGAAGCCATGTATCCCCATGGCTAAAGATGAGGGGGACTCAGTACAAATTGCCAGGGCTTAGAGGTCTGGAAGGGGACCTGGGCCCTAATTTTGCTGCATATGTTCTTATCTTAAGGTACAGCATTTCCAAATCCCATATTTTTAGTTTGGTAAGAGCAGAAAAAGCAAGCACTAGCTGCCCTCACAACAAACTGACCTCTGAGTATTTTAGATTGCAGAAAAATGGCTTCAGACTACATACTAAATGTTGTGGGGAGTCCATCCATTGGAGGTCCATCCTACCATCTCAGCTCTACAGGCTAAGCTGACTGAACCCATCTAAGGTCTTGCAATAGGAAGACCTCGTGTGACAATTCTGGGTTCCTGCAAGATCTCTAATCTCATATAGACCTGCCTCACAGTTACCAATCAGTCTTTTGCTGGCCTGGCAACAGAGAGAGCTGTTCCATATTGCTGTTTGAAAAACCTAGCAGCCCTGCTCTGACCACTCATGGCCTGGACTTTGCCCACTTCTCATGTAGGAAATGGGTTAGATGCACAGCTCCCTCAACTGAAATAAATTTTGCAAACATCCATAACTGGCCTATAAAGGTATTACCACAATCTGTCGTTCTATGGTAGAGATTGCTCCATTGCTTAGGAGACTCTGTCAATGTCCAGCTCAGGTTTCTTGCTACACAAGGCTGTTGAGGCTTCTAGAACCTGGCAGAAGATGCCACTGATGAATGAAGAGACTGGAAAGTTAATTTTAAGAAGTACTAATATAATAATATCAACTACTACTTCTTCTTCTTCTCCTTCTTCTGGACCTTTAAGTCTACTCTGATGTACAGTAATTTTGTCACAGGTTTTCTTTGCAAGATGTCTTCAGAGGAAGTTTGCCTTTGTTTTCCTCTCAGGCCGAGAAAGTGTTACTTGCTCAAGGTCACCCAGCGTGTTTCCATGGCTGAGCAAGGATTTGAATCCTGATATTCCAAATTCTAGTTCAGAACTCAAATCACCACATCACACTGGCTCATATAGTATAAAATGTGTTTTATACAGTTTAGAATTTACTGATAATTGAGAAAAATTTATGTTAAACATTAATTAATATAATGATGTACTGGCATTCTGTTACTGCTCAGTTATCACTGACTTCAGTGTGCTATTGTATTCACTCTTCTTCACCAAGCCCTGTGATGGACATCAGAGACTAACAGAGATTTTGACATGTGCACAGAGTTGGTTGGACCCTTTCTCCTATCACTGAACAGTAGTGATGTAATTTGCTAACATTTTCTTTAATAAAGCATGAAATAATTTAGCATTTCTCTTCTTGATGCAAGACAGTCTTCAAAAACTTCAATTTTCAAAAACTGTTCAGGACTTATTCTATGCAAAATACATGTGGCATTTTTTTTGTGCAGCTTTCTCTGTGCAGGAAACAACATTTTCTGTGTGCAAAAACAACATTTCCGCATAGAAATATTATTTTCAATACAGAAAATGCTGCTTTCTGTGCAAAACAACTACACATGCACTAGTATTTACATTTCTATACTGCTTTATAGTGCCGAACACTGTCTAAGTGGTTTATAATGTGTTAGTTAATTGTCCCCAACAAACTGGGCATTCATTTTACCAGCCTACAGAAAGATGGAAGCTTGTTGAGTTAACCAGCTTATTGAGTCAACGTGGAGCCTAGCAGGATTGAGCTCATAACATTGTGGCTGCAACACTGCATTCATCCACTGCACCACCAGGACTTCTGTGCAAATTAAGTCCCCAGCCATACCATTTTCTGTGTATGAAATAGCATTTTGACATACACGTAGAAATATTATTTTCCATGCAGAAAATACTATTTTCTGCACAAAACAAGTCTGTGCAAATTTTGCCTAGAATAAGTTCCAGACAGTGAAGATTCCCATCAGTCCAATATTGTCCTCATCAGGGCTTTTCAAAACTCAGGAAACAAAACAAATTTTCAGCTAATTAATACACACACACACACACACACACATTTTCAGAGATTCTTTCCTGCTATTTTTTCAGAGATTCTTTCCTGATATTCTATTCCACATACATGCCTAGCAGAGCTCATGGAGATGCTTTTCAAAAATTAACTAGTTGTAGTAATAGTTGAAAGGCTTCAAATGTTTTTCCTTACTATTGTAGTTTACTGTACTTCTCTTTTTTTGTCAAAATTACCTAAAGTGTGCCTTTAGAGTTACTGTGGCTGGAATTTAGAATTCCAGTTATGCATAATTCCGGTTATGCATTCATGACTGGGTCATATTTAAAATCTCTCTGTTTTCAATAATGTAGGGAATATATAGGGATTTTAAAAGTCTCTGAATCCCTACTTACCAGGCACCATTGTGAGCAACTGATGTCTGTTCTTCTGTTGACCAGGAAGCAGCTGACTAAAGGCCATTTCCACACTACAATGTTATAGTGCTATTGTTCCACTTTCAACATCCTATGGAATTCTGGGGTTGGTAGTTTACTGAGACCAAAGAGCTCTCTGCGTGAGAAGTCTAAATGCCGCTCCCTAAACTGCAGACCCCAGGACTCTGTAGGCTGTTGAAAGTGGAATAATAGCACTATAAGACTGTAGTGCAGAAATGGCCTCACATTCCCACCCGCTTTCTCTGAGTGAACTCTGGTGTGAGGAGGAATTATGACAGGGATCCTGCTTCTGATTGTTGCACCAGAGATTGGTTGTGGGAGGGAGGAGGAAATGTCAATCTGTTGTGTGTTGATTGACAGGAGAATATGCCTCCATTGCTTGCAGTGGCTTCTGCCCAGTAAGTGAGAATTGGAGTGCCAGGCTGGGAGACACTACTTAGCTATGTAATTAAAGTAGTTATATAATTAGGTAGCTGACCTAGAATTATAGGCTTTGTTTTTCAGAAAACCTTGAATGATATAAGCTCCTGGCCTGGATAATACACTCTCTCCCATCCATCGTTGTTGCCTTAATACTCACAGCAACATGAGGCAGCAGAATGAGGTACAGCAAGAACCAGTGTTTGAATCCAGTTGCATAGGGACGGGCAGTGCGGGGGAGTGGTTATCCCCAGGAGGCAATGTTTTTGGGGATACCCAGCCCCTAGCCATGTCCCTGCATGCCCTGGCCACACCCCTGCATGCAGCCATGCTCTCATGTACAGTGGCCGTGCCCTCCCATGCTCCAACCTCCTCCACTGTTTGAATCACATGATTTGCCTCTTTGTAATTGTAAATTAATGAGTTATAACTTTATTCCTTTTGTGGTATAGCAATAACCTATAAAGTTTTAGTTAAAGAGCTTTGACTTCACTAAATGATGATATCCCTTATTAAGTTATAATTGTAATGCAATGCAGTTATGTCTTTTTCCCTTACTGCATGACATGGTCATCCCAACAAAGCAACATGTTCCTCCCAGTCCAGGATGTGTACCATGTCATTGCTTACCTGTTGCTGTGTGTCCCCATCCATGGGAAATGTGCCCTTTTTCGTTACTGGAAAAAAAACCCCGGTTATGGCCCCCTTTCTTGGCACGATCCTGTCAGCTGCCTGTGTGTGGTAAGGGCTAAAACAGTGGTGTCCAACCTTTGGTCCTCCAGATGTTTGGCACTTCAACTCCCAGAAACCCTAGCTACTTGGTTAACAGTCAGGAATTCTGGGAACTGAAGCCCAAAACACTTGGAGGACCAAAGGTTGGACACCACTGGGCAAAAGCATTCGATAGCGCTTCCTTCTGCAGTACAGCACAGGAGCTGGCAAATCATGGGTCGTGGGGCAGGGAAGAGGTGGGAGAAGTGACTCGTCATTGAAGCTGTACTGTAGAAGGAAGAACAGTGTGCCTGACACTTCCCATCCACAGCAGCCGACCGGGCGCAGCTGGGAGCGTTCAGGCCCCAGCCCCATCCCGACAATAGCAATGCCAGGATCTGGCTGGAAGGACAAGCTGTTGGGGATGTAGTGCAGTAAGGTCTTTGTACTGAGAAAAGAAATTAGTTACAAGTAGCTTGTTTATAATGATTTATAGACAAGTTCTAGTGTTGAGGCAAAATCTCCAGAAGTTGTGGTCTCTAAAGTACAATTCAGTCCATATCAGATATTCATGGAGATCTGAAACATTACTCTCTTTGGTCCATTTCTTGATGCTGGATTTGTAGCTGGGCTTATTCTGGACACATTATTCTTAGCACAAAAGGATCCAGAGTGGTTGGTAATACTGATCTTCCGTAATGGCTATAAATTGTTTCTACTGAAAGAGCAGTGAACAGTACCAATAGAAAACGTCATCTTGACAGAATAGGTCTGTTTGTTTGTTTTTTGTGAAATCAGAATTGTATGTGCAAACTGACTGGCAATCAGTTTTACCTTGCATTTCAAAATTTGTTGGAGTAAAGAGGACAGGACAGGCATGTGGGAGCAAAGGTAGCTAAGACTATCTTCAGGAATTTGATCAAAGAGGAAAATATTTTATAGAAATATAATATATCATGTTCTTTTGTTTATCATGTTCAATGTGAACTCAATCACAATGCAGGAGAAAAAAGATGAATAATGACCATAATGTATTAATCACTTATTTGCAAATTCTGTATTTAATAAATAAACAAACACTGTATCTATATCTTTATCTAGATTCACATTTACAAGAGACCAGTTAGCGAAAATCATATGATTCCTACAAATCCTTTAATAATCTGATGAGATGAATGCCCCCAAAACTATATTAGTTTGTCATATCAGTGGCAAGCTTAAATAAGAATGGTAAATTTTGTTAAAATTTCTTCATTGGTGTTCTAAGTCACCTTGAGTCCTGGAGTGGAAAAAAGGTGGGATATTAACAACAACAACAGATGACAAGGACATTTTCTTTCAGGGATTTAACTTAAATTTAAATGGCAATGTGATGTAAGCCTACTTCTAATATAAATGCAACTGAATTAGATTTCTTATTTTGTTAACAACTAACATATTGAACCTTCTCAATTACTTTTGTATTCCCTGCGGTTCAAGTTCCTTTGATCTTGCTGTGATAGTGTCCCTTGCTCCTTGTCCAAGCTAGAAATATGAAACTCTGTCTTGGGCGGAAATGCCCTTCAGGTCATTGCCGGAAGCCCTGGTTGCGCCCTTAGGCAGAATGAGGTGGCTGCCTCAAGCAGCATATTGAAGGTGTCATGAAAACATGGGAAATGGTTAGTTATTTAATTTATTGCAGTTGCTCTTTTTCTGTTTTCAGATGCCTGGCCTAGGGTACTTTCCATCTTAACTTGTTTTTTTTTAATTGTGGCTCAACCTCAGCCTCAGGCAGCAAAATGCCTTGGGCAAGCTCTGATTTCCTGCACTAGAATTCCATTATGCCAGTTAAATCTGCAAATGTACCTTCTTAGGTCAAAACCACCCACATTTTAAGAGCAGCTGCAATAATTTCTAAGCCTGGAAGTGGTGTTTATAAACTACACTTAAGAAGGTTACCTTTGAAAGAAAAAGAAAAAAAAGCCCGCACTGCTCTTTTCAAGCCAGTATATAAACTATGCTTCAAAGCGCAGTGGCGGTAGTAATAAAAAGAAGTTACTGTGTAGTGCACACTAACATTTAAAAGCCATTATTAATATATTAGCGCAGATGGTTTAATGGTAGAGATGATTAATTCTGTAGCTTCTGTCTTGATACATAATTGGAAATGAATATAATAAGGTTGCTTATTAGTCCCCTTTGATTTATGCCAAATTCTCAGTCTACTGCTAATCTCTGCTGAAGGTAGGTTCATTTGAGGGAGATGGAGGAAGAATTCATGCATACTGTGTTGAAAAAGGTGTAAAAAGAAAATTACAGTGTTAATGAGGGCGCTTTCATCTGGCATACCCAGACACATGTGTTCGTATAGTTAGCATGGTGACCTCACAGTTAACATAGTTTTCACTTATCTTTCAGGAGGGGCTTCTCGCCACAGTGACATTTTCCTTGAACACCAGTCAGTATTAACAAGTGATTTAAAAAATACTTGCAAATTTTCTCATCCCTGATGAAAAATAGTTTCTTGACATATTGAATCACCCCATCAAGAAAATGGTCAATGACTGCTTGATTTTTTTTCTTTTGCTCTTCAGGACTTTTCTCTGAAAATGTCATTTGCACAAAAACACTTGTTTGCTATGCAAAACAAGTTTTTTTTACATAAAGCAAGAGGGTTACTTTGACAAAACCAAGATTATTTGTATGATTTTTTTGTACATTCATTTAAAAGTTGAAACCTCTTGCCAAATAAAAAGGTACAACCTTCTGTGTGTGTGTGTGTGTGTGTGTGTGTGTGTGTGTGCGTAATCTCTCTCAGTGGGGAATCAACTTTGACTATGAAACTGGAAAAGATTTTTATCTCTAGCATTGGCAGTGAACCTAGTATGAACAATTTCACAGAGAAGACCAAGGCTGGGGATTGCAATTTCTGAGTACCTCCCGAGGTCTATGCACCAAAGAGAAAGAACATAGCTTTATGAGAGAATGCATACTTATCATGAGAAAAGTCCCAGGTTCAAGGGAGAGCTGGAAGTACTCATGTGAAATATCCCCAAGCGTCATTGCCAGTCAGTATAGACCAGAGCTTTCCAAACTTTTCATGTTGGCGACACTCTTTTTAGACATGCATCATTTTGTGACACAGTAATTCAGTTTTACTAGCAAACCAGAGGTTAAACTAACCCAGTGGTTCTCAACCTGTGGGTCCCCAGATGTTTGTGGACTTCAGCTCCCAGAAGCCGCAGCCACTATGGTCAATGCTCAGGGCTTCTGGGAGCTGAAGTCCACAAACATCTGGGGACCCACAGGTTGAGAACCACTGAACTAACCAATTACGCATCTGCAGTACCCACAGGTGTATCTAGGGTGGGGAAAGGTAGCTCCCCCTGATCCTGCCTGGTTGCTGTTGCCCTAGCCAGGAAAGACCATGGTGAGGGTGGCAGCAGTAGGAAAGGCAGCCCTCCACCTGATCCTGGCCCATTGCTATCGCCCTTGGCAAGAAAAGACCCCAGCGAAAGCAGTGGAAGCAGGAATGGCTCGGGTGAGGGGGTCTTTCTCAGCTCAAGAAGGCAACACACCTACACACTTCAGGTGGCACATTAATGTATCACGACACACCATTTGGAAAGCCCTGGTGTAGACCATGAGAGGATAAATAGAGACCTGCAGGCTGCATGTGTCCCTTGCAACCCCAAAGTAAAGCCCTAGACGTCTCTTAAAGCCCCAGACACTCGTCCCCCCAATTTTGCAGTATTTTGGGATTTTTTTTTAACCTGAGAACCAGCCACTCACCCCAGCTCTGCCCACAAATGGGGCAGTTTAATTCCTCCAAACTCCAACATCCCCCAAATTTCCACCCCTGCAAGAGGGAAAAAATGGCCTTTATGGTGGCTAGAAATGATGTCACATCATTTTCAGTACACTATAACACACTGGTATAGGCCCTTCTCCCACAGTTGCCAACCCCCAGTATAGGCCTGGTGAGACACAAGAGGAGCTTTCTATTTGAGAATTCTAAACTGTTGTTGTTATTGTTGTACGCCTTCAAGTAATTTCCGACTTATGGTTACCCTAAAGTAAACCTATAGCAGGTTTTTCTGGGGGCTGAAAGTGTGTGATGCACCCAAGATCACCCACCGGGTTTCCATGGCCAAGCAAGGAACTGAACCTTGATTTCCAAGGTTGTAGTCCAATGCTCAAATCACTACACCACTCTGGTTCTCAGTATCCCTCCCTAAACTGCTAATCCTAGGATTCCATAGGAATGAGACCATGACAGTTGAAGTGGAATCATAAGACTATAATTGTATAGTGTGAAAGGGCTCCAAGAGTGATCAGGCATGAAGCTTGCAGTTTCTAATGTATTTTATCATTAGAATCCTGAAGCTCTCCAGCTGGAGCCATATATGATGGCTCAGGAAGAGGGAATCTAAAATTGAGGAACAAGGTACCTTCAAACAGCCACTTATCAGGAAGGCTGGGAGTTCAGTTAAACAATAGCTATAAGACTATATTGGTAGAAGGCCAAGAACTCTTATGGTTGTGCCTTATCCTCTTGTTTAGTTTTACTGCTTCATTTCCTGCCCTGTCTGATGAAGCAAACACCAACAGATATAAATAGAAGGAACTGCCCCCTTTGCTCACCTTGCTTCTCCCTCTGAGCACACATGTTGATTAGTCCTAGAGAAAGAAAATATGTGAATGAGAATGGTTATAGTGGCAAAGAGGGCAGGACTCACTAATAGTATTTGGCCAAGGTCCTGGAAACTGTATAGCTTTTTTAAATACTTTTTATTAACACTTCAATAAATAAAAAATACATATTAAATAAAGTACAGTTATACAATCTATTGTAGCTCATTTGGTGTCATGGTATCTTCTTCACATCTTTACCAGAGTATATAATTATTAATATGTATCTTATAAATAAATAACTCTATAAAAAGGAGAATATTATATATACTTGTTCCTGATTAATCCTATCTCTCCTGCCCTTAAGTATATTTCTTAACACCTTGCATATTAAATTTGTTGATAATAGAACTGTTTCCTATTCTGGATTTAGAGCAAATAAAGATAAAACAGCAATATTGACAAAAAACATAAGCAAACAAGAAGAAGAGGTATTAACTGAGATATCTGGTTTTAAAACAGCCAAGAAAATAAAATATCTGGGAATTTGGATCTCTAAACGTAATAATGAACTATACAATAACAACTATGAAAATAAATGGAAAGAAATAAAAAAAGAATTAGAGACTTGGTCAAAACAATGACTCTTTCTTATGGGAAGATTAGCAGCAATAAAAATGAATATACTACCTAAATTAGTTTTTCTCTTCCAAAATTTACCTATTATAATAAACAGAAAGCCATTTGTACAATGGCAAAAAGATTTAACTAAATTTATCTGGGAGAGACAAAAACCTCGAATTAGCTGGAAAAGCCTTACTGACTTAACAATTAGAGGAGGAGCTGGAGCACCAGATTTATACACTTATTATGAAACCGCCTCAATGACATGGATTGCAGACTGGATTAATTTACGAAATGAGAGATTACTAACTTTAGAAGGTGCAGACTTGAGAATTGGCTGGCACGCATATATCTGTTATGAAAAGGCCAAAGTGGATAAGGACTTTACACACCACTATATCAGAAAAGCACTCCTGAAAATATGGAATAACCATCAACATATGTTTACCAGTTCGATTCCAATGTGGGTCTCTCCTCAGGAAGCTTTCTATGGCAGATGGAAAAATACACCTAATTGGCTGAGATATGAAGACATAATTAATAGATCTACATCAAGACCACCAACAATCAAAACTAGAGAAAAATTGGAGGAAGAAGGGATAATTTTAAATTGGTTTCCTTATAGACAACTAACGGAAAGATTTCAGATAGACTTGAAACTGTAAGGATTCGATATGAAAGAAACTATATAGCTTTTAAGGTGTTGTTTAATATGATGATCAGTCTTATAAATAATGGCTTGTTAGGGAGGCAGAATCAGCTACTTGCAACCAGTCTTTGCCACAGAGATTCCAATCAATCTTTTAACTGCAACTCAACTTTTATAACTACATAATTTATCCCCCATTGTATATATTATCCCACTTTTAATTGGTGTAGTAAAATTTCTTACTGTGTCCTGAGTAGGGGATCCAAGACTACATTTGAACTTTTCTGCAAAGGTCCAGACACTGCAGGAACTAGGGAATTAGTAGACCAATCACAGTAATATGCAGAAATCCTAACACTATTCTTCATTCCCTCTCTCCCCTTGTTGATATGTTCATTCTCTGATAAAATTCCTGGCAATTGCCCAAAAGATGTGCCCTCTGCAACCATTCTAGCTTCTGTCTCCAGTTCTTGTGCATTATATTATGATTATAACACATATGGTACCACCACAGTTGTTGAAACTGTTCCCGTGAGTCATAAGTAGAGTTATGCAAAGTGCCTAATTAAAACAAGACCAGAAATTATACTGATAATTGTTGCAGCTTTGCTTCCAGATCTCATTTGTATTTTTAAGAAATCATTCCATGTGCCCATATGCTATTTAAAGAAAAGCACATGATAAAATAAGCAACAGTTTTTGTTATTGTAAAATTGGACACAATAAAATCACGGAGTATTTCTTCTGAAATAAATGTTAAAAATTAACACATCCAGTTATGACATATTTGGATGAGTTCTAAAGGGTCATCTTGTCTAACTGACTAGAATAGCTGCACCCCCTAGATCTCCTGGTATATTTTTTATTTATGTCTACAGCCAACTTATAAAATCCAGGAAAGGTAATTAGACATTTTACCTATGTCAGAGGTTTTTAAAAAGCACCGAGCGCACAGCCCCGTGCAGCTCCATCGCCGTGCTCCGGTGCAGATTTGCAGTGCATGCCTGCAGATCTGCTGGGGCAGGCTTCCGGCTGGCAAGCTTTTCCGGTTGGTGGAGAGCCTCCGCCAGCCAGAAGCCTCCATTTTGGATGCTGAAGCCGCCATTTTGGACGCCGGAGGACTGCAGAGCAGCGAGCTCGTGCTGCTCCTCATGGCAACGGACTTACCTGGCTGCCGGTAAGCTCCGTTTTAGCATGTTTCCGCCCGTTTCCCCCTCCACATGCGGAAAGGGCCTTATTCTATAAGTTTACACACAGGCCTTTTATTTCAAGTGAACAAAATTTGCAGAGTTTTAGCAGTCATGTGCACAAAGCTAAGGCAGGAATTGTTCCAGTGGTATGTGACTGAAAACATTTTTAGAAAGAAACAAACAGTACTGAGATCTTCCCTCTGGGCTAGTAGACTCACTTGTAAGTCTAGTTCTCTGGGTAATCCTTCAAACCAAACTCTTAAAATGGAACTGATGGAGTGGCAGCCTCTTCCATTTACCACACTACTCCCCCCTTCCTCTTGACCACCTATCCACTTTGTATCCATAAGCAGAACACCATCAGAAACCACTCACACATAACTTGAGATAAAAAATAGACTGAAGTTGTTTGAAACCAAGCAGATCTGGCTTCAGATGATCACCATGGCAAGTGTCTGGCTAGAGGAAGGGAATAGAAGGGGACAGCAATGGACTAGGCATCTAAATAGGGTTGTCAGGTCAGGACTATCCTAGATCCTGAGAGTTCAGTCTCCAGACCTGAGGCCTGGGGATGACTCTTTGTGATATAAAAGGGTGTTGGCCTTGGTGATGTTAAAAGAGAGGTGTTTCAAGGAGTAGCCCCTGGATATTAAGCATAATATATTAAATATCAACCATAGTTGCAGAATTCGTATTCGTGTAACAAAAGCACTGAGGCCTTTTTCACACCTTATCTTGTTGGGCAGACATACAGTGTGGGCCCTGGCATTGGCTCTCACAGGAGGGGAGTGCTCCCTTCCTCACAGGCTGCCTCCAGGATCCAGGAAATGTGATGGCCACACCTTTTCCTGCCACAATGCAGCTGTGCTGGAACAGGAAGTGCAGCCATTGCACTTGCAGGGCATCTGCAAACAAGGTAAGTGTGTGACGGTGGCATGGTTGCAGATCATTGACAGGGGTTGCATCGCCTGGGGATGGGAGAAGGATGGGACAGCTGTTGTGGCCGAAAAAGAGACGAAGACCAGGTTTCCAGGGAAAAATCAAAAAGCCTTTTATTTACCAATCACTTGCGCAAGGACGACAGCTGTTTCCAGGACTGTCGCCCTGATTAATTAAGGCAGCATCACTATATACCTTTGGTCTACCATGTCAGCAATCAATCATTCATCTTAGCCAGCCCATCACAGAAGAACAAAGAACTTTGGTTAACTTTCCATTACATCATTAACTTAGCACACACGTGTATAGAAGAGAACAAAGAGTTAGCTAGAAGATGATACAAGTTATAACTCACGGCCGGTTCATACATCCCACTGATCCTCCCGAAATTCTCTCAGCCATTCTTAGATAAAAGTACAAGGCAAGCCTTTTGCAGAGCAGCCTTCAAGGTCGCACCTTGCTGGTTGCAGAGATAATACACGCGTAAGCAATTAGCACTTTCACTTACTGTCAATCCCAGCATTCTAATTTATTGCTTCATTCATCCCCTTCACAGCGATGACATTGTGCATAAGCATCATTGTGGTCCTGTTCTTCTCCCTTCTCAATGGCAGCTTGGGAGAGTGGAGTGGAAAATGCCTGAGTCTAACAAATGACAAACATATATATGCACATGGCTTTCAAGCAGCTCTCTCACAACCCTGATTCCTCCCCTTGCCCTGAGGCCCAGGGAGCAGGACTTGAAATCTTAGAACCTTGTACCTAGAAGAATCTGTCTGCTCTTGCAATTGTCTAACCAGGAATTGTTGCAGCAGTGCTAGAGGGAGATTTGAATTCTGGTTCTACCAATCCTTGCATCTGGAATCACTGCTGCATCAAGATGGAACATCAAGAAAATAAAATCAGATAAAAGTTGTTTATGTATCTCTGTAGAGATCATGTCAGTATCTCTAGCTGGCAGATGCTGTTCCTCTCTTCTGCTGAAGCTATTTGCATTTGAAATGACAAGTAAATTTGAACCTCTATTTGAGGAGAGTGTATGTTATGCAGCTTTGGACATTCCTTTCAAAGCTGCTTACATTTTCAGGAAATAAAATTCTAAGAAGAAATGGGATGGCATTAACAGTGTGGAGAGATGCAGCAGTCTGGCATTTGCGACAATAGTGTTTGGCTGTAGTTGTCCTTCTGCCTGCTGCCCCATGCTGATCTGCAGCTGATGGTTACCAGAGAGCAGGACTCGAGATCTTAGAATCTTGTATCTAGAAGAGTCCATCTGATTTTGTGGTTGTGACCTGGCCACTTTTGTACCCTCTGGGTGGAGGATGTATGTCTTCCAGTGGCATCACATTGACCAAAGACTTTGGAGATTAGGCAGCATGCAGTTATAATTGGCAACTGGCCTTGCAACTCCTGGATTTCACTAGCAAGGATGTAAATCTTCACTTATTTCATTCATACATGCAAAACTGGAAAGATTTCTTCCAAAATTATGAGAGTGCCTTTCCTTTCCTTTGTTTTTCTTTCCTTTTCTTTTTTTTAACTATTTATTATTATTTTTTGGAGTGAAAATTTCCCTTTTTTTAAGTGGAAAATTCATTTTGTTGTGTAAAATACAAAGTTTTTTTCTTTTAAAGAAAGAAAAACTAATGAAAATGGGAGAAAATTACTGGATCTTTTTGCTCTTGTGCAGAGGCAACAACTTGCAGAACCTGACATATTTTTGACAAGAGTATCTTGACATGTTGAAACACCCTTTCTCTTTTAGAATTGGGAAACTTGCAAGTACTCTTTACATCCCTAGTTAGTGGAGATACTAGGGTGCTTGCTCTAGCTGAATATTTTATTGTGCAATCTTACAGTGAACAGATACCCCAACAATCTCTATTTTACAACAAAAAGTTGGAAAACTATAATCAAAGGACTTTAATAAACTTAACATAATCACTTTGTGTCATTGGCACATTCTTGCAACCTTAAAGAAAGCAGTGTGGGAAGAAAGGGGGAAATCAGCACCGAGCAGTTTTAGTGCATGGATAACTTATTATCTAATAATGTCTTGCCTGTTTTCTTATTCCCAGCTTTCTCATTATTCGTACACAACTTAATACCCTATTGCTAGCAGCAGGGTTGCAAAGACATTGCTGATCCATTTTTTCCCCCTCCTTTCTAGGGATGCATAAGGCCTTAACACTTGGATTGGAACTACGGATCCAGGCTAGGAAAATGCGAGGGACCAGGCCTGTCAGGAGGAAGTAATGATTGAATCGTTTTCTTTATCAGTGGGTACAGCTCTTTGAATTCAAAGGCAAATGGAGCTTGTAGCATCAATAGCAGTAATTACAGATACATTTGTACAAATAACTTGGATGCTGACCACAGCTGGGATGTCATGATTGTGATTGTTTGATATCTTTAAATATACTTTGTTCTGACCTCTTGCCGTGTGCTCTTGTACTTTGAACAGGATGCCATAAGCCTACTTGTCATAACTAGAAGTTGTTGAATGGCCCCTCAACCCACTCACTTCTATTCACAGAAGTGCACTTTGCTGGAAAGAGCAAGTCAGCTGAGCCATGTGATGTCTGAATCCTGTGTATGGGGTTTGATGGAGATTCTTTTCATTTAAAATGGAGATTTTGGGACTGGGTTATGAGGAAATAATAAGAGTAATCCCCTTTCCTCAACTAGGACTAATCAAATATATTTTTTATGCCTGAGGTGAAGAATGAGATGGCTTCCCCTTTGTAATTCCACCTACAGAAGACAGACAAATGACTAGTTTATTCTTGCAAATTGGTTAAAATAGTCTACCAATTTAACATGAGCTCTCAGGCTGGCAAACAGATAAAATGCTACGGAATTAAGACGATTCCAAATTGAAATCCATAGATAATTTAAACAAGATAAAATATATTAAAGAATTCTAACAACTCAAAATAATTTAAACAAACTGAAATACTTTTAAAAACCATGTACATAACTTAAAAGTTGTTTATGCCCTAAAGGGTTGATGAAAAATTGTCTTCATTTGGCCCCAAAAGGAACCTGATGCTGGTGCCAGTTGAGTGTGCAAAGGGAGGACATTCCATGGGTTGGAATGTTAGAGTCAAGAAGGCCCTTTCCCATGTCCTCTCCTATCATTTTGGCCCCACTGGTGAAAGAGTGGTACTTAGGGCCTTGAATATTATCACAGCAGCACAAATTCACACCAGAAGCTTATTCAACGCTGGCAAGTATCCAGTGAATGCTGCAGGCTATGTTAGGCAACACAGAGCAGGCCCATTCCACACAACTCATGAGGTACTATGGGGAAGGTGAAGTGTGTATCCATGGCTTTATGCTACCCCAGGATAATTTTTGGCATACCCCAGGCTATGCTTTTTCTGCGGGGGTGTGTGTGTGTGTGTGTGTCAAGTTGCCTCTCTTGGAAGCTTCCAGTATGGCAATTCATTTTTAAGATTGGTTGCAGCCCTTCTTTCAAGCTGCTTACCATTAAGAACAAAATGATTTATCAAAATCAGAATTTAGACTGAGTAAGACCAGCCACCACAAGATTTAATTTGTTTGATATTTTGGCAGACTGTGGAATCCCCAGAAAGTCCCAGGGCATAATATTGCCTCCCATATCCACTACAGCTTCCTTAAGTGACTGCCTCATTCTTCCTAATTGGTAGAACTGGACCTGCTGAAATGATAACCATTTCTGGGAATATGACAACCAGTAAGTCCCCACTGAACCAACAGAAAATAATAAAGTACTGGAAGAATGCATTTTTATCAGTGTGGTGATATTATCAAGATATATTTAACTGGAGTGACTTACTCCATGTGATAAAACATTGAGATGGGCAGTTTCTAAGGATCTAGTTCTTCGCTAAGTTTCTTTGTGAAGGCAGCAATGGGTAATTTCAACAAATTTATTCCACTGTGAGAAAATCTTTGAAAACCAGTTTTCAAAGGCTATTCACAATTTCAGATTTACTCTGCAAACTTTGCACATGGTGGTTTTGCACAGAAAACAGCATTTGCTGCTCATAAAAGAACATTTTCTATCCCTAGCAGTTTCTTTTTAAAAATTATTTTATTTATTGATTTTTAGCTGTAACAATCTAATTTACAATCAAAATACATTAAAAAAATAAAGCAACAGAGAAGAAAAGGAGATAAATTGAAAAAAAGACATATAACTAAAATGCAATAGGGCTCTGACCCTGCTCTCGCAGTTTCTTATTGAATAAGCTTTTGGAATTCAGGAAGGAATATGAAGGGTTTCTTTGTCTAGCTGAGGTTTGCATTGAGTAACAAGGTCTTCTGGAGCTAGTGTGTTCATGGACTCTTGTTCATTCTTGTTCATTCTTTGGTCATGACTGCTGACTTTGATTGTGCCTGCTTTCTTCTCAGATTCTGACTTGCTGTTTGATCTTCACGACTTCCTTTTGGGCTGGGGAAGATACCTCTAGTGAAGCTTCTTTTTACAAAAGGTTTTGGGCACACTTAGCTAGAATTACACTCCTTCCCATTCACACAGGTACCCATGTTCCTTCTCAACCAAAGAGAAAAACCACCTAACATCTCAAGCCCATGGTTTCTGCTCACCAGGCTTGAAGTCTTTTGCACCTACCTAGCCACCCCTTGCAATCTTTTTCTGCCATCTTGGTGGAAATTTCTTAGCAGTAGCATCACAAAAGATGTCAGAGAGCAACAGCTGCAAGTTGGTAAAGAAAGGAAGTGTGCTGAGGGAGCACAAGAAGAAAGGTTCTTGCTTATCTTATGCACACAACAGAAGCAGCACCACTTAGTAGTAATCATATTGGATGTAATCCCAAACTCTTCACAAGGAGAGTGAGGTTTCATTTTTATGTTGCACAGGTGTGTCCACAGTAAATAAGGTGACTGGTGTCCTAAAAGCTCTTTTCTCCATATATGTGTCTCTGTGTGAGCTGGGAAAGAGCATGATTTTGATGTAATAATGTGTGCCAAAGCCACTTCTAGCAGCAAGGCAAACAAACAAACATGACCCAGCTGCCTTCTGAAGCTGTCACTGAGCATACAAGGAACAGCAAAACAGTATGAAAACAGAGTGCAGGATAACCTGCTTCAGCAGTCCCCCAAAGCATGTCAAAAAAGTGTACCTCTGTAAGTTTGGCCACAAAACAGGAAATCATTAGAAAAGTGGAAACTGGTGAAGGAAAAGGTCAAGTGATACAGTCAGCTATTAGTGAGATTTCTCATGCCTTAAGAGTTCTATCAAAAAGTGGTCCTGACTTTAATTGAAGCTGTAGGGTGAGGAAAATTGTGATCAGAGCTCCAGATTGCTACAGAGAGATGCTATGTGATAAAAAAAAAAAAAAAAAAATGAGGCAAGACAGACTTCCCTGGATGTGTTTTGAAGGAAGTACGTAACACTTGCCTGACCTAGTTATTTAATTTCACTTGTGCATATTGCTCATCCTGAATAATGTTTATCATCATCATCATCATTTTGCTGTGAAAAATTCTCCTTATCCTTTCTGCGTTGTTTCTGCCTTTGGTACCAAGTTTTCTGTTAACAAAGTAAGTGTGTTCTCTGGTATACCAGTATTATCCGTCCAGCTATTATTGGATTAACTTCCCATCATCCCCAGCCTACCTGAGGGATAACGGGAGTTCTTGTTCAGCAATATCTGGAAGGCCATAGGTTGCTCATTCTCCTTTACTTGGTTCTTGCCCTTGCTTCCTGGGTTTTCTTTCACTTTTGACTAGTTTTTTGCTTGTGGCTATAGGTGTTTCCCATAGCTTCTGGTTCCTAGCTCAGTTTCAACTACTGCACATGACCTAGGCTTGACAGATTATGCTGGGGTTGGGATACTAATGCAGAACCCCCACCCCAAATTCTCCTGGATGAGAAGTGGGATATGTATGGGCAAGAAACATCAGAATGTGTTTAAGAAGAAAAGGTTGTTAAAGAGAAAAAACACACAATCTAAAAGAGGCTGCAGTAGTGTCCTTTTGTGTGAGCTTACTGAGAAGGGCAAAATTCCACCTCCTCTTTTCCTCTCTCCCTTGCTGATTTAGCTGATAGCAAATTACTTTTGCACTCTGAACTCAGTTTGGAGCAACTGAAGTAAGCTGAGGACAAAGGTGGAAGGTGGGAAAGTGTTGAGGAGGAAAGAGAAACTGGGACATCTTGAAAGGAGCTGAGAAGGTGAGATAACAGAGGATTAACTGGGACCATTCCTGACAAAATACAATGGCTGGAGGGTTGCTAGTGGAGAAATTATTGCAGCAAGCACACACTGCCTGTGGAAGTAGGAAAACTGTATAGAGTTGCAGTATGTTTCTATAGGGTTTGCTCTCTTCTGTGCTAAGGTAGAATGATATTTGTGAAAAACATATGTTTATTCTGCCAGACTATTAGGAAGACTCAAGCAGATTTCCTCACAGGCACACTGAAGAACATTACTCTGACCATCTTGGGAGTCTGTGTAAAGCTGGAGTAGGCAAAGTACAGACCGTGGCCCACACTCAGTCTTCCTGGGGCTACAGTGTGGTCCCCCATGATCTCTGCACATACCTGAATGGATACTTTTTAAAATGGAAGGTCCAGTTTCATCTTCTGGGGGACAATTTTACTATGTATTCTGACCACAATTTGTTTCCAGCCTTGGGGACCTGCTTTCAAAACCAGAAGTGTTTTCTGGTGATTTCTGGTTTTGAAAAAAATGCACTTCCTGGGCCTTATATGTGGGGAGGAGACATATTGAAATTCCTTCCTTGTCCCTATAGGGAGTAATTTTGTTCCTTATTGGCCTTTTCAGGGAAAAAAAAATGTAAGATGTGGGGTGTGTGGGGGTAGTGTAGCCCTCAAGGGGGATGGGCATGCCCAGACTTCTGGAAGGTGCTAACCCCTGGTATAAAGCCCAGCTAAGCAAGGCAGATTATATATCAAAAGATGCGGCAGGGATAGTTATACTCTGTGTCTATGCTGAAGGAAGTAGGTGCATAAAAGAGAAACTGATGATGGGAGCTCAAGACAAAGGTAAAGCTTTGAGAAAACAGCAAATACATATCCTCCAAAATTTCGCAGATGAAGTCTGAGACACATGTGGCCAAGCAACATCACAGTTTGGTCAAAATAGCAAAAGTTATCATTGGGGAAGAACACACAAGTTAGCAGAGGCTTAAGCAGTTAGCTTTTGTATAAGCGTACAGGGAAATGCAAAACTCTGATCTCTCCTCACCTCACTTCCCACCCCAGTGAGTTAAATGAGCTCAGTTTGCAGGGGTTAAAGTAAGCTGAGGACAATGGTGGAAAGTGGGAGTAGGAGAGAGAAACTGGGACATTTTAAAGCAGCTCAAAATGTGAGATGACAAAAGATTGAGATTGCTCCTGCCAAATCAGGATATTTGAAGGTTATGCAAGAAATGACAAGATAGTTTTGCTTAATATTTATATTCCCCCTACTACTAAAGAGTCTGATCTAGCCACTTACTGGGACCAACTGTCTAGCTATGCTGAAGATATCACCAATAGGTACGTTTCTTCGAGGTGCATTTTATTGGGTGATTTCAATGCAAGAATTGGGCCCTCTAATGATTTTCTTTGTGAACATCTCATGATTGATCCAGACTTGCCACCCTTTCCCTTAAATCTTCCCCATGTTGGCAAAGATCTAAAAGTTAATAATAATGGGTCATTCCTGATCAATCTTTGCATTAGCAACACCTTTTTAATATTAAATGGCTCTGAAGGGTTCCCAAAAACTGATGGTTTTACATATATTTCACCCATTGGGACAAGTACTATCGATTATGTAATAATCAGTCCTGAGTTGTTGGGTCTAATTGCCGATTTTGATATCTGTCATAGGACAGAAAGTGACCATCTACCTTTATGTGTTTCCCTTAATCTATCTGAGTCTGTGCTCTCACCTTTTAAGAGTGATTTGACTCTCCATAGATATGAGAGAATGAAGCGTATCCATTGGGATCTTAAAATGGAAGATTTTATGAGCAATAGTTTTAAGGATGTACAGGTTTTAAATTGTTTTAATGTTTTAACTATTAGTACTAGGATAGATGATGCCTTGTCAGCATATAAGGATATTATGACCACTTTTCAAAATAAGGCCTCTTATTCCCCTAAACATATAAAAGGCAGAAGAACATGGTTTGACAAAAGTTGCCTTATTTGGAAACAAAAGTTAAGACAAATGTTCCATCAGACTTTGGCCAATCCGGTGGTTAATCTTGGGCCCTATTACAAGGCCCGTAAAGAATATTCTAAAATGGTGGAGGGTAAAAGGAAGGTATTCTTCCAGCAAAATTGGTTGTCTCTGGATAATGCTTTGAAATCCAAAGATGCGAAAACTTTTTGGGTGGAGGTTAGGAAACATATGAAGAACGAGAACTCTATGGTCTCTCCTACTATACCCCCCTCGACTTGGGTTTTTTATTTTACCGATAAAATAAGAACCCAATCATCTAAGGGTAATCCTCTATTAAAAAACCCTCCTAATTTATGGAGCTCAGTTTCAGCCAGTGAGGTGCGTCAGTTGATCCTTAAACTAAAATCTGGTAAATCCCCAGGATATGATGGCCTCCTGGCAGAAATTCTGAAATATCGCCCTGAGCAATGGACAAAGGCATTGGCCAGTTTATTTACTCTTGTAAATAACTCTGGTGAGATTCCAGCCGACTGGAAGGATTCCATCATAATTCCTATTTTTAAAAAGGGGGAAAGACGGAACCCTGGCAATTATCGCCCAATAAGTCTTCTTTCGGTAGTGGGCAAAGTTTATGCCAGTTATTTGGACCAGAAATTATTGAGCTGGATGAATGACCAGGCTTTAATTGGTCTGGAGCAAGCGGGATTTAGAAGACACATGTCCACTGAGGATCATATAATAGCGCTCTCATTCCTTGTAAATAAATACCTGTCACGCCCTAAAGGCATACTGTACGCAGCTTTTATTGATCTGAAAGCTGCTCTTGATTCAATTCACCGGCCCTTACTATGGGACAAGCTTGGTAAGTTTAATATAGACGCCCGACTGTTGTTTCTTTTAAACCAACTTCATACAAATAATCAGTGCAGAGTGAAATTTTCTGAAACCGGCTTATTAACAGACCCTGTCACATTACGAGATGTGTTGTTACTCCTGGCTGCACATTTTCCCACCACCAGAGGGTGAGAAAGCAAAACTGCTTGTAGTTGTTTAGACTAGCTATATAGAGCGGTTCCCATGTGAAAGCTGAATGTACCAAGGCCGTCTGAGTCTTGCAGCTGTGGGCTCATGTTATGGTTTGGAGAAGCTCCTTGTTATTGAACATGTATACTTAAAAACACGGTCTCTGAACAGGCTGTGCTTCTTGTCTCTTTTTCTCTACTCTGTTAGAGATGGCTCGCTACGCTGTGACTTAATCGCCTTTGCTTGATTTACTGCCCGCAATAAGGACTGTTAGCCTGCTGCCTCGTTTTGGCTGTGAGTTTTTTCTATTGATGGCAAGAATGCCTCTGTTGGGTTTTTTGATATGGTAGCAGAGGATGGTTTTGAGAGGTGTTTTTTGAAGTGTTTTTACAATGGCTCATGTGGTGCCTGGGGGTCTGCCTCTCGTTAAGCTAAATGCAACTAATTACTTGGCATGGTCAGCTCGCATGGAAAAGTATTTGCAAGCTGAGGGGCTGTGGGGTGCCTTCACAGCTCCCCCGACTCTGCAGGGGACTGCTGCGGAGATAGCAGCGGCAACGAGGCGTGCCATGTCTGTCCTCTTTCTGGCTGTGGAGGATGACCAGCTCATGCATATTAGGGATCTTGCCACCCCTCGAGAAGCCTGGGCGAGGCTGCGGGAGTTGTTTTTGAGTCAATCAGGAGCCGCCAAGTACACCCTGTGCGCCCGTTTATATGGGATGAAACTGGCCCCCGGTGTCCCGGTGAGGCAGCATTTGGCTGAGATGTTAGAGCTGTTTTCGTCACTTCGGGAGAGAGGCAAAGTGTTGCCTGAAGGTGACAAGGTATTTTGCATCTTGAATTCTCTTGATAGTTCCTGGAATCTGGTGGTGTCCTCACTTCAATCCATGCCGGAGAGGGAGTTAACCGTTCCCTTGGTTTCTGCCCGTCTGCTGGAAGAAGAGGAAAAGCGCGCAAGGAATGCAGAGACTCCCACACAGATGGCTCCAGCTGCGGAGGCCTGTGCTGGGAGGAAGAGTTCTCTGGCTGTTGAGGCGAGGCAGGAGGGGCTGGTGAGAGCCCATGCTGTGCGAAGGTGCTTTCGCTGTGGGTCTGCTTCTCATCTTAAGCGTGATTGCCCGCTCCTGAAGCAAGGGGAGCAAAGCTTCACAGGCGCCGGTGCCAGGGGCCGTGGCAGAGGAGGCAGAGGAGGTCGGGCCAGAGGGCGGCTGAGAGTTGCTGTTGCTGTGGGAGATGCTGTTGTGGACACTGTTTCAGACTCTGAGGAGGCAGGTGATTCCGTTTGGCTTCTAGACAGCGGCTGTTCCCAGCACCTGGTCAATTCTGAAGATTTATTTGACTGTTTGGATTTTGCCAGTGTTTCCACTGTGACATCAGCAGATGGGACAAAGGCTAAAGTTTGTGGCGAAGGTGTAGCTTTTGTCCCTGCCCTTGACATGGGTTTGAAAAATGTTTTGTTTGTTCCCTCTCTTGATTTCTGTTTGCTTTCTGTGGGGCAACTAACAGAGTCAGGGTTTAAGGTTGAGTTCTATGGGAAGCAAGGTAAAATCCTCAAAGATGGGGTGGTATGTGCTGTGGCTCCACGAGAAGGGAGGCTGTTCTTTCTTGAGCCACGACACACTGTGTGTAATGTGTATGGCAATGTCCCACAACATGATGAGTGCCTTCATCTCCTCCACCGGCACGCAGCACATGCAAGCTTTCCTGTGTTAAAGAGGCTTGCTGGTTGTTGTAAAGGGTGTACTTTGAAGCCTTGTAATGTTTTTCTTGACTGTGCTATTTGCAAGCAAGCTAAATCTAAACAACTCCCAGCACCGAGAGTTAGTTTTCGTGTACCAACCGCCCCATTTCAGTTGGTACACTGTGATATTGTGGGTCCTATGAGTAAACCTTCCCTAGGGGGAGCTAGATATTTCGTCATTCTCGTAGACGATTTTAGCAGGTTCATTTTCTGCTATTTGTTGAAACAAAAGTCTGATGTGTGTCAAGTTCTCAAGAACTGGTGTTCCTTGGTTGAAAGGCAATTTGGTTATTCCCTGAAAAAGCTTCAAACCGACAGAGGAATGGAATTCCTGTCGGAGAACTTGCAACAATGGATCAAAAAACAGGGTATTGTGCACAGAACGACTGCCAGCTATTCTCCTCATCAAAATGGAGTGGCTGAGCGGAATGCAGGGGTTCTGCAGACTCAAATGCATAGTTTGCTGCTTGATGCAGATCTGCCTCTGAGTTTTTGGGGTGAGGCAATTCTGACTGCCTGTTACATACACAACAGGCTGTGGATTTCTGTGTTTAATGCTACTCCCTATGAATGTTTGTTTGGTAAACAACCTTCCATTGCACATCTTAGAGTTTTTGGGAGTTTTGCTTGGGTGCACATCCCCAAGGGGCAAAGAAGGAAGGGGGAGCCTAAGGCCCAGCGTATGCGTTTTGTTGGCTATGAGCCCAACTGCAAAGGGTTTTTATGCTGGTGGCAATTCCTGTGTGGTGTCTAGAAATGCCTCTTTTGAGGAACACGCTAATTGGTCGCGTGTTCAGGCAGCGTCTGAAGTTTTTCTCCCTGTGGCTGGTCTGCCAGCTTCTCAGCCAGTACAGCCTTCAGTTTCTGCTCCACTCCCAACCTCCGCTCCCAGTTCCTCAAGGGTCAAAACAGAAGAGGAGAGAGGCACGTGGAGGAGAAGAGCTGTAAGTGATGTGCGAGGGTCTTGCACAGGGGAGAGAGAACGCGAGGGCTCAGTGAAGAGGTCTCGCAGTGCTGAGGACAGGGACGAGCCTTTGCAGGATCGTCCCATCCCCAGACGGTCTCAAAGAAAAACGAAAGGCATTCCACCTAAACGTTTTTCCCCTGAGTCTCTCACAGTTCGTGTGTGTGCTGTAAACTGTGAACCTCAGTGCTTTGCTGATGTTATGAAAATGCCTGAGCAGCAGGCAGAACTCTGGTGGGATGCAATGCAGAGTGAAATGGATTCCATTATTCAGCATGATGTGTATTCTCTTTGTGATTTGCCCAAGGGTGTGAAGCCAATTGACAGCAAATGAGTCTACAAGTTGAAACCCACTGCTGATGGGTTTGTGAAATATAAAGCGCGCCTAGTGGCACGCGGGTTCTTGCAAGACATCAGTGATCTGGATCAGATCTACTCCCCGACTGTGAAAGCACAGTCCATCAGGTTGGTGTTTTCCATAGCAGCTCAGAAGAAAGCTGTTATCACACACTTTGACATTTCTACTGCCTACCTCAATGCTAATTTGGAGGAAGAAGTGTACATGCTTCAGCCTGATGGGTTTGTAGTTGAGGGGAGAGAAAGTCAAGTTTGGTTTTTGAAGAAATCGCTTAATGGGTTACGGCAATCTGCCAGGTGTTGGAATATTTGTTTACACAATGCCCTGCTCGGGTGCGGGTTCAAACAAAGCCTTGCTGATCCCTGTGTATATGTTCGGGGGAAAGGGGAGAGTTTGGAAATTCTCCTTGCATATGTGGATGATCTGTGCTTGGTCAGTGCTACACAAAAACAAGCACAAGTGTTTGAGAAAGAGCTGGGAAAAAGTTTCAGGTGAAAAACCTAAGCCTAGTACAGAACTTTCTTGGAATTAAAATACAGAGAACTGAAAATGGTATTCTGCTGTGTCAGAAGCAAAAAATTGTAAAATTGTTAGAATTGTGTCAAATGTCTGACTGCAATCCGGTACAAACTCCAATGGTGCCAGGTTTTTTGAAAAATACCTGTGAGGAATTATTTCCTGATATACACCTGTATCAGTCTGTCATTGGGAGCCTTTTGTACTTAGCTGGTACTAGCCGGCCTGACATTGCTCTAAGTGTCAACATTTTGGGCAGAGCGTGTGCTAAGCCAACCCAGTATCATTGGCAGGGTGTGAAAAGGGTACTCAGGTACCTAAAAGGTTCCCTTGATTTTTGTCTAAGCATTTGTCCTGATCAGATGCCAAACCTTGTCTGTTCATCAGACAGTGATTTTGCTGAGGATATTGTGGACCGCAAAAGCACAACTGGTTTTCTTGTCAAATACAGTGGTGTAACAATCGACTGGAAGTCTAAAAAACAGTCTTGTCTTGCTTTATCAACTGCAGAGGCAGAATTTGTGAGCCTATCTGCGCTCTGTACTGAATTGGTTTGGTTTTTGCAGTTACTACAAGACCTGCATGTGTCTGTGCCATTGCCAATACAAATATGTTGTGATTCACAAGCCTGCATTCAAATGGCAGTGTCTGACCGGGTGTCTTCTCGATCAAAACACATTGACATCAAATTTCACAATGTGAAACAATATGTACGAGAAGGAAAAGTGTCCCTTACCTATGTGTCTTCAGAAGAAAACGTAGCTGATGTGTTTACTAAACCACTTCCTGCTAATGCATTTGGTCAACATGTTAGCAAACTGGGGTTAATGGAGTCTCCAGTGCATGGTGGCTGAAAATGTTACGCAAGGAGTAGGGGAGTGTCACATTACGAGATGTGTTGTTACTCCTGGCTGCACATTTTCCCACCACCAGAGGGTGAGAAAGCAAAACTGCTTGTAGTTGTTTAGACTAGCTATATAGAGCGGTTCCCATGTGAAAGCTGAATGTACCAAGGCCGTCTGAGTCTTGCAGCTGTGAGCTCATGTTATGGTTTGGAGAAGCTCCTTGTTATTGAACATCTGGCGGGTTTTTTGATACTCAGGTGTAGGAGTTAGACAAGGATGTGTGCTGGCTCCTCACCTGTTTAATCTATTTGTGGCTGATCTACCTGCATTTATGGCCACAGTAGATTTGCATCCACCTTCGCTGGGTAATCGGCCGCTATTTGTACTTCAGTATGCCGATAATACATTGTTATTCTCCCTGTCTCAGGTGGGTTTGGTAAGAGCCCTGAAAAGATTTTTTGAATATTGTGATAAATTTCACCTGCAGGTAACCTCTGATAAATCCAAAATATTGATATTTTCTAAAAGATTTGTTCAGAGAATGTGGAAGGTTGGTAACCGGACAATTGAACAGGTCAAGAAGTATGTTTACCTTGGTGTCCTTTTCCATTTTAACGGGCACTGGTGCAAACAGAGAAATAAGGTAATTCTGGCGGGGAAAAGAGCTTTGCTGATAGTATAATCATTCTAGTATAAAAAAGGCAACCAGGATATCCTGACTGCCTTAAAAATTTATAAAACCAAATTAAGACCACAATTACTTTATAGCATATTCACCTGGATTCCAGCCTTTAATAAGGAGATTGAATGATTGCAGGCATATTTTTTCAGGAGAATATTATCTGTTCCCCCATGCGTACACTACCTGACCCTTTATGCAGAATTGGGCCTGAATTCTCTTGAAACTGAAGCTTGGCTGATGACCTATAGATCTTGGTTCAAGATTCATTTTAGGCCTAATATATCTGGCCTTTTATGTTTCCTTCAATCTGTCATTTACTACACCAGGTGGGCTACATTTTATGAAAACAAAATAATGTCTATGGGTTTAAATATGGATTCTCTCCTCTTATCAACTGAAAAGGAGTGTTTTGAAACTATCAGGGCCTGCCTTGCTGAGAGGGAATATCGGTTGTCATATCCAACACCTCCTAGGGTTTGTTCCCCATCGATGCTCGGTATTCCCCCCTTGCAGGGTAGGATTTCGGATTATTTTTGAACTCTCTCATTGTTGGTGTCAAGGAAGGCCTTCCTACTTGCAAGGTTGAATGTGCACCCCTCAAATGTGACTAAGGGTAGATACCTTCAGACCCCTTTTCTGAATCGCATATGTCATTGTGCTCAAGCTCCTGATGTTCTCCAGCATATTGTACTGTTCTGCCCATTGTATATAATTCCAAGGGAAAAGTTGTTAAGGAGGTTATTGGAAAGGAATATCTGTTTAGATAGGCTATCAGTGGAATACTTATTGGAAGATCAGAACCCGTATATTACTAGGCTAATGGCCGACTTTCTGGTGGAGCCAACAAACTTATGGTCTAAATTTTAAAATGTCAAAATTTTATTGTAAATGTATATGTTGTAGTATGCCTAATAAAGGTGATGAGGTGGTATGAAGGTTATGCAACGGTGTAGTTGAGAGATATCCTGACTCCTTTGCTCATCCTTTTTCAAAGAAAAGCCCCATAAAGAGGGGAAACTATGGAGCAGAGAAACAAAAGGAGGAAAGAAATAGTCTATATTCCAAATATAGTTTGAATTCTTTATGGAGAAGAGTGTCATTGGGGCAGGATTTGGAGCAGGTTAGGTTCATCTTAGGGATGCCATAAATCAGAACTGACTTGAAAGCACACAGCAACAACAAAACTATCCCACCCTTTCTCCATTTCAGATTGGACCCTACTGAAAGAACTTTACCATGAGGGGAGATGGGATTACCAAGATTCAGGCCCTTTCCAGACGTGTGGAGGGAACCATGCGAAAACAGGACTCATCGGATTTCCTGAGCATCCAGGTGAGTCCATCGGGATGAGGAGCAGCACGAGCTTGTCGCTCTGCACTGCTCTGGCATCCAAAATGGCGGCTTCCGGTTGGTGGAGGCTTTCCACCAACTGGAGAAGCTCACCAGCTGAAAGCCCACCCCCAGAAGATCTGCAGGCACGCACTTGCGTACGCCTGCAAATCTGCTCCAGAGCGTGGCAACGGAGCGACACGGAGTCGCATGCTCCATGCTTTTTAAAAACTTCTAAAAAGAGGTTTTTTAAAAGCATGCTACGTGACCAGTTCTGGTCATGCAGAATCGGACTGAGGTATGGAACTACAAAAAGTAGTCTGCCCCAGCCTACTCTCCGTTGGAGGTCGCTCTGCACCATTTTAAAAGCCCAGTGCAGAAATGGCCTCAGTTGCATGTTTTGTATGTAACATCTACATAGCTTCTCATACTCTGACAGACAGAAATACAGCATGCTTTTTGTCTGTGTACCTTTTTTCCCCCAGTCACTTCATGGGGGGTGAGGAGAAGCAATCAATATGTACTGCTTGGAGACTAATGTACCCATGGCTAAAAACTATCATTTATATGTCTGGGAAAACAACTTGGTTTCTATTTGGTATGGCTGCCTTTTTCCTGTCTTACTGGGGAATATGAGTTGTCAGCAGCGAGCTAAATGGCACATGAGTTTCATCCAGCAAATGGAGAAAGGGGTAATTATTGAGATAATACCGATGGTTCTCCCAGGAACAGAAGCAATGATGGTTTATTACTTAAATTGTCAGTCACAAAATGTGGGAATCGGACAATTCTTGTAGCATGTTTCAGTGTTGTCCAGTAACTAAGTCATTTATTTTCAGAACATGGAAAGTTATTTTTAAAAAGCAACTACTTACAATTATAGTTTCAAGGGCTCTTCAAAGATATTAGATATTGCAGTAATTGCAAGCTTTAAGAGAACTCTTTTCCTGGCAGAGAAACTGGGACATTTTAAAAGGAGCTGAAAAAGTGGGACAATAAGGGATTAATTGGGACTGTGATTGCCACAGAATAGTTAGAGGACATGCAGTTAAACAAGCAGCCAAATAAGACAGAATAGCAATGGTAGAAAGATAATATTTTGTTTTTCTTAAACCTCTTCAGAGACAAGCATCTGCCAGGACCACTGTTTGCACTTCCGCAACTTGAAGTGTAAAGGGAGGTATTGTCCATAAAGATAAGCAAAGAAAGAGGGCTCTCACAGAAAGATTTCTGAACAGCTTTCACAACAATCCACCAAGCTACTTAACAGATCCTGAGCAGTCCAACCCTCTTTCTCAAGAGTTTTTCCTCCTTTCTACTTTGATCGAGGAAACAGCTTCTCTTGCTCAAAAGCTGAACAATCTCTTCCTCCTCAAAGGACAAAGATAAGTAGGGCATTTCCAAAAGAAGGCCATGTTGCCCATAGAGTCGCACATTTTCAACACCAAGTCCTTACTATGCAGCAATCAAGAGCATAACTATCTTTATGGCAGCACCATGTGGTACCAAGAGTATTCTTCCATTTAATTTTTGTTTTCTTTTATCCTCTTTATGTCTTGCTGTTTCTTCCCATGCTTTCTCATGACAGGTAGGTGGCTTTTCTTTTATGTTTATGTTTGCTTGGATGTATTGCCACTAGGGATGGGATGAAACCAGAATTTTCCAAATCTGAATCCAGATCCAAATCCCTGAAAGTTTCTGGGAATCAATGAATCTCACGAATCTCTGATCTTTTGAATCCTTTTTTAAAAAAGGGTTTAAAAAGCAAGGGAAAAAAGGATAATCTTGGACAAAACATACTCTCTTAGCCTTAGCAAAAGCCTAGGCAAAGGCAAACCTTCCTCTGAAGAAATCTGGCCAGGACAATTGTCGTAGTTTTGCCTCAGGATCTCCCCATATTGAAAATGACATGAAGGCCCTGTCTACACAGGCAGGAAAATGTGTACTAATCCCACATTTTCCTACTTGTGTAACCAGGGCCACATACAGAGATAACAGAGATAACGCAGATCAAAACTGGCTTCTCTTTGCATAGCTCCTTCTGGCATCCTGGGGTTGTAGTTTGATGATGCACTAGCACACTTTGGCAGAGAAGGCTGTGACACTTTGTAAAACTACAAACTACAAACAGAATTGTGTCTGAAAGAGCTTTGCAAGGGAGCTCTGCAAAGGAATCTTTCAGCTGTCCTTGAAATCTCAAGAAGACTGTACCTTCCAGTCAAGTGCTGAACTTAAATATGAAATGTTCAATTTAAATATCTTAGAATACAACCCTTGATGTAATTTCTGAAATTGTTAGCAAAGGCCATTATTACTCCAAGGGAAAAACTCACCTACCTGCGATCTCCCCTTGTGTTTCTGGTCTCCCAGATTTTCAGGCATCCCAGTCTCCAATAAACTATTTGGTTGGTGGATTTGAAAGATTCATTTTGACTATTTTGGCACAGGGATTTGGATTTGCAAATCTGAATCCTTGCCCAGGATTCGAGGATTCGGTTGGCCCATCTCTAACTGCCACTAACAGCTACGCATGACATGCTACATGGATAGTGAATAGTTTTGTAGCAGTTGCTATGCTTGTAATGCTGCCTGAAAAAGTGAGGGTTTTTTACATGTTTTTTTACCCCATGACTAAGGCATGTCACAGAAACCAACAGCCACCTATTCGCTCTTGAATCATCTTTTCATTCAGCCTTTATTTCAATAACCAATCAGGTGAAATGACTAGGGAGAGATCAGTACTATTTCTGAATGCTTTCCATTGTTACTCTGATTTCTAGGGTCTATTGGGGGACATCTCAATGTGCTCCACGTGATGGTGAATGGAAACTAGCCAGAGCACAAACCAAGTACCATACAAGAGGCAGGGTAACCTAGCGAGATCTTTCACCCATTTTACGGGGTCAGGCCGAGCCAAAAATCAAGCAAAATTGTCTAATAAACGATTTTATTAAAAATAAAGACTTGTGCACGTACGCACTTACGCACTCACTCACTCACTCAAGACCTAGCAAGGAATAAAAAGAGAGGAAATTGGATAGGGGGCTTTGGAGGGTCACAGCTGGGGAATACTGCACCTGGTCCTGAAGTCCGGAGGTCAGAGACAGCAGCAGAGAGAGATGAGACTCAGCATGTGGAGGGCTGAGGGGATAGCTCAATGGATGGAGTGGCGGTCTGCTGGGAAGCCGGGAGTGATCCAAAGAGCCGCTCAAAAACCAGGTCTATTTATGGGGGAAAAGGTACCTGGAGGGCTAATCCTTTCCTGGTGAGAGCAATAGATGGAGGAGCTAGAACAAAGCTCCAATATGTCAACGTCCTTTGCATGATTGGCTTTGCCGGGGTTGTCAAAGCCTCGGCTGTATGCAAATCATCCTCGCTTGATGGGCTGTTTGTCAGATGCGTTAATCCCTTCAAGCCAGCTCCTCGGGGCTGAGGACCCTTTGTGTATTTTATGTTTTACATGTCTGGAGGTCTCCTAGGGCTACGTGACTATGGGTTTACTGGCCTGACCGGGTTTTTCCTGTTTTCGGCCATTCGACTGTGCCTGCCTACATGCTCATTCGGGGGACCTCTCAAGCACGTGGAGATATTTTTAATATTAAATTGTAGACCCCGGGATAGGGTTTATCTACCTCAGTAACACCATTCCCTCCTAACCCCTAGAGTTTGATCCTTTCAGTTTTGTGTGAAGTATCTTAGCACCCTGAATAAACTAATCCAACATCAACTAGTATGAGCAGTATCATGTGGTTATCTGCTGTGAGACCAAATCCTCCAACCTTCATATTTCAAAATATTATTGATGCTGTTTTGTTTTTCTTTTCAGTCAACCTATGATGAAGTCTGTTCTCTGCTGAAATGAATCTCATAATCAATCCAAATGTTTGGGTTTCCACTGACCAGTGATGGTCACCAATCTTTTCCATCTCCAAGAATGTGATAGGATAACACTGTAACATTATTCTTCCTGAACCATTCTGTAGAGCAAATTGAGCCTTTTAAATATTTAGAGGTGCATTTCCCCACAAGGCATGAAAGTTGCATCTAACCTGTACTAAACTCCAAGTGGAAAAATCAATTCAGACTATTTTAAAATTCTGGAGAGGAAGAGCCAGTCATTCACAGGCAACCTTAAAGTCATGACCTACTTGTCCTATTGATTTCAGTGGACCTACTTTACTCTTGACTGAATCCAAATCCAGGCTGCTTACAGACCTGGAGGAAAAGGCCACAACTAACTGGTGTTGAAAATCCCACAACGTAAAGGTTGGATGAATTTTTCTGGACTGGGCTTTCCATAAACAGAGCCCCAAAGAACAGGCCTTCTGACCTGCCATTAAAGGTAGTACATATGTGGAGAGAATGTTAGTGAGAACCACTACCTCTTTCTGGTAATGGATGCTACTGTGGCAGTGATTTGTACCCATTGTGGCAGCTTGCCATAAAAGCATGTATTTAGGGTATTGCCTCTTGAGGGCTGTCTGCCATTTATATATTACATTTATTCCCTTTACTAATTGCAAACCAAGCTGGTTTACAATTTAAAACACTAAAGTATAAAGAAACATTTCATAAAATGTTGTCTGAGGCCCCATGGTGGTCTTTTCAGAAGTAGAAGACATGAAACTTCTTCTCTTCTGCCTTTCCTCATGACCAATGGGCCTTATTAAGATTAGCCATTCACTGACCACCAAGAAACCTCCAATAGTTGTAATGATTTACATAAGGATACAATTTGTTGCTGCTAATTTTTGCCAGGTTGTGCTTGACTGATGCTAACTCTATGAATAAGAAACCTCTAAGTGACTCTTATGGCCCTGCTCAGGTCCTACAGACAGGGTCATCGCTTCCTTGACTGAATTGATCTCCTTATAGTTCACTCCTCCTCTTTTCCTACTTCCTTCTGTTTTTTTGAACATTATTGGTTTTTTTTTCTCCAGTGAATTGTGGCATCTCATGATGTGTCCAAAGTATAATAGCCTCAATTTGGTCATTTTGGCTTCTAGGGAGAGTTCAGGCTTGATTTGCTCTAAGACTCCTTTCTTTGTTTTTTTTTGACAGTCCATTGTATCCCCAGAAAGTTGGAATTGTTCGTGCCATCATTCTATGTATGGCTGTGAAAGCTGGACAGTGAAGAAAGCTGATAGGAAGAAAATCCACTCATTTGAAATGTGGTGTTGGAGAAGACTTCTATAGACTGCTAAAAGCACAAATAAATGGGTCCTAGAGCAAATAAAGCTTGAACTCTTCCTAGAAACCCAGACATCTAAACTAAGACTGCTTTACTTTGTACATACCATGAAAAAAGAATGACTCATTAGAAAAGACAATAATGCTTGACAAGATAGAAGGCATTAGGAAAATGAGGAAGACTGCATTACAGATAGATAGACTCAATCAAAGAAGCTATGGATCTGAGTCTGCAAGATGTTGATGACAGGGAGACTTAGAGGTCTCTCATCTTTTGGGTCGGCATAAGCTGAAATTGACTTTACAGTAGTAAACCTGATTTTGACATGAGGCAGAAAATCCATAGACACTTCTTTCCATCATAATCCACCAGCCCCTCTTCTTCTCTGTTCATGATACCCAACACTTGCTTCCTATGGCAGTCATCTGATGGTAGGGATGGGCCAGGAATGTGACCGAATAATCTTTATGTTTGCTGCTTTATCTGATGTCCAGGTGCTAATTGTGGATGGGCAACTTCAAGGACCTTGTTTTCCTACCTTTTAGAGTTGTCACATCTCAGAGTGCCTGATGAAGTTTTAGAGATTTGCTATATTTTCCCAGATTTCTAGGTGAGAAGATGTCATGCCCTGCTTTCAGACCATGGACTCTGATTCAGAGAAACAGAGGGCATGCCAGGGCCTGCTGTACAAAGAGAGGTTACAGAACTGGAAACAAAAAAGGGGGCGGTACTAGCTCCAACAGAGAGTCCTGCCTCTTCAGATATAGAGGAACACTTACCTCAACCCAGCTTCTCAGTGCACAGGCAGCAAAGAGAGAGCCAGTGTCACTCTCTCAGGATTTATAACTGACAACAATCAATCAAGTCTCAGTTGCACTAGGCTCGGGACCTATTTAGCCCAAGTCCTTCCCCTTCAGAAGTTGTCAGAGCTTATCTGGCCTGCTACTTTGCTGGATGCCTTGATGAATGCTTGGGTTGACCTTGGACACTTTCTTGCTGTGAAACCCTCCTGGACTTTGTTTACATTGGACTTTATTTATGACTCCATGCTTACTGCCTGAAAGTATGTAACAAGCTGGCAGATATTCAATTTGTTTTGTTTGATTTATCAGCTGTGCTAGGACTGAGAAAGGACAGAAGATAAATCTCAGAGGGTGGGGAGAAATGTCAATTTTGGTTTGTGAGATGGCTTTAAAACTTAGGCACACATCTATATCCATTCCCAGTTAGCATCATGTTCTATGATTCAAGGAAAAAAAGAGATGCTTCTATGTGTGTAGTACCTGTGCAATGTCAATTTATCATTGAGCCAGAAGTGAAGGGAAGGAACTGGTAGGTGCTTTCAATTTGGATTCACTGTGCCATTTGATGCAAGGAAGGGAATGGAATGCAATGTATCCTATGACTTTTCTTGTTGTAAAAGCCCAGCATATGACCCAGCATAGGCCCTGGAAAAAAAGATCCTTCCACAACCCCCAATAGTAGCAGAGGGACTTAAATTCTCTCCCATGTAATTTGTCCTGTATGTATGACTGCACAGGGTGTGAACCAGAGGCAGCTACAACACCCATTGCCACTTGCCACCTGCCTGCCCATCAAAAAATGGCTCCAAGTTGCCATATTTCCTGGTTAGCTGGGTTTTACCCAAATTCTGGGTGCACTGCCTTCATGGCCATTGCCATAATCAGCTGACCCAGACACAGATCTGGCTTGCCTTCCAACCCATTATTGGCCAACTTCTGTGATATCACAAAGCTCCACCTTATGAAATAATAAGAGGAATCAATGCCACTGGCCTGGCAACTGTGCTATGGCTCTATCTTTAAAGGACAGTCATCTGAGCAGATCTTTAGACGGACCAGTATCCTTGTAAAGTAGGACACATGTCCACCCTAGTTGTTATTAGCCAGTAGAAAGGTGAGGGTGTGGGTGGGGAAGACTGTTCCAACAATTCACCAAGTTGTTGATGTCACTTTAGGAGGTGAACATATTATCACAATGGTCCATTTGTCTGAACCAAGCCACAATTTCTTATTATAGTCCTCTGCATCTTCACTGCCTTCAACTGTCATCATTAGCACAAGACAAGTTGTCACAGAGAATCAGAATTATATGTCTGTGTAACAAATGTGTGGGAAACTTTTACTTCATGAACCAAGTCGTAGTATCTCTGTCCTTGTGCCCCTGGTGCTGTGATTATAAATGGAAAATTCTTAACTTTACAATTTAACTTAGTTGGAGAATTTGTGTGACAGCTATACCTACACCACAGAGCTGCTGCCAGAAATAAATTTGTATGACAAGTAATTTCTGGATTGGAGGATTATTAATGAAGAGTCAGCATGGGTCAGATAACTGAAGACTGCTGTAATTTGCAATTATTTATTGCGTTTGAGCATGCCCATGAAAGCTGTAGTATCATCTTAGTGTGGGAGGGAGAGATTGATGCATATCATCTGAGTGAAATTGTACAGAAGACAATTACAGTAAAGACTTGGGGGATATTAAATGATAAACATAGCTGGTTAGGAACCTGGTGTAAGTTATTTATTTCCAATTTTTACAGCTTTATGTGTTTGCTGATTTGCATCTAACGTTGCTGGAGAAGGATCATAGCTAGGCAGAAAGCAGACAACATAAAATGGTACAGAGAGATAAATGTACAGGAGTCGTGGCTTGAATAGAAAGCAAGAACATAGCTTTACTGTATTAAACTGAGTAGATATTATATTAGGCACAGGAATAATACTTGGGGTGTAATATCTGGGCCCACAAATGTTGATAAGACACATTTATGCTTGAGAAGGCATATCTTGCAGTTTCTGTTAAGGTACCTGAATGCAGGACTAATCTGAACTCTTTATAGTTATACAGAATCACAGAAGATAAAGGTTGTCATCATCAGCTTGATGGAATCTAGATGGTAGTCATTTTTGAATTTACTATATAAGGCAGGAAACTTAGAGGATTTCACCATTTCGGAAATTATGTTAAGTAATGATTTCATTCCAGCACAATCAGATTTGGGATTTATGTACTCTCTCCTCTCTCCTTCCCTCTCGTGAAAATCATGAAAACAACACTGGAAGCATCACTTTCTGTTCTAAACTAAGTAGGAATCTCCTGGTGACTTCAAATTCTAGTTTGTTGAAAACTGTGGTTACTGTGGTTAACAAACCATAATTTAAAGTAACCAGAGTTCCTCCAGTTAAGACATAAACACTAGATCACTTAAAACATGAAGTGGATGCTTCTCATCCTATCCTCAAGGACAAGGGCACCTGTGAAGCTGTGATTCATTTCTGCCTATTTATGTGGAAGTGAATTGTGGTTTAGCATGTCCTCTGAAACCTCAGCTGTGTTGTCTGAAAGCTCTCCTCATGCCCTTTGCATGTTGGATTCTCAGGTGATGGCTTGCCTTTTCCCTCCTTCTTCTTGTGAAATTCCTGCATCTGTTTTTTTAGGACTGGGATCTGGCCTCACTGAATTTACAGATTAACTAATGCAATGTGTTGTACATATGGCTGCCACTACAGAAAGGCAAGAAAATGCAGTCCGTTTAGAATGCCTTACACATATATTGAACAATGTAACCGTGCAACAAGAAACAGCATAGTGCAGTAGTTTGAGTGTGGGACTATGACACTGGAGACCAAAGTGCAGTTCCCTTCTTGGCCATGAAAATCAACTGGGTGACCTTGGGTGCATCACACCCCCCACAAAACCCTGTGATAGGTTTGACTTAAAGTTGCCTTAATTCAGAAGTGGCTTGAAGCCATACAACAACGAACCATGCCACAAACATTTTCCAATGTTCTTTTTGCTCTCTTCTTTTAGATTTCCCTCTCTTCTTGTATCCAAACTGTACCCTCTAGTCCAGATTGTTCTACTACTTGCTCCAAACAAGTTTTTGCAAGGATAATGCAGAAAAATATAATTTGATGTTGTTCTGTGCCTTGAAGTCAACTCCAGCTTATGGCAACCCTAATACAGAGTGTTCTGGTCAAAATTTATTCAGAGGAGGTTTGTCATTGTGTGTTATTTGCCCGAGGTTATCCAGTCAGTTTCCATGGCTGAGTGGGCATTTGAATTCTGGTCTCCTAGAAGATGTAAAGCTATGAATTGGGCCAAAATGAGAGCATCTTCTGCCAAATAAGATTTTTCCCCAAATGTGTAGCATTGCAGACAGTGCAATACTGAAAATCATTCACACCTAGAGCTCTTCTTATTTGCTGTTTGCATTCCCTTGGTAATTTTGCCTACACCTTTTCTTTAGACGCCTAAACTGTGTTCTAAATGCTAAATGGAAGTTTTAAGTCACTGTTATGATAGGAATTTGGGGAATGAGGAAACAATAAAGATCATTATCATTATCATCTAGAGTGGCAGAATGTTTATTTAGGGGGCAGTGTCCTCTTTTTGCCCCAAAACAGCTATACTCCTGTCCTCCAGAATCTAGTCCAATACTCAGACCACTCAACAACATGGTACCAGGCCAATAATACACTTTCTTCATGGAGTTTCTAATTTGTAGACTGGAAGTCTACAGTGTTGTGGTAGCCAGCAGCTTCCATGCCTGTGGCATAGTGAATCTGCTCTAGGCTTTAGTCTAAACTTAATTAAACTACCCAAGGTGTTGAACCTGTTTGGGGTAGCAGTTCAACACCTTGGATAGTTCCTTTCAAGTACGGATTAAAACCTGGAATGCATTCACCATTCCAGTGACAAGGAAGCTATTAGGTGGCATGCCCACAGAGAGGAATCATGTATCCGTCTAGTCAAGTAGTTGTTATTTCTTGTTCAATATTTATTATTATCCTTATGATACATATTGTGCAGTATGAAGTAGTTCATTTTGAACTCTTCTGTAGCTATGTCGTATTGCTGAGTATGAAATGTTTGGCTACAAATGTCAGATTAAGCACATCATTACAATTATCCTTCAAAATAATTTCCTGGCCATAGCTCTGAGGTTTGAGAACCCATTGCTGAGATACCAAAACGCACCTAATGACAAATAAAATAGGCAACTGAACAATTTGTTTCTAAAAAAGGCTTGCATCAGCTTCTGCGATCTCCACAGGTAGAGATATGCCATCCAGCACTTCAGAGCTGCTGATTTCTGCCCCTAGCACCATCCTTAAGTCAGAAATGCAGGGCTGACCTCAGGAGTTAGCATTGCTAGGATATTGCTGAGTTCATACTTGTTTTCATTCATATGGAAACTTTATGCTCTCTAAGCTTTATTACTTACTTACTTACTTAATTAATTTTATATTCTGCCTTTCTCATGGCTTAAAACTCAAAGTGGCTTACAAGATGGATTAACATGAAATGTAGCTAATGATAAAAAATGTTTTTAAAAAACCCCATTAAACAAGCTATCCCCTTAAAAAAAGTCTAATCTTAAACAATGTAAAACACACTGAAACATAGCAAATGTACAGCACACCCCATTAAAAGCCATTTCGCAGGAGAGGAGTAAATAAAAAAGGTATTTGTATGCTGGTGAAAAGATGATGGCAAGCTGGGGACACACACACATAGAATAAGCTTAGGATTGGAACAAGTTGGATGTTTCTTATACACAAATCAACATTCTCTATTCTGTTTTGAAGCAGCACCTTTATAGAAACGTTAGGTCCATCATTTGCATAATTTCAGGCCAAACTACCCATTGCATGCAAATATGTATATTAAACAGCTGTAGCTTGTAGGGAAAAAAGCAGCTTTGGAACCCATTCTTGCTCTAAACCATCTTTTCATGTTTTCTAAAGATTCTCCCATGTTCTTCCTTTCCGTGGGAGGGGTAGTAAATACTTAAAAGGGTTGGGATGGGGTTGGTATGTCTTCCCACAAAACTACTTTGCTGCTGAAAATTGCTCCCATATCTAAGAAGTACTGCTGTTTCATAAAGGTTTGGATAGTAGGAGGGTCATTATCAAAGGATTTATGTATTTGTTTTATTTATACAGTGCTTTTTGTTCATCAGGGGCTAATGCATCTTTGAAACGATAAAAAAGGCAATTTTAACTCCTCCTACACATGTTCCCTCCCCTATTTCCAATAAACAGAGAAAACACACACCACACATTCAAAACCACAATTCCCAAATAAGGTAGCTTGTTTCCACAGAGCTGGTTTTCTTTTTGTCTGTAATGTTCAATTTGACTGAAGGCTTGTACTTGCAGGTATTGAGTCTCCTCAGATAATATAATGGGTGAGGAGAGGACTCCACTGTAGAATACATACATGAGACTCATTATAGATTCCCACCTCCTCCAAATTTTTGAGATGGAAGAACAGATGCACCCTGTTCAGGTTATCAAGATCTATGGAGGCCAGAGCTGTGGAGGCATCTTGCCTCCCTAACTTCCTGAAATTGAGAGAAAAGCCTCAAATTATACAAGTGTGTTTGACTGCATACAAATGCTGTTCCTCACAGAATGGGAAACCGTGCACAAGAAAAGTGCACAAAAACTACAGTAATCCCTCCACATTCACTAGCGTTAGGGCACAGGACTGCAGTGAAATTAAAAAAAAAAAGTGAATAACTCTAGGCCCTCCCAAACCATATTTAACACACAAAAAAAGTACGATCCCCATATTCAACCCGCCGTGGATTACTATGAGGCATCAGGGTTCTTTCACAAGGCAGAAGTGGCTGGCTGGTGGGACTTACTGCCACTTCCACTGCTGCCCCACACAATTTTTAAGAGGGACTTACAAGCCTCGTTCTTGGTTTCTCAGTCTCACAAGACTTGCAGTCCCTATTAAAAATGGCATAGGGAGACAGCAGGGATGACAGCAAATAATCTATGAATAATCAAATCCGTAAAAGTGACACCCACAAATGTGGAGGGCTGACTGTATAAATTAACTTGATGGACTGTGTACAATCTATATATTTTGGGATTTGGAGGAATAGTCTAGTCTCAAGAGTGGCTATGCTAGTTGTTATGATCCTGTAATCCTTTTCCAGATCATATAACCCTTCTGTCTTCCAAGGAAGCTGGCTCTAGAGAAGCTGCTTGGAATTTTCCTGTTGATCAGGAGAGGATGAAAAATTGAAAGAAAAATGCTTTCCTTTTGCTGTCCTGTTTCTGCTTTCATGAAGCCTTTGTTTTAAAGAGTGTCTCATCATATTATGAGCTCCATAATATAAACACATCAATCAGCTAGGTGTCTGATGTCTTGCCCCATAAATCACCCAGCAACACCCATAATCATGCTTGGAATTTGTTTTTAAGTAAACGAAGAAGGATCTGGAAAAGCATGGCTTCCAAAGAGAAATGTTCAACAAGTATCAAGGTTATTTCTTAATTATTCATCAAACCATCATTGGCTGGAGATGAATTGCAGATCCCCTTCCCCCTCCCTCCTGGAAATTGAAGAGTTGATTAAAGAAACATTATTCGATTAATTAAGCTTCTAATTGTGGATGGGTTACAGTTTAGTGGTACAGCACATGTTTTGCATGCAGAATGTCCTGGGTTCGATATCATGAAAGATATAGGTGATGGGAAAGACTTCAACTAAAAACTGAAAGAGCTGCTACCAGCGAAAGTAGATAGTTCTGGATTAGGCTGACAATAGCTCGAGACAGTATAACATTCCTTTGAACTCTGTCATTCTATTTGTATAGCCTTAGTTTCCAATGTGGTAGTTGCAACATGGGATGGTAGCTTCAGTTGCACGTGTTTATTCCAGGCAACAGACAAGTGTAGGACTTAGATTTAAGATTTTGCCAGAGAGCCATCCACTGCTAAGGCTGTGATGAAGCTTGAACTAACCTCAACATAGGATATCATAGCATATCCATGTTGCCTGAGTAACACATGCCTTGACAGGGTGGTCCTTCATAGGGCCACTTCCTGGCATTTTGGAACTTGAATGAACATGTAAAGCACTTAGAACAACATTTTAAACCAACAGTTTTAAAAATTTTATTATTATTATTAGCTAACTCATACTTTTGAGTGCAGATATTAATATAGAATTTGGTACAGTACATTGTTCCACTGGCTGGGAATGCATTCTCTCTCACTGATACCTGGAATGCAAGCAGAAACTTCAAACAGATAGACTGGGAGAGAAATATCTATACTTTGTGCAACCATGTTTAGATTCTCAGCACATGAGCCACCAAGATAATAACAGACAGTTCCTCAAATCACAATTGAAAGTGTTGTGAGAAAGCTGCCTCACTCTGCTAACTTTCAATAATTGGTGGAGTGATTGCAATAGAATTTGTGCACTGTAGTGGAAGAGATCTATTAAGAGTGTTTTCCGAGCCTATGCCACTGCAAAGAAGAGTTAATTGAAACTACAGGGTTTGTATTAATTTCCATAAAGTTGTGCTTGAACTGCCATACAGAACTGACCACAGCAGTCCAATAATTCCATGTGATTGAGAGCCAGAAGGCAGGATGTTATGATATTTTGTTATGTGCCTTTGATAAAGAACAAACTGGGATGGTACCAAAATGCTGGGAGCATTAGCGCCAATCAAAACAAATCTATGAAAAGGGAAAGTACTAACTTTGAATTTATCAGTACTGCCAGAATAGGGGTGCCCCTAGCTGTTGGTGGAATATAGTTTTCATCAGTCCTAGCCAGCAGAGCTGATGATCAGAAATGCTACATGCTGGAATCCAAAAACATTTGGACAGCCACATTTTACTTAACCCCTGTTTTAAAATCCAGAGACTGCAGGATCATGGAATGGTAACATTCTAACATGTAGAACAGAGTGTACCATTCTGCTTCCTGATATACCCCTTTTAGTCTTTTAGGGAGATTTTTGAGAGTCAGTATGGTATAGTGGGTTGAACGTTGCACTATAACCCTGGGGAGCAGGGTTCAATTTCATGCTTGACCATGGAAACCCACTGGGTGACCTTGGGCCACCTTGGGCCCATCACATAATCTTTGATAGATTTACCTTAGGATCTTCATAAATTGGAAATGACTTGAAGGCACACAACAACAATGAGGTTTTCATATAGACACTATATTACTGAAAATCAGTAATGAACATTTTCCATGTTTCACAATTTTGCCATCTTCTTTCATTTTCAAATTCCATTTTCTGGCCAGTAGTGATGTATATTAGAATTGGACAACGTACAAACACAACTCTGAATTGGGCTGGTTCTGATCCATTTTGGTGTTTTCCAAACTGTTTTCAAGATCTACATACAGCAATCTGATGAAGAGTTTAGTAAAGGTAAATCTCCAGAATGCTGCAAACCAAGTGAATGTGTTTCTGAAAATGGCCGAGATTTGGGGAACAAATATTAATCAAATCAAGGACCAGTCCCAAAGTGAAAGAAAACCTGTTTTCAAAGAATAAAGGGAAAGGCATCATCCACAAAGCAGATCCACAGTCTGGATCTTGTCTGGATTGAATTTGCTCACTTCCTTTCAGGTCATTACAGACTTTACACCGATCTGATGTGGAGAAATATAGGATCCTTCCAGAGAATAGGCTTCTATTGTTTACAGTTAAAAGGCACTGCACAGCTGTTCTATCTGTTTTTGTTAATACTTTCAGTTCTGCTGAAAAAGAATACACAAAGATAAAAAATTGAAAGATCAATGGGAAACCATGAGAGGGCTTCATATTGATGAAGTCACTGTCTTGAGTTCCCATAAACTGACGTGCATGGGGCAATGCAATTCCACACTGAAAGAATCATCTGAAAGATGTAATTCTTCACTAATTTCATTCTCATAGAATCATAGATCATAGAGATGGAAGAGACCACAGGGGCCATCCAGTCCAACCCCTTGCTATGAAGGAAAACACATCAAAGCATTCCCAACAGATAGCCATCCAGCCTCTGCTTGAAAACCTCCAAAGAAGGAGACTCCATTATACTCCCAGACAGCATATTCCACTGCTGAACAGCTCTGACCATCAGGAAGTTCTTCCTGAGGTTCAGGTGGAATCTCCTTTCCTGCAGCTTGAATCCATTGCTCCTTGTCGTAGTCTCTGGAGCAGCAGAAAACAAAACAACAATTCTTGAAGGAAGTAATGTGTGATTTTCTTCCCACTGTGAGAAACTCTTTGAAAACTGCACAGTTTTTGAAGATTATTTGTAGATTAGGACTTATTATGCACAATGTGCGGAAAACAGTGTCTGCACAGAAAATATTGTACTTGGGGACTTCTCATCAGTTCAGGATTCTCCTCATCAGAATTTCTGGATCATTGAGAAAAATCGTCATTTTTTAGCATTTTTCAAATATTACTGAATATTATTTCCATCCCTACCTTACAGCCCCATGAGGAGGTTCAAAAGCACTAGAGGCTATAGAAAAACACTTGCACATGTTCACACATGCGCACATGCGCGCACACACACACACACACACACATGACAATTGTCTTTGGAAACAGAAGGAATCTTCAGGAATTGTTCATCAAGCTAAGAGCACAACCACTGCAAAGCACTACTCTACCAAACCTACTGTACTTTGCTGTTATTGTTGTATGCCTTTGAGTCATTTCTAACTTATGGTAGTGATCTTAATATGAACCTATCACAGGGTTTTCTGCGGTGGAGCAGGGAATTAAACCCTGCTCTCTAGGGTTGTAGTCCATGCTCAAACCACTATACCACACTGGCTTTAGAATACATGAAAGGGCCCAGAAGGGTACTGAAATTGTTGATATAAAAAGCTACTAAGTCATTTAGAAGAATCAACCGGGTTACATTTTCTCACCTTTCTTCCTTGGCACAGAAGTCATTTTCTTCTTGTGTCATATGTGGAAAACATCACCAACAGTGGTTTCATTCTGTGAATTAAAAAGTTCAAAGGGAGAAAAGAGATCACTAAGCTTTGCTGTTCCATTGACTCCGATGTACTTTTAATGGAAAGACCTTTCCCCTTCTGCAAATACTTGAACAGTACTTTCAAAAGGCCCTAACTTTCTGGTTCTATTATTAGCTCAACAAAGGCGAGTGTTTGAAACAGCACCCAGAGGGTGAGACCAACTTCAAAGAATTTACCCTCTTTCCTATTCCCTGCAGGAGTGTGTTCATGAGGACTGGCCATTGCTTGCTACTTATGGATGAGAATAGAACTTGTCCAAAACTGAAAAAGACACAAAGTTCCTTAAGCTGCAATGCCAGAGAATACTAGGGAACTCTATAGCCATTTCCGCATTACACTGTTATAGTGTGCAGTGTTATAGTGCTATTATTCCATTTTCAACATCCTGTGGAATTCTGGGGTTTGCAGTTTAGAGAGAGGCATTTAGAATTCTCAGCCAGAGAGCTCTTTGGCCTGAATAAACTACAAACCCCAGAATTCCACAGGATGTTGAAAGTGGAATAACAGCACTATAATAGTGTAGAGTGAAAATGTCTAGGTCAGTGGTTCTCAACCTGTGGGTCCCCAGATGTTTTTGGACTTCAGCTCCCAGAAGCCCTGAGCATTGACCATAGTGACTGGGGCTTCTGGGAGCTGAAGTCCACAAACATCTGGGGACCCATAGGTTGAGAACCACTGGTCTAGGTGAAAGGGCAACACAGACAGATCTGTTTTCATTGAAAAAAATGTCCCTGTATCTTTAGCTTCAATCCTTCCAACAAGAAGAGCTATCTTGCATACTTTCCAATATTTCACAGATGAAATTCAGGACGCATGTGGCCAAGTGGCATCACAGTGTGGTCAAGGTGGCAAAAGTTATTAATGAGGAAGAAGTCACAAGCTAGGAGAGGCTGCAGAAGTTTGGTTTTGCTTGGGCTTACTGAGAAGGGCAAAATTCTGCCCCTCCTCTCCTCTCCCTTCTGAGTTGAGTGCAAACTACTTTTGCAGCAACTGAAGTAGGCTGAAGATGAAGAGGGAAATTGGCAGAAGGAGAGGGGAATTGGGACACTTTTCCAACTGGGATGACAGAGAATTAGTTGGGACCATCCCTGCCAGACTGGGACATAGTTTTCTTTATCACTTCACAGACTCCCTGTTGCCAGACAAAAGTCCCCCAATACATTTGTTTTACTCAGGTGGGAAAATTCCTTACTAGGGATGCAAATCTTAATAAATTTCATTCTTGTAGGCAAGAATGAATAATTTGACCATTTTTCTCCTGGCTCCAAGAAAGTCCTTGAAAACTGAAGTTTTCAAGGACTATTCACAATTCAGATTTTTGTCTGGCAAGAGGGAGTCTGTGAAGTGATAAAGAAAACTGTGTCCTAAGGACAATAGATAGCATGTTTACATTCCAAAAATTGATGTTTCTATGATATTATATGCAAGCTGCTGTGAGAAAGAAGATTGTTTTAAACAGTTGTCTATAAATTCATAAATACAAATAAAATGGAATAGTTGTTCTAACACTGGTCTGCCATCCCTTCTGAGGATCTCAACTGATATTCATGGAACTGTAAAGTCTAGATAGGAGAAAACATTTCCTTCCAGTACAGCATCCTTGGGTGCCAACATTGGATGTTGTTTTAAAGGCTGTGTGTTGAACCATTTGGTTACACTTGGATCTTGAACATTTGTTTTGGTTGCTCAAGTGCTGGCTGATGGTATTAACCTCCTGATTTATTAAAACGGCTCACATTCTGCACTGATGCAAGCCAAGTGACAAAATGTAGGATTACAGAGAATCAGACCTGTCAGTTTTTGAATTCACCTTCCATTTAGAATCTCATGGGAAAGAAAAGAAAAAAAAGCTCAGAACATTCTTTTGTTTGTTTGGATTAAAAATGCAAATTTTATTTTATGCTGCAAATGTAGACAAGGTTAAAAAAAACACAGAGGGGAAAAATGATGCTTTCTCAACATCAAGATTTATGCTGTTGCTCATGAAAATAAATAAATAAATCAGAATGACATTTATTTGGCTGGCTGCACAATCCATGTTAACAAGACAATTAGTATGTGATGAAAGTTATTATCTTCCTCGACATGTCAAAGTCAGGAGCTGCTGCTGCTGCTGGAGTTTGGAAGCAAGCCTAGGTTCATTTCTTAGTCACCGTAAAAGATAATATTGAATTCTTCTCCCCAGATCTTGACAGGATGTAATTAATACTTTCTTTCTGCTTCAAATAAAATGAAGCCAAACACAACCACCTGCAAGAAAAGACTATTTTTTTAAAAATGAAACTGCGTTTTGGAGGAAGTCACTGCTTACAAAAATGTAACTGACAGACAGCTAGGGGCAACCAAATCTATCTTTAGTCAGTGCCGATGGCAGGGACTTCTACTTTCTTGTTGACACTGTGACTGTATATGTCTAGAATGTGACTCTCTCACTGTCACTGGTATATCTCTTCAGCTGGGAGGAAAGGTTAAATTTCATAATCAAGCAAAAGCACCTGGCCAGGCCGTTCTCAAAGGTGAAGAAGACTGAACTAAGAACATGTCATTCTTTTTAGTCAGACTTTCACTTGCTTAGATAAAATATCCAGATCAGCTGATTACAGACTGAAAGTATTCTTGGTCAGGGCTGTGAAGGGCTGTCCTCAAGTGTGCATATGTTATCCTAAAATGTGGGTGACTCAGGGGTCTACCCGCAATGCCAGCAATACCTCCATCTGACAATGGGGAATTAATTAGCTCAAATTACGGGGACTGTGAGAGGGGGGTCACCTAATGAGATATTTCCACCAATGTTTATGGGGTCTTGCAGGAAAGAACCAGCCAGAGATTCCAAATAAGCTAAACTGTGTTTTACTGGAGGATTCAATCATTCACACAAAAGGTTCAAACACTCACACACTTGTACAAGAGCTAACTGAAGGATGAAGGGAGGAAAGTTGTGGATAGAGGTGTTTTCAGAGAATGGGCAGTAATTGCGAATTTGGAGGGCGGCAAAGAAAGCAGCAATGTGGCTTAGACTAATGCCTAAGGACAGTACTCATTTGGAAATCAGAGTGACAGTGTGGTGACCAGCAAGTGAAGTACTGCATTGAATCACTCAAAATGGAGGGTTCTTATACTTAAAAGCCACTCTGAGGGCATGGATGTGAATGGCTTTCTAGGTAAGCAAACAATGGAGGATGCCACATGGACAATGTGGTCCAGACAGAATGAACAGTCTTAGTGTTAGGTGACAAAGAGATAATGGCTGTTGTAATAGCTATGTAATTGTGGAGAGGCATAGGGACAATGCAGGGAAACATCCAGATGTGACGGAACACATTGAAACAATCAGTGTTTTCGTGGGGACTTCCCTTGACCATTGTAAACTATCAGAGATGTTCCAGCTTCAGCTTAAGCCTATTATCTCTGGACCTGCCTGGTAATCTGCTTGACAATGACTTTGGTTATGCCTAGAGGGGGTGTTGGCTGACCTGCCTTGCAATCACATGTGTTCAGTTAGAAATTTTCCTCTGCCTAGCTTGGCCTTTCAGTCACCTCAAGGTCCATTTTATATCAATGCCAATTAATGTATTTGCCAATTAAATCATATTTCACCAATTAAACCATATCAAATCTTGGGGATGAGTGGGTCTGTAACACATACATTTTAGTGTTGTGGACAGATTTTCAAAGGCCTCTACCCGATGTGTATGTTTTCTGGATAGACTATTAAAATGCTCATGCTCACTAGCACATTGGCTATATCTCAAGTAGAGCTTCCAGAAGTGAAGCTATGGATGGATTAATCAGGGGTTCAGATACTGGTCCTCAGACAGATGACTAATCCCTACATTCAGAAACCCTTTGCAAATGGTAAATTCCAATGTTATAGAACAATCTGTTCCTCTTCTAGTAACCTACTGGTTGGAGAGAAAGCAGGAAAGGAAAGTGCATGTCAAAAAAAAAAGAGAGGTCAGTCTCATCCATATTTAAGCTCAGGCTCTGCCCATCCTTGGCTTCATTCTTACCACCAGCAGCATTTGTCCCTCAATAGGTTACATTCCAGGAGAGCATCCACTGGAAGAAAAACAGAATGTCCTGCTAGCATTGCCTGGTACTCTTTAAAGGCAAAGATAGAGCACATTTAAGGATTGGGGAAGACCTTGACGGTTGCTTATGTGACTGTGAAGGAACTCATACAGAGGAACATGTGGTGATGTTCAAACACTGGGGAGGGGAGACTTCTTCCAATTTCTTTTTTAAAAAAATTCTGCTGCTGCTGCTGATTCTAATGTGCACTTTCAGTTTGTTACAATTTTGGAGCTGGTATCCAACCCACCAAAGTCTCCCCACTTCCTGTGTGTCAAACTGATTGAGGTCTGATCTTGTATGAGACTGGCTGAACATTTAATAGTATTGTGCTCAAAGGAATCTTTTTTCAGTAGCTAGGATGCAATGGTGGTGGAAGTGGAGGAAAAAGGAGAATATATATAAAGACACATATGGCTAATTGTGATAGATCTGCATGTTTCTTTGGAAATGTGATTCTTTTTTTCCAATGCTGTATGATACTTTTTTGCTTAGGAAGGTCACCAGCTTCCTAACCAGCTGCTGCTATGATCTGCGCATATGGGCATGAAACTCATACATATATAGAGATGTAAATGTCATAGCTGGCTCTGGTTTTTCCTTTTATTTCTTCTGATTCATAACACTCTTTTCAATGAGCCCAAAATTTCTTTGTCTAGTGGTAGCTGAAGTTGCTAATCTTTTTATAGCTGAAGTGTTATCTCTTCCAAGAGGAAACCATTCTCATATTCTCCAATATATCTGGGCACATGTGGTCATCTGGAGGTCCCAGAGGATGATATCATTGCTTTGTTCTGGGTAGCAGAACAAAGCTAGTGATGATCCTACTTGACCCCAATTTTCCCTAAGACACTGCATGGATGTGTTGGGGAGGAGCAGGAAAAATGTGAGTTAGGGAAAGAGATTTTTCTCCTCCTTGCAATAATGTATTCAAAACCTGCACAGTTCTCCAATATGTTTTCAGAGCTGGGAGAAAACTGATTAAATTATTTATTTCCCTCATGAGGAACAAATAATGTAAATAAGCACATTCCTGGTATGGCATCATTAAGCAATAGAGGAGGAAGACCACATAGTTCTGGTGCTGGCTCGTGCTGCTGGCTCGTGCTGCTGGCTTGTGCTCTGTTTAGAATATTGGCATGCCAAAAATATGGATGGAAAAGAGTGTGCTTTATACCATAGGGTAATGATTTGAAGGACTGAATTGTTTGTTTTTAAGTAACTAAAAAGATTTTTTCCCCCTTAAGAGCCATCCAAGAAAAGAGTTGTCTTAAAAATTGTAACTATTAAAATAACTTAGAACTTTGGAGGGCTCTTGAAACTATAATTGCAAGTAATTACTTTTAAAAAGCAATTTTCCATGCTTTGAGAAACGGATGATTTAGTTACTGGACAACACTTATACACACTGTAGGAATTGCCTGCTTTCCACATATACTGACTGACAATTTAAGTGATAAACCATCATTGGTTCTGTTTCTAGGACAGCCATTGACATTATTTAAATAATTATCCCTTTTTCTATTTGCTTGATGAAGCTTATGTGCCATTTAGCTTGCTGCAGACAACCCATATCCCCCAGCAACGCATGATAAAGGCAGCCACACCAAACAGAAGCCAAGTTGTTTTCCAGACATATAAATGATAGCTTTTAGCCGTGGGTGCATTAGTCTCAGAGCAGTATGATTGCTTTCCCCACACCCCTCATGAAGTGACTGCCAAAAAAAAAAAAAAAAAGGGTACACAAACAAAAAGCATGCTGCTTCCTGTCTATCAGAGTACAAGAAGCTAAGTAGATGTTACATAGAAAACACGTAACTGAATCCTGGTAATCCCATTGTAGCGGGAACATAGAGGCAGTGAGACCTCGAAGGTAAGGAAAAAAGAGTTTATTAAAAGAAACGGCCAGGCTGCTTGACTGGAATCGCTTCCAGGAAGTGTCAAGAGCCCCGAGTACAGTTTGCAAAGTGATTTTATAGCATTTCTGACACACAAAGACACTTCCTCTTGCCCCTCCTTCGCAGAGGTTTTGCTGTAGCTTTCCCCTTATCTCTCAAGTTGTTTACATTTCAGAAAATGGTTTACAAAACATCTCAGGCAACGATGCACACTGTGAATTAACCTTGTATTGGAGACAGGAACTCTGCTGAGCCTTGCTGGTGCAGCATATTGCAAAACACTCTGACTTGCCACACACTTTTGGAGGATTTCTTTTAACACTTTTATAGAGTCTTAAGGCTACCTAGACTGACCCTCCTTCAAAGTCCACTTCACCATCTCCCCTCTTGGTAAAACTCTTTGCATAGGGGCCAATCTGAAATTGGGAAAGGGTGGAGATTGTTTTGTTGCTGTTATGTGCCTTCAAGTCATTTCCAACTTATAATGGCACCTAGTTAACCTGCACAGTATCCTATCTCTGATTATGCTTCCTTCCCCGATAAAGAATTCAAAGTATATTTGGAGTATAGATTACTTCTTTCCTCCTCTTTCTTCTCTGCTCCATATTATCCCCTCCTTATGTGGCTGTTCTTTGAAAAAGGAAAAGCAGGGGAGCGTTGGTATCTCTACACTACACAGTAACACAACTTCCAACTGTCTGGCTTTGACAGGAGCAATCTCACTTCTCTGCCATCCCACATTCTGAGTAGCTTTAAAATGCCCCCGTTTCTCTCCCTTCCTCCCACTTTCCCCCCATTCTCCTCAGTGGTTTGCAATTAGGTAACTCAGCAGGGGAGTGATGAAAGGAAGTGCAAAAATCTTGTCTTTCCATGTAGACTCATGTAGACCTCTAAGTTGCTTGGCTGCCGTATTTCCGTTTTCCCTCTGTGAAATGCTGGCAGTTATGCAGTTGTAATAGTTTGACCATTTGAAGTATCATAGCTCCTTCCTACAGGAACATGGCATGTGGTTAACTCCTTTGCTAGAGAGCTCTGCACCAGGGCCCTGAATTATAGCACTAACTCTCCCTGGCACAGAATTCTAAGTACCTCATCAAACTAGAGATCCCAGGATTCCATATGGTGGAGCTGTGACATTTAAAAGGGCATCCAACTGCAGTAAAAATATAATCTGAGAACACTGACAGTTACTTCATAACCGAGTTCCTACTGAGAACAAAGCATCTAATTAGAGGTGCTGTACTTCTGCCTTCCCCTTAGTTTTTAAAATTGTTTCTAAATTTGGTTGTTTTCATATGACACCATACTTAATTATGTTACAATATTATACTTTCAAACTGTGTTTGTACTTAAATCATGTTGAAAGACTTTGAGAGTCTCAGTACTGGTGGGATGGTGGAATATAAAATGAACAAATAACTCTGCATGCAAGAAATATATATGTAGCCCTCAGGAAAAAAACCAGAAGCATTTTGGGCACTCAATAGCGTCTGCCACTCAGGCACCTAGCCTGTAGAACACAGTACAATCAAGTAGTCTGCCTTGGGGTCTTGCAACTGTTGCGTGGATTTCTACAGATTGGAATTGTACTTGGAAGTCATGTTGGTGTGAACGTTCTCAAGGCTGGAACAGAGACCTGGTGTACAGATGCAGCAGAATGAAGTGAGAAAAGGTGCCAGATTAACAGCATGTATCACAGTACAGCTGGACCTCCATTTTTTTTATAGTGATTGCAATCCAGTATGGCTCAGAGTAGTGCAGCAGGTCCACTTGTGGATCTATGGGTCTTTCTACCCCGCACTGTTATAGTGTTATTATTCCACTTTCAACATCCTGTGGAATTCTGGGGTTTAGAGGCCAAAGAGCTCTCAGGCTGAGAATTCTAAATGCCCCTCCCTAAACTGCAAACCCCAGGATTCCATAGGATGTTGAAAGTGGAGTAATAGCACTATAACAGTGTAGTGTGGAAAGGCCCTATGCTAGGCTGAGTCACATACTTCTCTCTACCACACTGCCATTCTCTGCTTTGTGGGGAGGGGGACAGAATTGTAGAAGAATCTGCTACATCCCCATAGTCTGGCATGGAATGATTACAGCAGTACTGACACCTTGGATGATGATGATGATGATGATGATGATGATGATGATGATGTTTCTTACCTGCTTATCTGCAACAAATTGATACATAACACAGTTAAAAGCATGAACACCAATTAAAAATTCATAATCAGTTAAAAAGGTATATTAAAAAAGCATACCTATTAAAAACAATCTTTTCATAATTTAAAAAAGCATAACTTAAAAACCCTTTGGATAGGCTTGCCAGAAGAGATTAGTCTTTAATGCTGTTTTAAATATCAATAGCACATCTAGCTGTTGGATCTCTTCCAGCAGATCATTCCAGAATTTGGAGCAGCCGATGGAAAAGTCCTTTGATTAATAGTTGCCAGCCTGTTCCTGACAGACTGAAGTAAATGTCCCCCAGAAGACCTTGAGTGTATGGGATGGACTATATGGGAGAAAGAGAACCTGGACCTAAACCCTGTAGGGATTTGAAGGCAATGACCAACACTAATTGGTGACCAGAAGAATGATTTTAATATAGGTGTATTATGATCACTCCTAGTAACCAACTTGGCTGCCATGTTTTGCACTAACTGAAGCTTGCAAACTTGGTATGGAGATCACCCAATATAGAGCACATTGCAGAAATCTAGCCTTGAAGTATCAGTGCATGCACTCTCAGCTTTAGTCCCTCCAGCTCTAGGAAGGGGCACAGCTGGAGTATCATCGGAAGCTGATAGTGTTATCATCGTTTGCTAGCCCCACTTTGGAGAATATTAGATATCCTTTTTGATATCACAATTCAGCCCCATTATGCCACCCTCGACCAAGTGTTTGCAAGGCCTCCGGACAAGCACAGAACTAGGCATGGCTATTGATTGCTGAACATTCCATTCTCCACCCAGGCAGGCCAGACTCAGCCAGATTGTCGCTTTAGGAGACTTCCCTAGACAAACACCTCATTAAGGATGCACACTAATACAAAGAACTCCCTGTCCCGAGCAGGCAACTTGACGAGCAAGACGCTTAACTGTCAAGTACGCTGCATCTGCATACTGGCCATTCCGTTGTCGATTCAGATGGAACTAACTCAATCATGCTAAATTCTGACCTTTCGGAGACATTGTCTCACACCCAAACCTCATTGTTCTTCCCCAAGAACAGACTAGCCTATGGTCATATTTTCCCTTTAAAAAACCCTGATTCCGAGACCTTCCTCGGATCACTCCGAATTTTCATCCAGCCTTGCTGCCGCTTTATCTGGTGAGCTTTCCTCTCAGTCTCATTCCGAGACTGCGCACTACAGACCTCCGCAGTGATCTACCCCGGGCTTTGGACAGGTGTAGTATCACCCAATTCAACAATCCGTCTTAAAATTCCTCTATACCGCTACCACCTTTATTTTCTATAGTTACTTGTGTGAGTGTGTTGCATACACTATCTGCTTGTATTTAATAAAATCACTGTTATTATTTCATATTTGGTGTGCTTCTTGGCTTGGCCTGACCCCGTAGACGTTGGGTTTAAAGATTCCGCTGTGTTGCCCTACCTCTCGTTGTGCTAACTTGTGCTCTGAGCTAATTTTCCCCACCAACAGTTGAGCATGTTTGGAGTCCCTTGCGGGACCCCCAGTAAACAGGGTAACAATAGTAAGAACTCTTGGCTGTTTACCTGAGCTGTCTTTGGAGTGATGGATCCAGAACCACCCCCAAGCTGTGAACACAGTCTTTCAGGAGAATTGTAACCCCACCTGGGCAGTGGTGTAGCTAGAGCTTTGGCTGCCCAGGGGTGGTCCCTGAGTTTGCCGCCCCTCTTGGGGGAGAGAGGACCTATCAAAAATACCAAAAAACCCCTGCTTGATTGGCATTGGGTGATTGGGCTCTGGGTGTTTGCACTTAGAGGGGGTGCTCTGCATGTGCTCAGAGACACACCAGCATTCCTGTAGTGGAGAGTGCCCTCTGTCTCTGTTTCTCCCCCTCTCTCCCCCTCCTTTCCTCCTTGGAGGGTTGGATGGGCTGGGCTCATCCCTAGTCGCGGAGGCGGGGGGAAGGTGGGTGCTTCTCCTCTCCTCTCCTCTCCTCTCCTCTCCTCTCCTCTCCTCTCCTCTCCTCTCCTCTCCTCTCCTCTCCTCTCCTCTCCTCTCCTCTCCTCTCCTCCTTTTCTCCCTCCCTCCTTCTCTGCCTGACCGGGAGGCAAAACATGCTGCTTTGGCTGACCCAGCGAAACATGCTGCTTTGGCTGGAAACCGGTTTGACTCCAGATTGGGAGGGAGACAGGGAAGGGAGGGGAGGAGAAGGGGGGAAAGGACAGCCCCCTTTCCTGAGGTGGCATACCCCTCCAGCAGACCTCTCTGGGAGGCTCTGGTGCCCATCTAGTTGCTGGACATCTTCCAGCATGTGGAGGGTGGCCTGGTGCCGCCCCCCAAAACATGCTGCTGAGGGCACTCTGCCCCCCCAGTGTGCCACTGCACTCAGGACTTGTGGACACACCTCCAAGGTGTGTCCACGAGTCTCTTAACAGTAAACACCTCTGTCTTGTCTGGATTCAGTTTCAGTTTGTTTTCCTCCTCCAGCTCATTGCCTCCTCTAAGCATTCATTGAAAGGAGATACACTATCCTCATCTGATTCTGTTTTTGAAGGCATGGGGAGGTTTTGTGATCCTTCCTGCTCCTCACAGAGAAAGGAAGGGCCATACAAAGGGCTTCAGATACTGTTCAGTAAGTCAGAGGTTGGGAGCTTTGGCTGCTGAGGAGGAAAGAAGGGAATACTAACCCTGGCAACACCCCAAAAGGGACATATGCACAAATAAGAGAAACCTCCCTGTGCATATGTCCCAAATAGGATGCCAGACAATGTGTTTCTCTGGCCATTTCCACACGGGCATATTGCCCATGCTAGAGCGACCTCTCTTGGAGGTCTTCTTCACTGGGGGTGCGCTAGAGCAGTTAAAAAAAGTGAGGTTCTAGACCTCAAACTGCTCTAGCGCAGCCACATGGGTGGCGCTGTGAGTTTTATAAAAACCACCTTTGCAAGTGGTTTTTATAAAACTCACCCGCGCTGCCCCGTAGCAGCCCCCGGTGAAGAACTGCAGAGATGCGGTAGCGCATCCCTGCAGATCTGCCCGGGGGCGGGCTTCCGGCTGGCACACTGTCCTGATTGGCGGAGCGCCACTGAACGCCACCGAGTGCCACCGAAATTTGGCGCCGTTTAGAACGGTGGATCCGTGCTCTCCGCAGGGATGGAGCAACCCGCTCGCAGGTGAGCTCTGCCCCTGCGTGCACGGCCCAGTTTCAGCCCCCCCCGTGAGGAAAGGACCTTTGTGTGTGTTTAGCTGGTGATGTGTATTTCTTCATTCATTTCAATATGTGATATTTGTTGCATTTCAAGGCCTTTGTTATCCTCAGAGGGGGTCTGGAATTCTGGCCAAGAGCCTTGATGTGATAGAACTATAAAAGAGTTGGAACTGATAATATTGGTGGTAACACTGGGTGCTGATTTGGGCAATTTAGTAATTGTGTCTCAAATTATATGCAGTTGTGCCCAAAATATACTTCCCCAAATGTTACTTTTGCTGTGAAATGTGGCAAATAGTGGTGGATCTCTAGCAGAGTAAACACATTGGCAAGGCAGAAGCTTAACAACAACTAGTCCTGTGCCAGTAGTAAGTAGTACTGGCAAGGACATAAAAGAAGAACCTTGCTAGATCAGACCGGGCTCCATCAAGTCCAGTATTTTATTTCCATTGGTCCATTAGAAACTTCTAGGAGTGACACGATGTTAACTGTGTCCCCAATTGCTTCTCCAGCAGCAGACATTAAGCAGTATAGTGTACTTAAAAAAGAGAGAGAGAGAGAGAGAAAGAGAATTTTACTTTTTGGGACAATAGCTGCTAGACATCTCTGAGTTGGAAGATTCTGTGTATTGTATTCCCAAAGAAAGTAACATTCCAATCACTGACAAATCTTTAATTTGATATTTAAATTTTAAAATTGAAAGGTCTAGCATGTCTAATCCTGGGATGTGAAAAGTATGTCCCTAGTTGTTGATGTATTACAACCCCTATCAACCCTTCTCATTGGCCCTGCTGCCAGATGATGATGGACATTGTAGCCCAGCAACAGCTGGAGGAATACACATGTACCTCACCATTGGCCTGATTCTTTTCAAAAACTATCTGAGCTACCCTGCATCTTATGGAAGTAAAGCCCTGCAGTTAATTAGATGATGTGTAAAGAAGCACGGGTACTAACAGGAGCACCAGTATCAGCACTGGCATAAATGCCTGATTCTTTATCTCAGTCTGCTGTAATTCCTTAAGTTGCTGAATTCTGTCTCCAAACAGGTCTCCCTCTGGCAGCTAATGTAGTATCTACCTTAATTGCAGCTTCCCAGCACATTTTATTTCAAGGATATTATTATCTTGATCACAACCCAGAAGGTGTTGCTGTGGAATATTTCATTTTATAAAAGTACAACTGCAAGCTACACACAGTCTCTTATTGGTATTTTTGCATCAAATTTAATTTGAAGAAAATGAGATAGTTAGAAACAGTATGCATAGAAGGTAATGCATTTGGGGGCATAATATATTTTCCCCCATGCACAGTACTTTAAAGTAGGTGTACATAATGTAAAAGATCCCTGCTAAATGAGTCTACACTATCAGAGGGGAAAATGAATATTGAAAATGTCCTAACATGGTATGACTTCTGATGAAGGTGCCATGTCAGAAGAGTACAAAAGATGAGTTTAGAAGTCACCAACTGTGTTCAGAAGTTAACACTTCCTAATGATGGAGTGGAAGCAGAGTGCTTCTAAGAGCATGAAAGTTTCTCTGTGTTATCTAGGAACATGATAATTCTCCACTGCAAGAACTGTTATATACAAATGGGTCATATATGTATTTCATGCAGAATACAGTCCTCTTAAGAAAATTCATAGCACTATGTCATCAGAGGTAAGTCTCATGGACCACCAACAAATGCCAGCTGCTGTAGGCTATATATTTCTGAAGAAGAAACTGGCTAAACTACCTGTGAGTGTTTGTCACCAAATAAAACAAAAGAAAAGCTATGAAATACAGGCAGTTGCCATAAGTCAGTAGGTGACTTCAAGGCACATTCACACACACATTGGGGACCTGGACAATGTGCCCTCTGGGCCACATATCAGGTGCTGCTAGAGTTGCCAGGTCTTGGGGTGTCAGCTGATTTCTCAAGGAATGGCAATAATTCTCTAGGTCCCCAGGTAGGGAAACAAAACTCAGGGTAATCAGCAGAGAAGGAAGAAAACAGGTAGGTTTTATATGTGAGGTGGCTTCAAAACCTGGCCGTCTATCTCCATTTATTCCCAGCTGGTGCCAGGGCTCCCTTTACAATGAGATATTTGTATGTGTGTTGTTTTTGTGTAATGTCAGTGAACCACAAAGCCAAGAACAAAGACCCTTTATATCATTTTGTGCATAGCAGGGAATGGAGTGCCAGAATGACAATTCATGAGGCTTCTTGTACAAAATCTGTCAGAAGTTCTGCAGAATACGGAAGTAAGTCTCAAAGGGTTAGCAGTGAGCTCTCCATTATTCCCAGCAGCAGGATAGGATCATATATAATGTGTATTGCAGAACCACAAACCACAACCATAAGATGGATCTAAAGAATACTGGCCCTGTTGGACCCTGGTCCTTTAAACTGGAGATGCCACAGACTAAGCTTTGGGCTTCTTCCTCCTGAACACAAAACATGTGTTCTACGACTAATATTCATGGACCACATTTTTGATTTTAAATGGAGAGGCAAAGAAATGCTGTGTATATACTCTGATGCAGTGCAAACTTTTTTTTAAAAAAATTTTTTTTAGGAATCCCCCCTCCTTGATTCAGTGGCTGATCTCAGTAGCCAACCACTTATTGCTGCATTTGCAGTGGATTGGTGTCTTCTGTCTGAAATAAACTATCATTTCTTACAGCTATCATTTTGTATTAATCTTCAACCTGAAAGGTGTTTGAAGGATGAGTGAATAGTGCGTATGTTGGCAGGGAGACAAAAAAAATATGCACATTACTGAGAAAATGTAATTGAACAGCTTGTAAAATGAAATCCCATGGTTTAGGAGATCCTTTCCCAGACTGTTTCCAGACATGATGGATTCCCTCATTTTCCAGGCAATGGTCATTATGATGTTTGTAGTCCATCTGGAAAGAACAGCTAGGTTTAATTTTTTGTCAAAAATGACAAAAGCAGCACTTATGAAGATGACAATAACAAAATGTGCTTTAGAGATCAATAGCAATAGCATGTACATTTCTATACTGCTTATCAGTGCAAACACTTTCTAAGCGGTTTACAGTGTGTAAGCTCATCGCCCCCAACAAGCTGGGTACTCGTTTTACCAGCTACGGAAGGATGGAAGGTTGAGCCAAACTGGAGCCCTGTAGGATCAAACTCAAAACTTTGTGGCTGTAGTACTGGCATTTAACCACTGTACCACCAATGATGACCTCCATGCTATGTTCTGAAATCCAGTGTTCTAAGTAACAAATTAATTGCTGTTAATTTCTCAAATTAAACTATTTTAGTGATGATCACAAATAGTAATGAATTAATCTCCCAGTTTCTAACATTTATAACTAATTAATCATTTTTCAAGCTTAACTGTCCAAGCTCTGTATTTTTCAACCTGCACAGCTGCTAACTTTTTTTTCTTCCTCTCTTGATTTTGCATATCATTTTGCAATATTATCTAGTTAAATAATTTTTGTTCAGATTCTGGATCCATTTCCTATAGTTACTCTCATGCTTCTTTGTATAATCAACTGAGCCAGAAGCAATTCTGGCCTATCAGCCAACACTTCCCTATCCCAGCTCTGCAACTTCACAAGAACTGATTGCTATGATGTCACAAGGTAACATTCCCAAGGTAATGTGTCCAGTTTGTAGCATCTCGAGTTTAAAGGATCAGGTACTAACCAGGCTAGTATTTTCTGGATCCATGTTATTTGTTTAGATCTCTTAATCTTTGCATTTAGGGCCAATATAAAGTAATAACATCTGAGAGGTTTATAGCAAGGTTTGTAGCGAGGGTTCAGAAAGGAAACAAAGTATCCCAGAGACTGATAGATGCATAATGTCACAAGGATGTCACAAGGTAACATCCCACAAGGTAACATCCCCAAGGTAACATGCAGCTGATATGGCAATGCTGGGCACCACCCAGAAATGACGATAAGTAGTCCATGTTGCAGATGCTTTGCTTGGCACTTCTTTGATGACCATCAGGCTAAACTCCAGTTGCACATACAGCTAATACCCCTCCCAGCTATCATACCGTGATTCTATCTCTCCCCAACATACTGTGATTGCACTAAGGATGGACAAAGATTGGAAAACTTTTTTTTTTTTTTGCACTACTGTTCTCATAATTCTCTTGACAGCATGGTTACTCTTAGCTCTGGGCTGGTGGCGATCAACTTGGCATTCACCACAGATACCTCTATGTCCTATGTATGTGTTGTTTATGAGCATCAAGCCAATAGAAATGTAATCATTTAAAAAATAATTATTGAGAAAAAAGGAATGATATTATCTTCAGTAGGCCCTGTGATAATGACAGCCCGTAGTATTTACCTTGCCACATCTGATGCTAATGAAATCCCTATGAATATTGGTTTGGCCCAGTTGGTGGGGAAACTTTAAGGAAAAGGCTGTACTTGCTAATTTTGTTCAGGAAGAGAGGGAGAGCTGGAGCTAGAGAGAACTGCAGTTGCTAGGGCTAAGGAGTAGGCGCTTTTCACCTTGTATAAGGTGGTGATATTTTCATTTGTGTATTTAAGAAGGAACGAAAGGGTTAATCCCTTGTAGTATATCTTCTGTACTGTATTTCCTTCTATTTTTTTTTTTTTTAATTTTAGGGCTTAAGGTTGCACCAAATGTTGCAGGAATACTGAGCAGAACAGACATAAGAATCCTGGAATCAAGTTCTGCATTGGTACCTGATAGGATGTATTGCACTTTTGGGACAGTGCACATTTGTATTGTTGTTAATTATATATATTGAGATTGAAAGTATAGTTGTGTTGGCAATATTCAATTATAGGTGGCACTATAGAACCTAGAAAGAAGTTCAGGAGCACAAGTTTTGCATTCTTTATTTGTGCTTCCTGCACTGTCACTCTTAAAAAGCTTATGGGAGCTGTCTCTCTTTTTAATGCTTTTTCAGCAATATGTGTGAAAACATTTACCCGTTCATTAACATTTTCCATTCTATTCTCAACATTCAAATAGCCTCTTGTAGGACCACTGAAATCCTAACAAGATTAAAAATAATAATGGCCATCAAAACAATGAAAATAGTTTTAAGGGCCTGTTTCTTTCCCTCTTGTTGATAGGGTTTCTGGATTTTAGAGCCTGGTCTTGAGTCTCCGGTTTCTAGGGGTCATCTCCATGTGGAAAATAAGGACACCAGTTGTTGGGTTGCCCTCCATATTATAGTAATGGGATATGTAGTAGGTCTTGAGTTAGCTGCTTGCTTGTAACAAAGGTATGGGAACCGGAGACGGTTAGGTAAACAAAAGCTGGGAAGGTACTGATAAGCGCTGCCAGCCTTTCACAGCTTCAAGGTCTCTTGTGAGCGGGAGGGAAAAGTCTTGCTATTTTATCCTTTTGAATTTGCTAATTGCCTTTAGTTCCTTCACTGAAGTCCTGTACGATATATCTCACTCCAAATAAATAGTGTTTATGCACTGTACTATTTGTGTGTGTGGATTCAGTTCCTGACCCCAGTTCTCCAGTTTTGATGGGCTCACTTCCAGGCAAGAGGAAACAGATGCATGTAAACCTCCAAGCCAGCTCAAAGAGCAGCAGCTTGTTACAATTTGCAAGGTATTATTGATTTATTGCTGCAACTTGCAAAGGATCACAAAGGAGGTTTCTATATATTTAGTTAGTTAGCTTCCTCCTTCCCTCCCACTCATAATGGCACTAGACCTCACCAGTCCCTCTGCTCTGCCTCCACTTTCTGGCAAGTAGGCTAGATTATATGGTCCTTATCCTGTCTCCCTAAATAGGTAAGAAGGAATAATCCTCTTATTTCACCTTGATCAGGGAACAGACTTGTTAAGGTAAGATTTCTGTCTCAGTATCCAAACAGATGAGTCAAAAACTGGATAACACCCAATGGAATCTACAGGAAAAAAGGAAGACATGTCTCCAAGTGGATGGCTGTTTTTATTTGGAAAAAATCTAACACATTTTGGCCTTCAGTGGCTTTCTTCAGGGGCTGCATAAAAACATTAAATAGATATAAATAATCTGCAAGACTTACCTTGCGGATGAGTTGTGACTTCGGCCTGCAGCACTGAGCATGTGGCTTTGCCAGCCACGCGTGTGGCTTGGGGCAGTTGTCCCCATCTTCCTGTTGGGCCTTGTGCTGACCAGATGGCTCCTCTTTTGGCAGTGGTGGCCAATGAGCTGACTGATGGGGAGAGCTTGTTTGCTGCCTGGGGGTGTCAGTATTCCCAGTGCAACTCCTCTACCAGCAGCCTAGAGGATTCTTTGTTCAGCTCTATGCCTTCTGGCAGTCTGCTGGGCAGCATTGTCCCACCCATCTCCCGTTGCAGGTGCTTTTCTGGTATTTTGCTGTGTTAGCTGGTATTTGTCACAACTTTCAGCATGGATACTGGATCTGGGATGATGGTTCTCAGGCCAGGACAAGGATTTCTGGGGCATTAGGAGTGCAGAGGGAATTGGATGTGTGGCTGTTGGTGGTGCACGATCCTCTGCACTCCCTGGTGGGGCAGGCGGCTTCGAGCCTGCCACCAGGTGGTGCTGGCTGGGCTGGGTGTCTGGTTCATCAGCTAACAGGTGGGTTGGTGGGATGCCTCGATCCAGACCCATGCGCATGTCAACCCTGTCACATCTGTATCCAATAAAGTTAGGGCCTTATTTTCCCGAAATGTTGGTGTCTGTGTGGTCTTTTGGGGGATCAGCAACCAGCTTGGCCCTGAGTGCACAAATTTAAAATTAAAAAGATACCACATAATTCTATAATAATATATACAAAATACATCATAATACATATCATTCCAAACAGAAACATAGATTCTGGTGTGTGTGTGTGCTCTTGAATGATGACCTGTAACAGCTGTGGTTGGTACATATCATGCTTAATGACATCACTGAGCCCCACCGTATGACATCACCAGGGTCAATCCTAGGCCTCAGGTTTTGGCTGAGAAATATTGAGGCCTGGAACAGTCCTGAACTGGCAGCTCTACTTCTTGGTAGAACTGTTTCTTTTTGCCGTGAAAAGTAATAGCTGTCACAGAAGAATATTCAGTGTCGCTTTTGGATTAAGGTGGCTAAAGTGGTGAATAAGTATACAACTTTACACTTTTTTCCCTATTTATCTTTTTTCCAGCATATAATGTCTTACAGAAAATTCAAAGTCTTCCCTGTTCTGGAGATAAAAGTTGTTGCCAACCTTAATTACTTTTAACAGTAGTAAAATTAAAAGTAAATACAATAAAATCCTTACTGACATCCAAAACAGCTGTTGAAGGTAAGTGATGAATAATATTTTCCCCAATCCCTCTAAATGTTCCAATTTAGAAAAAAATTGTGGCAAAGTAGCAATTTTAAGTATTGCTAATTTTTACATTGCAAGGATGATGTTTGACTTTCTATAGATATTGCTTATAGTGGTATAATTTGATTTGTTATTCATGCCCCAGTAACAATACAACATGGAGCATTAGTCTATTACATCTTCCTTGCAAACACTTTACATCCTATAAAGAAGGGGAAAATGGAACTGTGGAATTTTGTTCAATTATCAATTTAATCCTGCCATTTAATAAAGGCGATGTCGCTTAGTTATAGCCAGAGCAAAACAATTTCAGATGTTGATGCTACTGTCAGCAGGGTGTAATAGAAGCTCATTACAGTTCACAAGGCTGATCTAATTACATTTTTTTTTCCCCTCTAGAAAGTTACCCTGTCTCAGCATGCTAATCTGCATGTATTCTAGCATGTGAATATCTATAGTGAATTCATCAGAAAGACAGAGAATTATTATGTGGCAGAACCCCCTCTGTCTTAGTTAAAGCAGGTTGCCAACAAAATATAGATAAATATTGGAAAAGAGGACAATCATACTGGGTAATCTTCGTTGTGCCTTTTTTTCTGGCAAGGATTAGGGATCAGGTTATTGAACAAAGGGAGAGGAAAAGGATTTGAAGAGACAATAGCCCCATCCACTGCAAAACTTTCAATGACTCACAGTGAGATCATGGTAGTTATAGCAATACTGTTTACTTTTGTCAAAAATGGGAGAGGGAAAGTATAGTTATATCTGTGTATCTGCTCGATGATTAACCACAGTTGGGGGGATGAGAACATCGGCAGTGATTATTTATGATTTTTTAACCCCCTGTAGATAGAAAAAGATTGCTGTGTCAATATGGTTTGGAAGTCAAATGTACTCCAACAAAGCTTTGAGAACAAATACCTGGGGAACAGTATTAAACACATCATTTCTAAATATTTTTTTTATAAACTGCTTTTATTGAGAACTTTCAGTTTCCTGTTTCCTGCTGCTGTTTTACAAGCTATCCAGGTGAATAATATTTAACAATGTAAAGTACCAACAACCTCCAAGAACGCTGTGTAACTGTATGTGATCCATCTGACTCCATTGCCTTTTTTTTAAAACAAATATATCTATATCTGTATCTCAACACGAAATTTACTAAGCCCACTGGTGGGGGATTAGTCTCCTCCAACATACTTATACTATCTTCCCACTTTCTCATTTCCTCAACAAATTCACAACAAGAACCAATTGGACACCCAGGCACTGCACTGTCCTCTCAGCCACTGATTAAGGTTGTGGGGTGGGGCACCTGGACCCATTCTAGCTGCTCTTGAGCAGCCAAGCTAGAAGGAAAAGCTTTCACCTCTAGTAATAGAATCATAGAGTTGGAAGAGACCACAGGGGCCATCCAATCCAACCCTCTGCTATGCAGGAACACAAATCAAAGCATTCTCAAAAGGTGGCCATCCAGCATCTGCTTAAAAACCTCCAAAGAAGGATGAAACTCCACCACACTCCATAGAGGCAGCCTATTCCACTGCCAAACAGCTCTGACCATCAGGAAGTTCTTCCTGAGGTTCAGGTGGAATCTCTTTTCCTGCAGCTTGAATCCATTGCTCCTTGTCCTAGTCTCTGGAGCAGCAGAGAACAAGCCTACTCCCTCCTTGACATGAATCTCTTCAGATATTTAAACATGGCTATCATGTCCCCTCTTAACCTTCTCTTCTTTAGACTAAACTTACCCAGCTCCTTAAGCCGTTCTTCATAGGGCATGGGTTCCAGACCCTTCACCATTTTGGTTGCTCTCCTCTGGACACATTCCAGCTTGTTGATATCCTTCTTGAATTGAGGTGCCCAGAACTGGGCACAGTATTCCAGATGAGGTCTAACCAAAGCAGAATAGAGTGGTACCCTTACCTCCCCTGATCTAGACACCATACTCCTATTGATGCAGCCGAGAATTGTGTTGGCTTTCTTGGCTGTCACACCACATTGCTGACTCATGCTCAGCTTGTGATCTACCAAGACTCCTAGATCCCTTTCACATGTACTGCTGTCCAGCCACGTGTCCCCCATCCTATATTTATGCATTCCATTTTTTTCTGCTTAAGTGTATGGCTTTACATTTCTCTCTGTTGAAATTCATTTTGTTAGCTTTGACCTAGCTCTACAATCTGTCAAGGTCATTTTGAAATTTGATCCTGTCTTCCGGGGTATTAGCAATCCCTCCCAATTTGGTGTCATCTGCAAATTTGATCAGTGTGCCCTCTACTCTTTCATCCAAGTCATTGATGAAGATGTTGAATAGCACTGGGCCCAGGACAGAACCCTGCAGCACCCCACTAGTTGCTTCTCTTCAGGATGAAAAGCAGCCATTGGTGATCACCCTTTGGGTTTGGTTGGTCAATCAATTAGAACTCCACCTAACAGTAGCCCTGCTCAGCCCGCACTTTAATAGCTTCTTTGCAAGAATGCCATGGAGAATTTTGTCAAAGGCCTTACTGAAATCAAGATATGCTACATCTACAGTATTCCCTTCATCTATCAAACTTGTAATCCTATCGCGAAAAGAGATAAGATTAGTCTGGCATGACTTATTTCTGAGAAATCCATGTTGACTTTTAGTGATTACGGCATTGCTTTCTAAGTAATTACAAACTGACTGTTTAATGATCTGCTCTAGGATCTTTCTTGCTATTGATGTTGGGCTGTAAGGGCAATAATTATTTGGGTCTTCTTTTTTTCCCTTCATAAAGATGGAGATGACATTTGCCCTCCTCCAGTCTGCTGGGACTTCTCTTGTTCTCCAAGAATTCTCAAAGATTATTGCAAGTGGTTCCAAATGACTCCTGCCAGTTTTTTTAATATCCTTGGAAGTAATTCATCTGGCTCTGGAGACTTGAATTCATTTTGTTTAGCCAGATATTCTCGTACTACTTTTCTACCTATTCTGTGCTGCATTCCCCCCACCTCTTCCTCACCTGCTCCCCGCTTCCCAGGTTGAGTACTTCTATCCTTTTTTGGAGAAAACTGAGGCAAAGAAGGTGTTGAGTAGTTCTGCCTTCTCTCTTCCCTCTGTTAGTAATTGGCCATCTTCTCTGCGCAGTGGCCCTATCATTTCCTTATTTTTCCTTTTACTGCGGACATATCTAAAAAAGCCCTTTTTATCATTTTTAATGTCTCTGGCAAGCCTCAGTTCATTCTGCGCTTTAGCTTTTCTGACTTTCTCCCTACCTATCCTGGCTATTTGCTTGAATTCCTCTTTGGTGATTTCACCATTCTTCCATTTCCTGTACATATTTCTTTTAACACTTAGCTCAGCTGAGAGTTCTTTTGTCAACCATTCCAGTTTCTTTAGACACTTGCCATTTTTCCTCCTTACTGGCACAGTTTTCAATTGTGCCTTCAGTATCTCATTTTTAAGAAACTCCCATCCGTCATGAACTCCTTTCTCTTTCAGTATTCTTGACCACAGGATTTCAGCAAGTAACTCCCTAAGTTTACAAAAATCAGTGTAAGACATATTCTTCCCCAGGTGTGTATCGGCAGTAGGAATGTTCCCTGGTGCACCCACACAGCTGATCAGTGGCAGTGGTGGTAGCGGAGCTAATCCCAGAAGCAACTACTGTTGTATACCAGGTCAAGAGGTGTTACATGAGGAGGTCCTGGATACTTTCTTCTGCAACACCCTCAAAGATTATACATTGGCATGATTGGGGATTATCTGCATACAGAGTCTAGGGAAGTTATTTTAGGACTTCATTTCCCGGACATCTTAGCTGGGGAGCTTTGGGAGTTATAATTCAAAAAAGGAACTTTTCCAATCTATGTGTACATAAAAGTGCAATAATCATAACTTGTGAGTCACCTCATGTAACAGCAAATCCTATAGACCATGAAGACATACCACATATTACTCTGTCAGCCACAGGTACTCAATGGATGAAGCAGAGGGGAAACAGCTTGTGCACAATCACTATATTGCAAAATGGACAGGAAAGGCAACACAGTTATATCAAGCACATCATTGCTGATGTTCTCTGTCACTGTGTTCATGGTGACAAATTTAGATAACTTGCTTCACTGACTTTTGAAAATCATTATTGGCATAGAAGGTTGTCTTACATGAAACTGTTTGAAGGTTTTGCTGAACTGGTCTGAACTGGAGCAAGAATTTATAGCCTGCTTTGAACTGAATTAGGGTTTGATTCCCTACACTAAACCTGTTATTTTCTGCAGTATGTGATCTGTTAAGCCAAACGCAGTATACCAATCATACATCATGTCCAACTGCATGCCTGAAAATTCTCTTCTTCTGTGGTCTCTGGCAAACAGCAGTAATGGGAAGTTTTTCAAAAATCCCCAGTGGGCTATAATGTAATGCTGATGGGCTCTACTTAATGTAGTGTGTCACAAGTTGCATACCCCTTTCACAATTATGGAATATTCTTTGTGATCTCAAATATAATAATCAGACCATGAGGCATGGGAAGCAAGAGGAACCTATCTATTAGAATTCTAGGAGGTATGCTTACGTAGCTATGTTAGTTTGTTGCATCAAAAAACAGCAGTTTTTAAGGTGTTGCAAGACTGTTATTTTTACCCAACTTTTTCATCCTCTCTTGAGAGAGTTTGGGAAGATCAGCCAAACATTTGGTGATGTCTGACTGAAATTCCTTTCTTGGTTCAGCATCCATTCACTGAAGAGCCTGGGTTGGCTTGTTGGTTGAGATAGCTTTGTTGGGTGACCTGACAGTCTTGGAGTAGCAGGGAGACTGGTGGCAACATTTCCTGGAGCTGAAGTGGTGATATTGGTGATATCGATGGCAAGAACAGAAAACAGAGGAGATAAAACAGGAGAAAAATCCTAACAATAGAGCAGGACAGCAGTGTAACAACACCACCACCAACAGTTATCTTAAAGAGCAGTACTTGGGCTGGAGAGGATATTGAGGAGGATAATAGAGTGTAAGTTGATCCCTCATGCTACTGATAAACTTTTGAAGTGATGACCCCAGCTTATCTAATATATTGTCATATATCAGTATAAATAAAAATGTGGCTGCCATTCTGTTAGTGAGTTACAATAATATAAGCCAAACTTACACTGTCAAAAGCACTTTTTTAGTCCTTATGGTGGTCGGAATTCCTTATCCACAGTGACTGAAATCATCCCCAAAGCCACCTTTTAAGCAATATAGTCTCACAACTAGGGATGGACAGAATATTCAACAACAGTTGAAAAAAATGGTCAGAAAACATGTGATGAGAAGAATGCTGGACTAATAATTTTCACGGTTTGGAACTTTGTGCAGAATTCACACGTGGTTGTTTCCTTCACAGAGCAAAATGTGCAAGACAGCTCTGTGTGAGTTTTGAGGATAATATACTCTGAATAAATTTCTAGCAGAAAAATTAGTGAAAAATTATATCCCTGCCCCCAGTACAGATTTTTCCGTGCTAATGAAGAGCATGGGTCAATCAGCAGAGATACTTCAAACTGCTTTTCCCTAGCTGGACATGTTTCAAGGACATCATCTGCGGGGACTCCTGTGCTCCTTGCTGGATGCCTGTTGCAATGTGTCTAGGTACAGGAAAATAGCTGGACATATCTTTGCTGATTCTCCTTGTGATAGACTGAGGCTGGCCCTAAAACTTCAACTCCTGGGAATCCTGTCAGTCACCTTTCCCTTGTTTTTCCCAGATGTTTCCTTGCTGGTTTGGGTTGTTGAGTCTCAGGGTGACCTTTTAAGTGTGGACATGTGGTTGTGTTGCTGTGTGGGTTCTTTAGTTTAGGTGAGCATGGTCTAACTCCAATTCAGGCTTAATAGAGAGCCAGAGACAGGTTTAAAAACAGCAATAAAAATGTTTATTAAACATAGTAGACAATGTCTCTCCTTCTCCCTCTCCCTCTCTTCCTTCATATCCATAGGTATTTCTCTTATCCTGTTCCAATCCACAAGCCTGTCCCTAATAGTTTAAAGGCCTCTTTGTCAACTTCACCCTGTCAGTGCCAGTTCAAAAATCCTATCTTCTTCTCACACCATGTCTCACCCTATCTGAATCTTTGTGAAGGAAACCTCTCCCTTTTGATACATGCTGTTCCCCTGCTGGCCTCCTTCACAGCCACTCTGAGCCACAATTGGCTGCTTGCATTCCAGTCTGCCTCCTTCATACTCCTGCTGTCCAGTGACACTGGAATGGCCATGCTGTGGGCAGCTGGGTTGCTTATAAGATAGGTTGTGAGGTAGCACAGGGCCATGTAGCTATAGAGACATAAAATATATCTATGTGCCAAACATATGTCTCCTGATGCAGGAACCCAACCTACATTTCTGTCCGTCTGCTACTGCATTATGCAAAAATAGCTTGAACGTATGTTTGGAATTTGGAACTCTATTTGGGATAGACTGACTTTAAAATATATGCTATATAATGTACATGAAATTCACTTTGTGTGGGCCTTGGGGGATGCTCCATTTATATTTATATTTGCACAGAGTAATGGGGTGTGTCATTTGAAAGGAAATGAGTTTTAAAAATTTACATTTTTGAAGTTTTTCTATAACTATATAAAGAAAACTAAGTTGTTGTCCTATCTGTTTGTTACTGCAGCAAGCCTAAATAGCTGGTTAAATTTTCATCAAACTCAGAAGAAATGTCTGGGATATTCTGACTTAACCTATAATATCATTACTATTCTACCATGGCACTACCTTTCTGTGGTGGCAGGGCTGTGTGCTCATGTGAGGCAAGAGGCTATACTGATGGTAGCAGAGCTGCTACCATCATGGTCTCCTGTGTCAGACAGGCTTTTGCTTAGGAGCCAGACTAAATGTGCCAAACAACTGCTGGGCAGCAACAGTAGTAGTGGGTGACTCTGGTAGATGATCTCTCAGAAATTACAGCAGTGGCAGAAGGAGGCATGGTAAACTCCCTTTCAATGTATTTTACCATGAAAACCCAGGATGAGACAATCCAAAATAAAACAAGAGCTGGTTCCAGAAGACGATACTCCCAGATTGGAAGGCATTCAGTGAGCTACTGGGGTGCAACAGATGACAAATACAAGTAGCTGTGATGCTAATGACACAACTGGATTCAAGCTAAAAGAAAGTCAGTTGTTGACATGTTCAGGAGTTAAATGAAAGTGTGAAGTCTCACAATGCATATTATAAGAACATGAACTGTGAAAAGCATGGATCAAGGGAAGCTACGCATAGTAACTAATGTGGTGAGAAAACTAAAATCAAGAGGAATGGGACATTTTGAGTCAGATAATTACAGGAAATGAAAATCTAAGAAAAAAAATGGAGTGGCATTAATAAAGATGTAGAAAAAGCAGTCAAAGGATATAAGCAGACTCTGATTGAAACATATCTTTAAAACTTCAGGGAAAACCAATCAGTGTAACCATAATCCAAGTTTATGCTTCAACTGCACAAGCAGAAGAAGAAGAAGGTGAAAGATTCTGTGCTGGAGCCAACACAACTATTCCTGAATATGCTTCCTGAATTGTCCTTAATTATGGCTAATGATTCCACTAAGAAACACAGGCTACTATCCTAGTCAGGTGCAAGGTGGCCATATATTCTATTCTTTTTTTAGGGATCAGTACTATATTTGAAGGATTCTTCTGTCTGAAGGGTTATCCAACTCAAATTTAGTTTGAAAGGGAGCAGGAAGAGGGAAGGGAGAACAGAAGCCTTGAAACTGCATGGTCAGTTTGTTTCTGCATAGCAAGCTGAGAACAGGCCATTTTCTTAACAGATTTCCTCATGGTGATCTCTCTCTCTCTCTCTCTCTTTCTTTCCCTCTCCCTCTCTCTCTGTTTAAATTCTAACAATTTTTGCCAAATGTACATCTATAATAGAAATTAGCATGCATAACCATAGTGTGAGAACCATTGTTGCGTAGTAGTCTGAGTGCTGGACTACAACTCGGGAGACCACAGCTCAAATTCCTGCTTGGTCATGGAAACTCCCTGGGTGACCTTGGGCAAATCATATGCTCTTAGCCTCAGGGTAATGCAGTGGCAAGTCTCCTCTGAATAAACCTTGCCAAGAAAACTCTAGCATAGGGGTGCCATAGGTCAGAGTCATCTTGAAGGTGCATAATAACAGCAAAACTTAGAATAATTCTGTGTCCTCTTTTGCCCTCTTTGTTGTTCATTACAGTGGGCCCTCTACATTCATGAGGGTTTGGTGTGCAGGACAATTGCAAAGGTGGAAAACCATGAATTCCTTCCCTTCCTCCTGCCCAAGTGAGTGAGTGAGGGAATGCAAGCCCATTCCTTCCTTCCTCATCTCTCTCTCCTTCCACCCCACTGTCATTTACCTAAGTGAGGAGAGAGAAGGGAGGGAAGCCATGTGCTTTTCTTCTGTCCCCACACCCTTCCTTGCCTTCCCCTGTCATTTCCCAAGTGGGGAGGAAAGGCATACAGGTACCTCGTGAAAAATCAAATTTGCATATGTCAAACTTGCAAATGCAGAGGGCTGCATGTATTTATTTTCTCTTCATAGCAATGCATAAGTGGCTACTCTATATAGTGAGAGATCTATGATCTGAGATGATCCCAGGCAGCTGCAAGAAGGAGCCGAGGAATCAGGGATATACACAGACACACAGACACGCAGACACACCTGTAAGATTGTGGAAACAAATTAGGGAAAATGAAGGTGCTTCCATAGTGTATTTTGTCTGTCTCCATTATGATAATCTATGTGTCTTACAAAGGATGGATTTCATATAATCAATAAACTTGTCCCAATTTACTTAAGATTTTTGCAATTGCCCATGTTGGCAACATAGTGATAGAACTGTTGTAAAGGATTGATTTCATGGAGAAATTTATCCAGGCTGTTTGCTGTTTATTAAGAAGATCAAGATAACAAGTGCTGCATTATTGATCAGTCCCAGAGGGGGATGTTTCACTTATTTATTTATTTCCCCCAATGAATTGCAATTACATTTTCCCTATGCTCCTTGTCTGTTTCTGTCTCTCTGGAAAGGATCAATTTGGAGAATGGTTAATGAAGTAAATGCAAGAAATGCCAATCACAGTTGTCCAGTTGGCAGATGTAAAAGCATAAAGATAGGAAAAGGAGGGGTTTTGAGGAGGGAGGATGCAGGGAATATGAGGATTTTGTGCTTTGCTTTCTTTTGAAAGCAGGTACAGTCTATATTTTATAAAATATATAAAAGAAAGAGCCTTCTCTGTGGTGGGTCCTCAGCTTTTGAATGCCTCCCAGTTGGCAGTATGCCTGACACCAAGGCTGTATTCTTTTCAACACCAGACTAAAAACTTTTAGGATTTGCACAGCCATTTTAAATTCTTTTCAACTAGCTGAATAGTTTTATTGATTTCAATGTCGTTATATCATGTTTGATAATCCTTTAACATTGTATTGATTTCAACTTTTATGCATACCACTCAAAATCAATTTTTGGATTAAATCACATTTTATAAACTCTTAAATAAATAAGATTGAATACTACATCTCTGCTGCTGTTGTAATAGTGCATGCATAAGTCTCCTGAGTTTTTATAATAAAAGCAAGCCATTCACTGGCATCTTGTTAGTGATAGACACAGTTATATATATGTACTTTAATAATGCCTGGTATTATTATTATTATTATTATTATTATTATTATTATTATTATTATTATGTCATTGCAGAGGGATGAATACACCACCTCCCTTATGCAAAGACGGAACCATTGGCAGGACTCACCTTCCTTCTGCAGCCCCCACTCCCACCATCTAATGACCACTGGAGAGTGGTGGATATTGGAGAAGCATCTGGCTGTGTCCTTGTAGCCAGACACAGAATGGCAAATACATCCTCCAAGATACAATGGCAAATACATTTCCAACAGATCCTGGAGGATGATGTTGTTTTATATATTGTCTTATACTTCTGGTTATAGAGACCTAGCCACATGCTTCTCTAACACCACCCGTTCTCCAACATCCACTAAATGGGTATGGAATGTGGGAGGGAAGAGGGAACATGGATTGTAGTTCCACCTGGGTACATTACATAACCCAGTGTAGGAGCCTGGCCAACATTTCTTTTGAATCTCTCCCCCTCAACCCTGCTGGTATGAGGCCTAAATCCCATTGTGGGTCCAACATGAAATGGATTGAGTGAATCAATGGGGACTTATGTAAGTATTGTACAATCAATCCAATAGGTCCACTTCAGTTGGAACTCACAATTGGATTTAACTGTAATTGTTTATAAGTTAACATATTACATTATTACCTTTGCAATTACAAATTAAAATGAGTGACTGTTCACGATAGGTGGATTGGTTAGCACTGAGGGAGTAAGAGCACTTTCCAGTACAAAGTTTTGCTCTGTCTCTTCCTTCCCTACATCCACCACGTTAGCTCAGTTTTCTCAAAGGCAGATCCTTGTCCCTGCCATCCAGAAGGAAGAGACATGACTCAGTGAAGAAAGAGAAAGAAGTTCACTGCCTTATTAATTATCTTAACAGATATGTAATGAAATAACAGTTAACTAGTCCTTTTACCCTTTTTGTCAGTGCAGATTATCTGCTAGCAAGAACCATCTGAAAAATGATAAATCTCACTGTCTTGCCTTGTTTTGATGAACTATGCTTCCCCTCTTAAATAGCAAATGTGTCTCAGAACTGCTTTTACCTTTTTCTATAAGAGGACTGGGATGTTATTGTATGATATCAGGTCCTGAGCTGCTGAACTTTAGCTTCAATGAAGCCATCCAAGTTCAGTGATATGTCCTGCGCTCTTGAGAATAACAGCTGTTAAAGACTGCTTTTGGTAAGCTTCTCACCATCAGTATGATGCTGCAGAATAATCTTTGGGGTTCACTCTGGCTTTCCTTACCTCTGACCTGCAGTACCTCTGTCTGTGGTACTGATCCTATTCAATGGGCTATAGCAGCTTACCTTTTACTTTCCAGCTGTGCAAGGTAAGAAGGTTAGGAGAAAGTCGTCCAGTTAAGGAATGACAAAAGGAGGAGGAGGAAGAAGAGGCAAAGGTGACAGAATTCCACTTGGTTCTGTCAAATAACCAGCCAGTGCTGTAATGCCTGAAAGCCAGATGAGTGAGTAGGGCATCACATCTATGTAGAACTAACATAAATGAGATATTAAATGATCAACAATAACCCCACAATGGTCATCCAGCAGGAATCTATTACAGACTCAGCTCCAGCCCAGCCTTTCACTCCATTCTGGCAAGGGTTGAAGGCAAAGCTGTTCTCTTCCATCTATTCAGACAGTTGCTATGATAAAAGAAACTTGCAAAAGAACCCAGAGAAGCCGCACGCATAAAGTAGGCAGATCTCTGGCATTCAACAGACAAATGATTTCAGAGGCACTTCTGTAATTAGCTGTTTTCAATACACCGACTCTGGATCTTAAGATATTCACAACGCTTCAAGGCTGATGGAATTGCAAAAGCATGCCAGCCAGACTATTTACAAGTGCCACAGGCTAGTCTAATTCTTGGTGCAGAAATACTAGTTTCAGTGACCTGTAATCTCAAAAATACTAGATGAGCATTATATCCTTCTCTTTACAACACTGTCCCCTATACCTCCAGCCACGCTACTAACTTACAGTGAATTTACTTGTAAACTCCATTATAAATTCTCAATATTAAAACATTAGATGCTGTCTCAAAAACAGCGGAATGAGAATGAAATGTTATTTCTTCTCTAAGATAGAAAAACCTAATTCTCTTGCCTCAAAATTCATATTTCTAAGTAAGATAGAACAAGGAAATTATCTAAGGGGGAAAATATTCCACCGGCATACAAAGAACATTTGCATTTGCAGGTTTGACTTCTCCCTTACTGATACAAAAACAAAAATGATCCATGATGGTCTCTAACAGAAAGTTAATAACACACCTTGCATCATGGTGGTTGGTGAGTCAATACCAAGAAATGTTTAAACAGGGTTTTGTTTTTGTTTTTTTGACTACTGCTGCCATGGAACTTCAATTCTCCTAATTACTGCTATTAATAAAGTCCTACTGATGCCTGATTAATGAGGACTCAAACTCAACTTTACTTAGTTTATTGTCCCTTTTTGTGCTTGTGCAATGGAAGTGACAGTTATCAGGTTGCTGAACCAACTTAAGGTGAGCCTTTGAAATTGAAGGTGCCAGAGAGATTAATAGAGTGGAAGAGAAACCGCTTTGCAAGGGGACTATTTGTTACAGAACAAAGGATGCTTCTTGGGGGGGGGAAGAAAAGAAGAAGAAGAAAAACAGACATTGCTGAAGTCAGTCCTAGTTTCTTGATGCAGTTTTAACTTCTCTTTAAGAAACAATTAGGAATATATGATAAAAGACTCACTGTTTGATGTCAGGGATATAACAGGCATAGGAAATCATGATCATGATCATCATCACCACCACCATCATCATCATTAATTATCCCATGTTTTTCCCAATAATGAGACTCAAGGCATCTTGGAAAGTAAGATCAGTACAGATTAAAAATATACAAGAACAACAGTGTGCATGTATGTAATCATACACACAAAATTAAATCAGTCTACAGAATTAAAACCATTTAAAATTCATTTTAAAAAAACAAAACAAAGTATCAACAAAACAGCACACCATTAGGACTTCCTGTCGCATGGCGGACGCGAAAGGCAGCTCAGAGTGATGCCTCCATTCTGAGCTGCCACACAATGTGGACCAACCGATAAATTTTCCACCAACTAACCACCTATCGCACCTCCCCGGTAAAGGGGGTCCAGAGGGATTCGGAGGGGGTCCAGATCCTGGCTCCTAGTCCTTACAGAAGAGTTCTGTAAGAGCGAACGGAGAATGAGGGGACCGAAGAACCATCCACGGCCACGCTGTTGTTGCTGGCAGATCGGCACAAGTTTCACCACCGACTTTTAATTTGAAACTTCAAGAAGCCCCACCCATATAAAGAACTTTACTAGAGCAAATAACACTTAAAACTCAATTTTTTTGTTTCCAGAAACAATCAGCAGAAATGGACAATAAATCGTAAGTTACCATAGACATATATATATATATATATATATATATATATATAGTATAAACTACCACCTCAACATAAAACAAATGAATATAAGCCAATCGTAACTGAAATATTTTGAAGAAAACTAAAATGACTGACTTCTGATTTTTCCAAAACTTTTAAAACCACAAGTGAGCTTCTGGATTAAATTCTCTATTTGCTGGATAAAACAACTTATTGGGATATATTAATCTATCTTATCTTGGGGATATATCATTTATTAATTAATGAACTTATGAGAGTTTAAAATAAAGAGGAAGCTTATAGTAAGTGAAAATCTTGATCTAGACTGTTCAACATGAGCTTTTACCTTGTCTGTTTGAATTTCAAGACAAAGGGAAGACAAAGAGAATAAGCTAAAATAAGTTTGCTTGGAACTGTCGCAAAGTGCCGTGAAGCAAACTGTGTGAAAGGACTTCAGGAGTGAGAGGAGAGCAATGTGGACACCATGAGTCAAGGAAGAACTTTACGACATTTTATAATCCAATAGAAATCAAAGTTAAACATTCGGGATCACAAACTGACTGTAGCAGTTAAAATAGAATACACTAAGATGGACAAATTTTTTAACCATTTTTTAAAGGAGATAATCGAGCTTGGAATACACAAACAGATGGAGCTGAGAGAGTCCAACTGAAGATTTCCATTCCTTCTTCTTCCCTGAAAGAACACAGCAGACTTTAAAAACTACATAAATATTACTAAAAAATATACTCTTACTGTTTTCACTTCACTGTTTTCACTTTTAAAAACTACAGAAAGAAGAAAACGGAGGGCTGGCAATGACTTGTGGTACATTAAGATTTTGTATATTTAAATATTTCAAGTATAGAGCTAACTGAAAAATTATTGCTTTTAGTACTTCCCACTCTCTAATTAATTAATTAAAATCAAAATCAAGTGTTCTTGAACAATTAATTTAACAATTAATTTAAATTCATGAACTTTGAATAAAGTGCTAGACTGCAAATTAACCTTGACCTTGGCTTAGATATCTGTTTGCCCTTGAAAGAAAACGAAGGGAAAAAGAAGGGGAGGGGAAGGAAAAAGTGAATTAAAAGGTTAAGCATATTATATACTATCTAACCTACACTGCAAATTAGATTAATAGAAGGAAATAAAAATGGACCCACATACTAGAAAAGGCTCAGTGAATGCAGCAGCTGCAGCCAGCGCAGCTTCATCTTCATCTTGAAGAACTTCAATAGATGTGTCATCTAGATCTGTGGAACTGATGATGCAAATGATGGAAGAATTCAGAAACTTTAGAGATGAGATCAGGCATGAATTACAAGAGACAAGATCTGAAATCTGGTCGGATATGAAGCAAGAACTAACTATTATAGGAACTAAGATAGACAACATAACAAAAGACATAGTTAAGTTAAAAGGCAAAATCAAATCCTTAAAAGAGCAAACAAGTCAAGTAGAAGAATCAGCCGCAACGCTTAAACAGAAACAAGAGAAAGAAAAACATCGGTTAGAATCTCAAGAACTTCGATATCGAGACAGATGTCTGAAGCTGAGAGGTCTACCAGACAATGCTTTGGAAAATTTATATGAGAAGCTGATACCTGTACTGGCAGAGTTTATCGATTTATTAGAAGAAAGACTAGAAGCATCAGTAGATTGGATTTTTAGAATTGCATCTAAGACGGCAAGAGAAAGAAATCTACCTTGAGATGTGGTTGCTTCTCAAGAACAATGATTAAGGAAAAGATATTACAGAGAAGCTACAAGAAAAAATTTCTGGTGGATGATAATGAAGTAAAAATCTTTAAAGAGATACCATACCAGATTCTCAGGAAGCGACAAGAATATAAATCCCTGGCTAATTTCTTAATGAAAAATAAAATCAATTATAAATGGGAAAAACTTGAAGGCATCTCATTTTCTTACAGACAAAAGAGATATAAGATGAACTCAAAAGCAAAAGAAATGTTGGAGAGAATGAAAAAAACTATCAAAAATCTATGGGACCTGGAAAAGAAGAACAAACAAAGGAAGAAACCAGAAAACAAACTCAGGAGACAATAACCTCGGGACAGGAGTTAGTAGAAGGTGAACAAGAGGGAGAAGGAATTTCGAGAGAGTGAAATGGGAGAATATGAATCTGAGAGAGAGGCGAAAAAGACAGAGGAAGAAGAAGCAGAAGAAGAGCCATAAACTTGAAAGGATTAAATAATGCAAAAATTTATAAAACATTATCAGGATGACTATTAAAATTCAGTCTTGAAATGTAAAAGGATTAAATTCTGAGATCAAAAGACGGCAGATATTTCACTTTCTTGAAAAACAACACTTGGATATAATCTGCTTCCAAGAAGTGCATATTTGCACACAGGATTTGAAATATGGAAGAAATCCCAATCTTGGAAAAAGCTTTGCTTCAACTTTTGAAAAGAAGAAAAGAGAAGTATTAATTTACATTAACAACAATTATTCTGCACAAGAAATCTTTAAAGATAAAAATGGACAATACATTGGCGCGGAAGTTAATATCCTCCACAACAAATTATTGATTGTTGGTATATACGCGCCTAATGGTGCTAAAGGAGATTTCTTCTTCAGATTGCATAATGAAATAAAGAAATACATTCAAGACTCCAACCAGAACAACGTTATCCTTTTGAGCAACATAAACTGAGTCATTAACCCCATCACTGACAGGTCTACTAAAAAAAATAATAATGCGTAGTAGTGGAAAGCTTCCTAAGAGCTTCTTTTCCTTTCCTTATTTGATGTGTGGAGATACAAAAATGGAAACACACAGGTTTATACATTTTTTCTGACCGATATAAGACAATGTCTAGAATTGATCTAGTGTTAGCATCCATAAATCTTCTATTAAAATAAATAAAATGGAAATTCTACCAAAGCTATGCTCAGATCATAACTCTATCCAAATAGAGCTGAAACAAAGAACAATAGAAAAATCTTGGAAGCTAAATGAAGATATACTCCACAAAGAAGAAACTCCAAAAAGCAAAAACTGCAATTACTAATTATTTTAAAGAAAACATCTCTTCAGAAGTCCCAATGAAATGGATTTGGGATACAAGTGAAGCAGTACTAAGAGGTCTTTTCATTAAATGGGGTTTGGAATTAAGGGAAAAAAGAACAAAAAAATCCAAAAAATCCTAGATCAGATGAAGGAAGTAGACAAACAATTAATGAAAAACCTTACAAGTGAGACTACTATTAAGGAGTTTAAAAATATGCAGATACAATTAAACAAAGAAAATGTCCATGAAATTGAACATCAAATTAAACAAGCTAGACAAAAATTTTTAGAACAAGCAAAGAAACCATCAAAATGGCTAGCTTATAAACTACGGAAGGAGAGAGAAAAGAAAACGATTTCAGAGATCAAGAAGGGAAGTATCAGAATTATACAACAAGATGGCATTAAGCAAACTTTGTTAGACTATTACAAAAAACTTTTCAAAGCAAATTCAATTTCCCAAGATGAAGAACAAAGAATACATACCTACTTAGAACACAGTGATATAGCTAAAGTTACAGATGAACATAGAGACATGAACATATTAAATCAACCAGTAGCTATAAATCACAGAAGCAATTAGAATATTAAAATTGAATAAAGCCCCAGGCCCCGATGGATTCTTGGCAGGATATTATAAGATGTTTGAACATGAACTCTCCCTCCCTTTGCAAAGGACAATTAATGAAGCTCTTATTACAGGAATACCAGAATCTTGGAATAAAGCTAATATAACATTGATCTCAAAAGAGAGTAAAGACTACACTGATGTTAAAAATTATTGTCCGATATCTCTATTGAATATTGACTACAAAATTTTCACAGCTATATTAGCAGATAGACTAAAAAAAAATCCTCCCAGAAATATTTCATGAAGACCAAAATGGGTTCCTACCAAAAAGAACATTAAGAGACAACAGAACAGTTCTAAATATAATAGAACACTACAAGAAACACAATGAAAAGAAGCTGGCCATGATATTTGTAGACGCGGAGAAAGCATTTGACATGTTTAAATGGCCTTTCTTGAAAGCAGTGCTTCAGAAGATTGAAGTAGGCCCCAAATTTATGACCTGGATCGATGCAATTTACGATCAACAGCAAACTCAATTGATTGTTAATGGAGAAAAAACAAGACCCATAACAGTGAAGAAAGGAACAAGACAAGGATGTCCCTTATCCCCCTTACTGTTTATAACAACAATGGAAATATTAAATAATGCAATACAAAAGGACAATGCAGTTAAAGGAATACACTTGAAAAAATATCAATTTATTTTTTTTCTCTATATTTTTTATTAAAGAAAAAACAAACAAAATTACAAAGTATTCTTATCTTGACCATAAACATTATTTCATCATAAAACAGTTAGAACATAGATAGTTTCCATGTAATATTCACCATTTCTAACAACACCTCCCCTCTACCCTGGTTTGATTTTTTCATTATGTCTATTTAACCTGTGATCTCCTAAATCCAGAATCTGCATATAGACTGGTGTCATTTAACTGATAAATCACCTGGTTTAATTACCTTTAATTTTCCGAATACCTTTACATAACCTTCTTCAATTATCTATTGACATAACTTTAAGTAATTTGTTTCAATATATTTCTTAATAAAACTCATATTTTCCATTCCTTTTTCTTTCAAGTCATTTTTCATTCTAGCAGTCAAATCTTCCATTAAAGCATATTCCTGTATTTTATCCAACCATTCCTCAATTGGACTTTCTGCTCTCTTCCAGTAGTTTGTCCAAAGAATCCTTGCAGCAGTAATCATATATAATATAACTGTCTCGTACTGCCTTTTTTCTTTATCAGTTTGATGAGTCATATTCAATAAACAAAATTAATGGGAATTCTATTTGTAATATATTTGTCATTATTCTGTGTATTTTTTCCCAATATCTTGTAGCCTCTGGGCACGTCCACCATGTATGAAAGAAAGTCCCATCCTCTTGCTTACATTTCCCTGTAGGAAATGAAAGGGAAAAAATATCAATTTAAACTGAAAGCTTTCTCAGACGAGCTAGTACTGTTCCTAGATGACCCAATAATTAGCATGAAACATCTCATTAGAATGATGAATGAATTCGGTGACCTTTCTGGATTTAGAGCAAATAAAGAAAAAACAGCAATATTGACAAAAATATAAGCAAACAAGAAGAAGAGGTTTTAATCGACATATCCGGCTTTAATACAGTAAAGAAAATAAAATATTTGAGAATTTAGATCTCTAAACGCAATAATGAATTATATGATAATAACTATGAAAAGAAATGGAAAGAAAAAAAAATTAATTAGAAACTTGGTCAAAACAATGATTTTCTCTGATGTGAAGATTAGCAGCAATAAAAATAAATATACTCCCCAAATTAGTTTTTCTATACCAAGATTTACCTATAATAACTAACAGAAAGCATTTGTACAATGGCAAAAAGACTTAACTAAATTTATCTGGGAGGGACAAAAACCTCGAATTAGCTGGAAAACCTTAACTGACTTAACAACTAGAAGAAGAGCTGGAGCACCAGGTATGTACATGTACTATGAAGCTGCCTCAATGACATGGATTGCAGACTGGATTAATTCATGAAATGAGAGACTACTAACCCTAGAAGGCGCAGACTTGAGAATGGGCTGGCACGCATATATTTGTTATGACAAGGCTAAAGTGGACAAAGACTTTACACACCGCTACATCAGAAAAGCACTCCTGAAAGTATGGAATAACTATAAACGTATGTTTATCAATTTGATTTCAGTGTGGGTCTCTCCTCAGGAAGCTTTCTATGGCAGATGGAAAAGTACACCTAAATGGCTTAGATATGAAGACATTATTAATAGACACACTTCAGGACCACCAACAATTAAGAATAGAGAAAAACTGGAGGAAGAAGGGATTATTTTAAATTGGTTTCCCTATAAACAACTAATGGAAAGATTTCAGATGGACCTGAAATTGTACAGATTTGACATGAAAGAACAACATGAAATAATAACAATTATGAGAGAAAACCCACCATATACAATGGCCAAACTTTATAAGACACTCTTGCTACAAAGAGAGAAGATGAAACAATCAAACACACAATGATCAAATGGGCACAGAATTTTGGCCATCAAATGCAAGTGGAACATTGGGAACAAAGTTGGAAATTGACTCAAAAATTTACAGCTGCCCAGAACTTAAAAGAAAACTGCTTTAAGATCTTTCATAGATGGTACATGACTCCAAGTAAGCTGCAAAAAATTTACAACCCAGGAACAGGAAAATGTTGGAAGTGTCAAGCTGAAAGTGTCAACCTATCACTTATGGTGGACCTGTAAAAAAACCAAAAATTATTGGAACGACATACACAAAGCTATAAGAGAAATCCTACAAATCGAATTTGATAGAAAACCAGAAATATATTTACTAAATAAGCTCCATACAATAGATCAAAATATAAGGCAAAACTACTCAAGGTTTCTGCTCTGTATGATAACTGTGGCAAGAATAGAATATGCTAAATCTTGGAAAAAAGAAGAAACACCTAAGATGGAATAATGGATTCAAAGCCTTTCAGAGAGAAAAACAGCAGATATTTTGTCACAAAGACTTAAAGGTTTGTCAGATGAGAAGACAGAAAAAGATTGGGTCCCTCTAAACCAATTTCTTCAAAACCAGAGAATATAAAACAAATGGGCAAGTATATTTACTGAGTGTGAGGAGGTATGGATGTTGAAAGCAGGTAACAAATGTGTGATTAAATAAAAAGAGAATGAAAAGAAGAAGATATCATCAACTATAAGATTCAATAGAATATGAAACAGTACGAGTATTAACAAATCAAACTTGCAAGGTACTAAGAAATATATTTAAGGCTAAGATAGATAGGACTAATCTGGAACAGACATATATAACATTTTTCCTTTAATAGAGGTACTTATTTATGAGATATATATTAATAATTATATGCTCTGGTAAAGATGTGAGGAAGATACTATAACACTAAATGAGCTACAACAGATTGTATAATTGTACTTTATCTAATATGTATTTTTTATTTATTGAAATGTTAATAAAAAGTATTAAAAAAACAACAACAACAAAACAGCACACCATTAAAAGCCCATTAATTCCTAAAAGAATGATTGAATGGGAAAGTTTTCACTTTCTGGCAGAAGGAGAATCTTCTGTTAACAGCCTTTGCCATTTCACATATTTTGGACAACAGAATATGTAGTGAGCTACCTTGGGTCCCATATTAGAAGAAAAGTGGTTGATGAATAAATAAATAATAAACTCTCATAAGCTCTACACAATATGATCAGGGATAAGGAATTATGGTGGCTGTCTTCTAAAACACCTGAAATGCAAACATTTCCCCACCCTTGGGATATAAGATCATTTCTTGCATTTTGTAAACAAACAGGATGCAGCACCAGTCTGGGTAGGAGGAATTAGAATCCTAGAATCATAGAGTTGGAAGAGACCACAGGGGCCATCGAGTCCAACTCTGTGCTATGCAGGAACACAAATCAAAGCAATCCCAACAGATGACCATCCAGCCTCTGCTTAAAAACCTCCAAAGAAGGAGACTCCACCACACTCCGAGGCAGCATATTCCACTGCCGGACAGCTCTGACCATCAGGAAGTTCTTCCTGAGGTTCAGGTGGAATCTCCTTTCCTGCAGCTTGAATCCATTGCTCCTTGTCCTAGTCTTTGGAGCAGTGGAAAACAAGCCTGCTCCCTCCTCAACTTGACATCCCTTCAAATATTTAAACATGGCTATCATGTTCCCTCTTAACCTTCTCTTCTGCAGACTAAACATATCCAGCTCCCTAAGCCGTTCCTCATAGGGCATGGGTTCCAGACCCTTCACCATTTTGGTTGCCCTCCTTTGGACACATTCCAGCTTATTGATATCCTTCTTGAATTGAGGTGCCCAGAACTGGACACAGTATTCCAAATGAGGCCTTACCCAATGCAAAATAGAGTGGTACCCTTACCTCCCCTTAATCTAGACACCATACTCCTACTGAAGCAGCCAAGAATCACCTTGGCTTTCTTGGCTGCCTCATCACACTGCTGTCTCATGTTCAGCTTGCGATCTACCAAGACTCCTAGATCCCTTTCACGTGTACTGCTATCCAGCCATGTGTCCCCCATCCTATATTTGTGCATTCCATTTTTTCTGCCTAAGTGTAGGACTTTACATTTCCCTCTGTTGACATTAATTTTGTTAGCTTTGGCCTAGCTCTCCAATCTGTCAAGATCATTTTGAAATTTGATCCTCCCCTCTGGGGTATTAGCAACACGTCCCAATTTGGTGTCATTTGGCATAGCATGGGCCATAGTATTGTCAGAGTGACCATTATCAAATTGAGATCCACTATTGCTGGTGTCCACCTAATTGATGGGAACAACAGCAAGAAGCCATTATTTAAGGCAGGACTTTCCCCATTTCTGTCTGAAGGAGAGAAATGGAAAAGACCGTTTTCTGATTTTCTTGCTTGCTAATTGGCTTTTTGGCTAAGTGAAAGAATAGGGACAAGGTCCAGTAGTCACCACATGTAGTAGTGTTGCAAACAGAAGGGGAAATCACTATAATGTGAGAGAACACTTGAAGGAATCTTGATAAATTGTCTTTCTCTAAGCTTCTAAAAGAGCTGGGAATCCCACCAATCAATTCTTTTACGATGAAAAAGGAAAGAGTCTTCTCTGCCAAACAGCTTTTAATGGTAACATTCAACGCTTATTTTCAAAGAAAAAATATTCAGTTCTACTTGACATATGCACTGGGAATCATGTACCCACAATTCCACATCAAGTGAATTCATTTTGAATTGTTGAAGGACTTAGAGGAGAAAAGAATTGTTGTCCTTTGTACAAATGATATAATTGAGAATTCCTACAGCACTGACCTCTTGACCTAGTTAAAAAGATAAAGCAAAATTCTTAAGAGGCACTTAAATCTTTTTCTGAAAAATAGGACTGTTGTACAGCTACTTCAGTTGAAGAGATATAATTCACATTTGGAAAAATTCATCTGCACGTGGCGGGGAGGAAAGGAAAAGGAAGCAAAATTGGAACAGTGAATGCCTTGTGCTGAATCCAAAACACTTCTGCTTGCCCGCTACTTGTTACAAATATACCTAAATTCAGGAGTTTTTCAGTGTATGGTTTTTATGTTTGCCAGAATGAGACTTGGCATATCTGTGCAATACCCAAAGTTCTCCTGTGCTAACACTACTATCATGAAGCTTAATGATCCCCAAAATACTGCTATACAGTTGTTATTAAATAAATGATTTTATAAGCCTATATACTTTTTATTGGTTGTTTACATACAGGTTGTAATTCCAAATATATATTTTTACATACAAAAATTCAACAAATGGAGTTAGAATATATAAATATACACAAAGTAGTAAGTCTATATACATACATATCAAATTCACCCTTCTTACTAAATCTCTCTTAGCACAGATGAGCAGGACAACTAGTTACAGCATGACTTATAGAATATTGTAGGCCTTAAATATTTTTTGCATGCCTATGAAATCTGACTGATAAGATCAATGATACAAAGTTCATATGGACTCTGAGATTTCAGTTCCAAAGGCTGTCTAATAAGACATTGATCAGACCCAAGACAATTGACACTCACGAAAAATGGCCATTCTGCTATCCTATCTCAGTCCCGCTGGCACAGCTGATAATGCAAACAAAACAAACTGAATTGCTCCTGGCTTGTTATTTACTTTTATTCAGTAAGCACAAAGTCAAAATAAAGTCTAACAGAATTCTAATGCAAGCAAGTCCAACATCATTCAGGGTAATCCAGAGTCAGGCATGGGGTTTAGCAAGATATCCAGCAAGCAGAGCGATCAGATAAGCTCTGACAACTCTTGCAGGGGAAGGGCTGCAGCTATATAGCAGCCTAATGCAGCTGTTGCCTGAGTAATTGTTGCCAACTATAAATTCTCTGAGATTGATGTGGGCTCTCTCATGGAGGTCTTCACTTGGCAAAGGTGGGTACTGCTAAGTTATCTTCTGTGTTCGAAGGGGCAGCACTCTCTCCTGGAGCTGGCTTCTCTGCCTGTTCTTTTTTGTGGTACTGTAACCTCTTCCTGTACAGCAGGTCCTGGCATGTCCTTTGTTTCAGATTCTGAGTCAGAGTCCATGTTCTGGAAACAGGGCATGACATCTGCTCTCTTTTTACTTTTTACGTTCTGAAACAGGACAGTCAATCAAATCAAGCAAGTTGTATTCCGTCTGCAGTTCCAAGTAATGCAAATATTATTCACCATTTGCTATGGTAGCTGGAGCTAATGGAACTTTCAGTCCAACCACATCTGGAGGGCTACACCCCTGTTTAGAGTTATGACCCCTCATTCAGTAACTTTCCTGAAAACAAAGTTCTCATTCAATTAGGTTTCATATACTTCACATATTTAGCAACCTACAATGATTTTAACTTGGTATCTTCTACCTCTGACAGGTTTCTAGACAGGCACACCATTGGCTTATATATGAGGTTAACTATAGGCTAGGAGGTTAAACACATCCAGATACTCTATTCTGTCCTGTATATTTAGCATTTTGACAATCAGAATTTATTGATTGCCTCTGCCTCTGGTTCTAGGTCTGAGGTCCCTTCACTCCAACATAGTATATCACATATAACTATGTGACTTATACTGTTACACTATATTGATACCAAGTATAGTGGTAGGGCAATAGTTCAGTGGCAGATTCATGCTCTGCCCTGAAATGTTCCAGGTTCTCTGGTGTAGGATTGGGAAAGACCTCTGTCTGACAGCTGAAAAAGCATCTTCTGATCAGTATACAATAACATGAATCATGTTAGGGTGAACTAGAGTAGACTGATTCAACAGTAGACTGAACCAACAGGATTTCATAGGCTGTCACTCACTGGGGGGGGGGTCTACTCTAGTTGGGACTAACCAGTAGGATTCAAGTCAATGTTTGTCTAATCCATCTATTAGTTCTCCTCAAACTTTGTTCCTCCAAGTGGTTTGGATTTCAGCTCTGAGAAACCCAGCCAGCTTGGCCAATGATTGGGTATTCTGAAAGCTGATGTCCGAAACATCTGGAGGACTGAAAACTGACAGCCACTGAGCTATACCCCTATATAAACAATGGACCAATGGTCTGATTTTTTTTGAAGCAGTTTCTCACTTCCACAACAATCTTATCTGATCCTGCTGTGCAATGTCTGTACAGTCTGTAGAAATGAATGGGAGCTAGTTATCTAAGCCAAACATCTCTTTGGCAGATTTAATGAGTGGGATATTTTCAGGATCAGGCCCACTTTCCATTTATAGATACATAAGAAAGGGCCTTATGGATGATCTGGTCCTATTTTCTGTCCAACATGGGAAAAGTATAATTAGGTATACAGTAGCAGATGGCTGTCTAGTCCCTGCTTAAAGATTTGCAGGAATTTTGCCCCCATTCTCAAACTACTTTTAATCTTAAGCAGCATCTATTAATTTTCATCAGAAACAAGCAGGCAGAACAGAATGTGTGAAAATAATACTGACCATAAAGAACATAGTCATTCCCACTGATTTGCAAACAGAATTTCAAGTAGTTTTGTGTGTGGAATTTGTGATGGACATTCTTCTTAAGAAGGAAAGGTAATTTGGTTATTTGTATAAAATCCAATGAAAAGGAGAGTTCTCACTGGGACTTGTTTGCTTCTCCATCTTCTTTTTTACCATTAGAATACATTGCTCTCTAGCAACTTCATAATACAGAGAATAAAACATGACATAATGAAGATGTACGGTGCATGTTTTAGCTAAATTGGAAGATTCGCAAAAGATTGCTATCATTTATCTGTTTTTATCTGAAATCATAAAGAGTTAAGTGCAGCAGTTTGCAAGTGGAATTTTGTTTTGTTTGGCTAACTAAGGAAAATAAATAAGTGAAGAAAAACTGTGGTCATGAATGTAATAGTAAGTTGAGAAAATATAGCGATCATTGACATTAACTGAAAGACAAGGCTGAATTTCACAATAAATTGTACTCTATATAGATAGTTAACTGATGGAGCCCAATGCAGTAGGAACATACAATTCTGCAATCTATTTGATTCAGAAGAAGAAATAACTAGAACATCTGAGATCATTTTACCCAGCATGAGTGCATATAGATAGATTGCTTAAGCTATTGATTCCTCTGATATGAAACAATATGATGCAGCATTATATTGTAATTCTTACTGAATTGTATAAAAATAGTAGCAATTAATACTTGTACAAGTTGTCAAGGTGATTTTGGGAGCACACACAGTGCTACTAGAAAGTACATGATGATAAAACTGAGGTGTTGTAATTTGATTTAGAAAATGCTCTGTTGTACTCAGTCTGTCAGAAAGAAGACCCAATGAAGGATCTGGCATGCCAAGAGAGGGGAAAGGAGCTAAAAGGTTATTACTACTTCCAGTCTTGGACATAATATGGGATCACAGAACATTTCTTCAAATTTCCTAATCCATATAATTGAGCAATCATTTCACTAGGCTGGCAGAAGAAGGGAGAAAACAGGGCCTCTACCAGTCTTTTTGAGAAGGTAACGTTGTCTCTTCCCCATCTGCCACCCAACAGCCATTCTCCTCCTTTTTTACCCTTCAACTGACCACTGCCAACAGAGATTAAATCTAAAATATGCTTTGCTTTGTACACTGGACTGGTCACAACTTGAAACAAGTATTACTGCAGTTTAGGCCTGCCTGGCAATAGCACTAGATATCACTTTGATATCATAATTCTACCACCCCTCTCCAAGTGTTTGTGAGAGCCCCCGGACAAGCATGAAACTAGGCTCGGCACTTAACTGCTGAAATATTCTCACACAATACAGGCATGCCAGAAATAGCCAGATCACAGCTTCAGGGACCTCCCTGGCAAACACCACATTATGTATGCATGCTGTTTACAAAGGACTCCCTGCCTCGAGCAGGTAACTTGGCAAGCTAGAAGCTCAAATGCCAACCACTGAGCATTTGCATACAGTCTACCTCTTTGTCAATTCGGACTTAACTCAATCATGCTAAATTGTGACCTTTCTGAGACATTGTCTCACACCCAAAACTCATTGTTGTCCCTGAGTAAGGCATAGCCTGCAGTCCCACTTCTCCCTATAAAAAACCCTGATTCCGAGACCTTCCTCGGATCTCTCCCGAGTTCCAACTGCCTTGCTTGGCGAGCTTCCCCTCAGCTCCATGTGCTGAGATACACCGAACCCCAGCATCGTTCTCTATCTTCTCCCGGGCTTCAGGAACAGGTGTTGTATCACCCAAATCAACTATCCCTCTGAAAATCCCGCTATCTCACTCACACCTTTATTTTCCTTAGTTATCTGTGTGCGTGTGTTGCTTACATTGTGTGCCTGTATTTAATAAAGATCATTATTTTCAAACCGGTCTGCTCCTGGACTTGGCCTGACCCCGTAAACACTGGGTTACAAGATCCTGCTAAGTTATCCTGCCTCCTGTCACGCTAAAGCAGTGCTCTGAGCTCATTTTCCCCATCTATAGTCGAGCACATTTTGGTGTCCCCGCGGGACCCCCAGTAAACAGGGTAACACAGGTCCTAAGTTTACATGGTGGCCATGAAGAGTGGCACCCTAGAGTGGCACACTGGAGGCTGCCTTGGCACAGATGTTGAAAACATCCAGGACTACCTCAGTTAGCTTGATTAGGGAGTCTGATGGACAGCAATATACAGTATGTTGTCAGCACCTTCAGTCTGTCTCAGCAGTCCAATGGGACATAAAAGAAATAAAACTTACTAACTTTAGTGAAGGATGAACACATTCGTGATGCCTGTCTGGGTGAGGCAGGTATATGTAACAGAATTTTGAAGCTTGGCCTATTTTATTGGGAAAAACAAGTGAGAGAGAGGAAAGTTTGGAGAAGAGTAATTTGTTGTAGTAGGACGAAGCAATGAATTTTGCACTGTCATTCCAAATGACATCTTGTAGCTTCTTGTCCAAGTCTTCAGTCTACCCCATGCATTTCTGCTTTCAGTATAACAAATTGTGTGAGATTTAGTGGCAGCAAAATTAACAACTCTTTCTTCTCATAGAAGCTGAACTTTGAATGTTTTTTTCCCCACTAACATTTTTGTTTTTTGAGTACTTGGAATGTTTATGGGCAATGTTTCAACATTTCTCTCTTATATGTACAATACAGTATAGTTTGCTACCGTTACAAATCACAGTATGGACGAATGATGTATAATTTTAATTTTGTTTCATTGAATAATATTGCCTTGGAAACAACTATGGATGGTTAGACAAGTAGTTTAAACGTTTTTAAAATGAATTAGGGCTGTAAACCTACATTAAAGTAAACCCTAGTCAGCACAATGGAACTTAGCTTTGAATAAACTTGAATTAATAAGCAAGATATACCTACTACAAAACACACATCTGGTTGGCCACTGTGAGATTATGATGGGGTATCTGTCTTCCAGGCAACTAGGAACCATACATGTGCAGATAACTCAAAAAGTCAAATAAAATGCATGAAACAAATAAAAAAATAATCAAATACATTTTAAAAATTTGCAGTCCCAAGCAGTTCTGCAAGCCTGGATGTGTCATCTGGTCCTGCATCATTGCCTGCCACTGGATTAAATGGACCATGGACCAAGACCAAAACTGACACCATATGCAATGAATATTGTTGTATGTAATATTGCTTTTGTTTGATATATACTACCATAGTTGGAAACAAGGTGGTGACTCTAACTATCAGTGTCTTCTGTTTGGAATCACAATTACAGTTGGCCCTCTGCTTTTGTAAAAGTTAGTTGCAGGACCTTCACAAATGTGGAAAAACCATAAATATTGTAAGCCCCCTAAGTATATTTAAAACACACAACCTTTACCAGCACACCCTAGCCTGGCCCTGCATGGGTTCCCTTGGTCACTCACTTAGTTGCATGGGTAGGAAGAGGGGATGGGATGGGATTAGAGAGTGGGAGGAGGTAGAAATTCCATCCCCCTTCCTCTTGCTGTCCCCATGCAAGTGAGTGAATGTGACTGCCTTTCTTTCTTTCTTCCTCCCTCCCCTCCCCTCACATCCTCTTCCCCTCTCTTGCTCACACAAGTGAGTGAGGTTATACATGCACCCCTCTCCTATCCCATTCCCTTTCCCCTTCTGTGCACGTGTGTAAGTGAATGCTCTCACCCCTCCTGTCCCATCTTCTTCCTCCCTCCTACTTGCACAAGCAAGTGAGTGTGCACATGGACCCTCCTTCTCCCCTTCTGCCTTCCCACCCATCCATCCATGATTGAGTGAATGTGCACACCCACCGTCTTCTTGTTCCCTCCTCTTTCCTCTTCCCACCAGCATTCTTTCCTGAACATATGCGTGCACACTCCTCATGTCCCATCCCCTTCCTTCTCCTACCCAGACAAGTGAGAAAATGCACACACACACTCTCCTGTGTGTGCAAATGAGTAAACGCACATGTACACTCTCCTCCTGTTCCAACCCTTTTCTCCCAGTAATCCATGCATAACCAAATCTGAAAATTCTTAATGTGCAAATATGGAGGGCCGACTGTAAATTAATCTTACCATAGGCTAGTCCTGCCATGCTGTATTGTAAAGTGTCCTTTTTAAGACACCAAGAACAGGAGGAGACTGATGGGGAGACTACAATTTCTAGAGTACAAAAGGAGATCATATAACAGTTTAACTTTGTTCTGTGATGAAGTGCACTTTACTTTGCAATTAAATTTGAAATTCCTGGTATGCTAACAGGAGAGGTTTGCTGAAGTGAAAGATACGGGTGGATGTCTACAGTTGAGGGCACTCTCCTTACAGGATCCAGTCCCTGTAAATTACTAGACAAATAGAAAAAAAATGTGGCAAGAGGTGCAACATACAACTCCCACACTGCTCCAGGTGGTCTCCAATCCTGCACTTTTCCTTCTCCACTGGGCATTACTTGTCACATTGCCTGGAAGGGGGGGGGTCTGAAATAAGTAGTGCAAAAAAGTAACATTTCCATCCTCTGAAGTGAGTACTGAAGAATACTGAGTACTAGCACATTTAGCATATATTTAAGGAAAATGTTTCCTTGGGTGGGTGGAAAATGTCTGTTTGTTATAGCATGTGAGTTCACTCTTCTACTTATTTATGTGTTTAGTGTGCTTTATTTTGTGACTGATTATTAGAAGATAAACTTAGTCTCAGTTTGCAAGTTTGATTGCTGAAGGATGAATAGCTAAGTAAATCCAGTTGTTGGAGGGAAAGTATATTGTAAAGTCGAAGGCCACAGATGCAGGCAAAAAGTCAGGAGCAAATACTACTAGAACATGGCCTCATAGCCCAAAAAACCCACAACAACCCACGGAAAGTATATTAATTGCAAGAAATACACATTCCATCAAATGGGTAGTTTGAGCCTTAGAGTACTTATTATACAATCTTGTAACAATAAGACGCTGACTTCAATTCGAAATGCTGGTGGATATTCATGTGGTGATATTCTCTGTGGCGTCAGGGTTGGGACACCATCTGGAACAGTGGGGGTTATACAGGGACCTGAAGTGGGAAACAAAGAATCAACTAAAATCTCCTGCTCCTTCTACCAATGGGAATCTCCACCACAATGGTGGGAATCTTGCATGCTTCTAGATGCTGTCAGACTATAAGGTCTAGCAGCCCCAGACAACACAGCCAACGGCAAGGAATGCTTCAGTCCAACAATATTTGGAGAGTCACAAGATTCACAGCTTTGCACTACTCAATCCATTTGTGTATTCAATCTAAGTACGTGATAGTAGAGAATTAGGATCCTTGAATATCACAGCTAATACATGTAATTGTAATCCTGATTTAAGTGTAATCACAGAAGCACTAAGTGGTTTTCAGTATTCAAATCATTTTGGTTAACTGTAGAAAACAAGAGCCTGTTTGCCCACGCTACAGTTGTTGTTCAGTACGTTATAGATTTAGCTACAGAATGTAGAAAATATTAAACACATTCTCTCTCTCTCTCTCCCTTCCCCCCGCCCCGTAGTTTGGAGTAAACACAGCTATAAACCATGCTGATGTAAAATAACCACAAATTGAGGCATTACTTCAAGTTATTTGTACCACCAGTTTATTCCATTCACAGTTATATAGTATATGTAAATAAGCCCTGCATTGTAGAGAAAATGTTCCACAATAACTCAGTGATTTCATCATTAGTGAAGAAGGCAGGGAGGGGAGTACAGCTTCCTGAGTACAGACTTAGGGGCTGCTTTGTACAAGAAAAGAGTCTGAAATAGCTACAGTGAGACTGTGTGATCTGCTGGATAGGGTTATAGCATACTCTCCAACATTTAACCAGTGCAAACTCGGGCATGTGTGACCCAGCAACATCAGAGTGTGGTCAAGATGGTAAAAGTTATTAATGAGGAGGAACACACAAGTTAGGAGTGGTTGCAGTAGTTTGCTTTTGCCTGAGTCTGAAGGGAAAAGAAGATTCCACCCCTCTCCTCTATCCATTTCCTTAAGTTTACTGAGTATGAACTAATATTTTGAACTCTGTCTGCTGCAACAGAAGTAAGCTGAAAAGAAAGGGAGGAAGCAGAAGGAGAGAAAAACTGGGACATTTTAAAAGCAGCAGGCAGGTGAGAGAGGACAGAAGATTAATTGGGACTGCCTCTGCAAAGTTGGGTCAGTCAGAGGGTATGTCATAGCCATAGACTATTGGACACATGTTCAAATACATGCAGAGTGACTACAGGCTAGTCACTATTCCTCAGCTGCTTCACAGAGGTCATCCTAAAGTTAAGTGGGACAGGAAACAAATCTGTCTTAAATAAATGTCATTTTGTGGCAAAAATTAAATTGCCTGATTATCACAAATAACAAGTTCTTCATATCTTTAGTTGATTTGGGCATGACGGATAGTATACAAACTGAATGAATGTAAATACTTTATTTGACAAGCAAATGATGACTTCCCTAGCTCTTATTTCTTGACATCTAAACCAAATCTATTGCAAGCAAAAACACAACTGAATGGCTGATAAAGTGATTGGAAGCAAAGAAAACCATCAAGTCCTCATTGACAGAATTTTCTGCATTTTCTATTTTTACGTATCACAAATCTGTCTCTGAGTCCCAAAGTGCCCCCAGGCTGAACCAGTCTCATGGCACATGTGGACATATGCCACATTCAAGAGAATTGCAAATGCAGCAGAGGGAACGATGCTTTACTTGGCTTGTAATTTTATTAATGCCTATTTACTAGAATAAAAAGAAGTTCAGGAGATTAGATGGATGAACTGATTATGCAGAAAGAGAAAGCACAGCAGGTCATTCTTCTAATATAATGAAACACTGTGTATCATTTTCATTTAGCCAAAGGGGAGTCAGTAAACTCTCTCTCTCTTTCTCTCATATATATATATATATATATATATATATATATATATTTTCCATCTCATACATTTCTGAGTCTTTGAACTGACTAGCTAAAATTGAAATCCTGGGCACCCACAAAAACTATATCTCAGATATTTGTTATTGGGAATGATGTATAAAAAATTCAATTCTAATTGATGCTGTGTCTAAATGTTAATCTAAACAGGCACAGAACTACAGATTTTCCCTTCCAGGCAACAGTGGTTTAACACTATACTATTTCCCCTGTTTTCAAACATGATTACTTCTGTTTCCTTTCTCATTTTCCAAAGTGCCAGAAAAGTTATGCTGGTTTCCAGTTTTGTAAGCCCAGAGCTCTGGTTCCCTTGATGACTGTTGGAAGCAGACCAAACCAGGTCAAAGTCTTTCTAGGGCCTTTGTTAATGTGCTTTGGTTTTTTTCTTCTTCCTGGCCATCAAAATAAACCCCTTTCCCTGCAGTAATGATTCAGCACCTTGAATATGCTAAATAAATTAGTTCTCTGAAAAGAACTAGCTGTGCAAGCCACATCAATGTCTTTATGTTACCCCAAGGTTTCTGGTAATTGCTGTTGATTGGTTGTGGTAAGGGGAAGCCATCTAAAGGAGAAAACACAATTTGTTATTGTGGCCACCAGTTCCCAGATTTATTAATGTGAGTCCTTCTCCCTAGGTGTTGTTAAACATGGCAAATTCAGCTGGTTTTAGGAAGAGTTTTTTTTTTCTCCTCTGGCTGGTTGTTGTCATTTTAATGAGTGCATCCCCATTACTGCTTTTTAAGGGCAGCAGTAGCTTATTGTTCACTTGGAAGCTATTTTGTTTCCCCTCAGTCCACTCTTTTCAGTCCTAATCTACAAAACCAAATTTAATAAGCCATTTATGTCATGCTTCCATCCCCTGGAAGTCTCCTAATGGCTAATCAAAATGGAACATATTATCAACCAAAAGTGGACTGTATTTTGTAATGTGACATAGGGAGCTGACACGTGTAATAAAGGTATGTCAGGGTTTCCAAGTTCATAAGCGGAAAGAGGACATTTTAAATATATTAACATAATGAGTGTAACTAAGTAAGACAAGTATCACAAAGCTTATTCCATATGTATCTTTCCCATTGTTCCAAACCAAACATGCTAAAAGGATCAGGAGAAATGGCAGAAGAGGAGACACATCCATCCAGGAACAGGTATGGCTAGGACATTTTTGTTTGTCCCTAAGAAAAGGGAAGGGGAAGAATCATATTGCTGTATACATTTATATATTGAATGCTACACCTTCCTCACTAAATTGAGATTCAATGTGGCTGAGAAAAATTAAAATAAATAAGGATTAAAAAGCCCTGCAAATAGTCTACATCACCTACTTAGTTTGTTTGTGTAACTAAGTAATGTCTCCTGCCCTCTCAGCCCACCTTAAGAGTCAGTGAGGGAAGTATGTTCAGTTTCTGACTGGGGCTCAAGGAAGATGATGTTTCTACCTGCTGTGGTGACAAGGTTATGTGATAGGTGTCTTGCTTCTGATTGTCACAACCTCATTTATCCTCCTTGAGTTCTAATTAGCAGCTAATCACCTCATGCTACTACTGACTCTTAATGTGGATTGGAGGGGGGCATTTACATAGTTTTAGAGTAAAACTAGACAGTCTCACTGAATACACAGCACATACAGATCCATAACTCTAACTGCAATATTGCATCTCAGGCCATATAGGTAATATGTGCGTGTGTGCATATATGTTATTGTTAAAATGTAATTAACTATCCAAAAATTTTAATTAAAAATTAATTTTTAAAAAAATTTAAACCATTTAAAAATATCTGTTAAAATACAAGAAATTCAAATAAAATACAGGAAATATAAAGAAAAATAATAAAACACAGTATTAAAAAGTCCTTTTCTGTCAGATTAAAAGTTTTCACCTGCTAATGAAGAGGGAACCACTCTAACTTTTCAAGGAATGGAGTTGAAAAACCCATGAGCAGCCACTGATAAGATCATCTCCCATGTTTTCACCAGACATGCCTGTGAGAATGGTAGACGTCAGAGAAGAACCTTGCCTGATAAACTCAAACAGATTCATACAGTAAACTATTAGCCTTCAGACAGTCTGGGTGCAAGCTGTGTAAGGTGTGAAAGAGAGCAAATGGCTCTATAAGATTGGCTTTGTCCTGTGTGTGCAAAATCTATTGTCTGCATCTCCTCAGACTACTTAAGAGTCATTGCTGGTACCCAGAGGATAATGAACAGAGGTCATATTCAGATCTAAACTTTTGAACCGTTAGAGTACAACATTAATATCATGTTAGCCCCTTCAAGAAGGTGTCCTCTTGAATCCAGGTGACAGTGCCCAAGTTAGGAAAAGGTTAAATACAGACACACAGAGACTTGGAGAAGAAAGGAGTCTGCTTGCAGATACAGATGTGCAGATCTGCACCCCACCTAGAAAAGGCTGAAGGAAGGAGCCTTGAAGAACATCAAAGAAGAGACTTCATGGAGATAGACCAGAAAAAGCCTAGAAGGATCACAGAGAGTCCTCCAAGAGAAGGACCTGCTACCCTAAACTTCAGCCACCCAGCCAACTGGACTCTTTTTTTCCATTGGAAGGTGAAAGAATCCATGTGCACGTCTTAGTCTGCAGTCCTTTAAGCTAAGCTACACACCTTTAGCCCCCTTAGTTTGGTCACTTGTACCATTCTCCCCCCTCTTTCCTTTTGAGAAACAGTTTGCATTGAACACAGATTGTTTTCTTGGGTCCTACTGCTATGTTATTCTGTCTTTTAATAAAGAAATAATTGTTTGCATTTCAAAAATCAGCCTATCTTCAACCTGATTTCTTTTTTCTTTCCTTGTTTTTGGAGCTACTCTGGTCAACTGTCTGTTTTTAAAATCTGTAGCCTGTAAGGTCCTTCAGAGAGAAAGAGAGTTAATGCCTGGGAAAGCTTTGCCCCAGTGCACAGCTCTCATTACCTATTATGAATTCTGTCCATGTGAATGTTGTATTTCTTAGAGATTCCTTGGCTGAAAACTACATCCCTATGGGTAGGAGTCCCCATATTCCCCAGATTCTGTGGAGACAACTCTACTTACCACATAGTGTTTTCTGGGGTATCTGCTTGCTGCTTCAGCTATCTTTCATTCTTCTCCCTCCTTATTCTTATTATATGGATGTGTCAGGATTCAGTTTGGTTCACCTTTCAGCTTTCGGTCCCACACAGGAGAAACATGGGATATTTATAAAATACATAGGCCATTTCAGCACTATAGCAATAGCAGTTACATTTCCATATCACTTATCAGTGCAAAGCACTCCCTAAGCAGTTTACAATGTGTTTAGCTAATTGCCTCCAACAAGTTGGGTACTCGTTTTACTGATCTATGGAAAGATGGAAGGCTGAGTCAACCTGGAGCCCTGCAGGATCGAACTCACAGTATTGTGGCTGCAGTACCGGCATTTAACCAGTGTGCCACCAGGGCTCTTGACTGTTATCGTACTATTACTCTACTTTCAACACCCTGTGGAATCCTGAGCTTTGCAGTTTAAAGAGAGGCATTTAGAAATCTCAGCAGAGAGCTCTTTGGCCTCAGTAAAATACAAACCCCAGAATTCTACAGGATGTTGAAAGTGGAATAATAGCACTATAACAGTGTAGTGCAGAAATGGCCATACCTAAATAAATAAATAAATAAATAAATAAAAACTTCAGAGTGAACTGACTTAATCTGTACCATGGGGACTCATTCCAGATGTTGGAGGTAGAAGGAGAAGCAATGGACATTATATTAGCCAAACTGAATGGCCAGGTCCACTTGGCATTGTCCTTAGGGGTCACCATTAACAGACAACAGCAGAGTGAGAGGTGGTGGGAAAAGGACCATTCCACCAACGAAACTAGAAGTCTACTTTTCCCCCCTTTTCTCTTTCTTCCTAATTTCCATTTACTTTTTTGTGGCATGTCTTTCTTAAGCCTACAGGTCGGAATTCTCCCCACTTCACTTTAATTCTGTTAGCCACTCTAGGAGACTTTTGTAGCAAGAAACAGAATTTTAAAATACTTTAAATAAATAAATAATAAATAGGTAACAGTTACCACACCTATAACAGATTTGGCCTCATTGACGGGTGGCATGCACTGTTTGAGAACCTTTTGGGAGGTAGAAAGAATATTCAAGAATATTCAAAAGATGGCTGAAAAATATATTTTTTGAGTGTCAAGAAACCCTGATGAGAAGAACCCTGGACTGTTGAGAATGTTCATAGTTCAGGACTTATTCTGCATGAAATTTGCATGTGATTTTTCTTTTTTGTGCAGAAAATGTTGGGGAATTGAGAGACTTTTAGTAATAAGTCTCCCAATCAGCAGAGTATTTTGTAATGCACAGGTAGAAGTTGAACAAATTACCAGTCCCACTTTATCATCTCCCCCCCAGACACACTTAATCTAGCTCAAAATAAACATAAACAGTTTGGTTAAAAATATGAACAGTTTACTCACAAATCTTGTGCATAGTCTACATAGGTTCAATTCTTGAAGAAAGTAAGAAGAAATTAAGCAGTCTCATGCTTGCTGAAAATAATCCCTGTTAGGAGATCTCAGAGCATGCTTTCAGGACAAAAGGTGAAGATGGAAGAGGAAGAAAACATGCAAGGGGAAGTGGGTGTTGATCAAACAACAGGAAGTTTACTCTAGACAGGCCCCTCTATGCCTACAACAGACATGCATACCAACTAGCCAGTTAATTAAAGTATGCAAAGGTTGCCACTCCCAACAGAAAACAGCATTTTCCATGCAAGAAACAGCATTTTCTGCATAGAAAATAGTATTAGCAGAACATAGAAATATTAATTCCTGAACCTGGAATGCCATTTTCTGTTCCGGAAAAAAAGCTGTAATTGGGGATTTGTTTTGTGTCAAAATTCGCACATAGTAGATTTATATAGAAAACAGCATTTTCTGCATGGAAAGTAATGTTTTCATGCAGAAATATTAATTCTTATGCAGAAAATTCTGTTTTCTATGCAAAACAACTATGAATACATTTTCCATAAAACTATGGTTTCAAAACTATGGTTTTCAGAAACTTTCTTGCAGCAGGAAGAAAATTGCTGAAATTAATTGTTCCTACCTTTGAGAAGAAACCTAGATATGAATCTGGTTTTCTTAACTGAAATTTCAGAACATTATTTTAGTGCTGTTTGTAATATTTGCAAGCAGTGGCACAATGCTTTTGAAACTGATACTCCTGTGTAAGAAAAGTGTCATGTATGAAGTAGTTTCAGGATCTAAGAAGGTGCTACAGTCTAGATAAAAAAGGCCTTCAGGGCTATACAGGCCACCAACTGTATGGAGCTTTCTTCTGCTCTAGACTTTGAACTTTTCACTGTAGAGAAAAACCTCTCTGTGTTGCCTAGTGAGTTGAAATTGGCTGGTAAAGTTGTTATCCCATTGTGGAAGGTTTAACATTGAGGGTCAATCTGCTTTAGGTCTCTCTTGCATTCTCTTCTCACTGTGATCTTTGGAACTATTCAGTGTGTTTCTGAAAGGAGATAGAACTTTATATGATTTTGCCTTGTAAAGGAGAGTCTTTGCTGCACTGAAATAAGAGGGCTATATGTATATATGAATAGTCTGCAGAAGTGTGACCTACTGTACCTCAAATGAGTGAATATTCACTTCCAAGATTACTCTTTGTCTCGCTGTGTATGTACGTTTGTGGCCTTGTCTATGTACAGATATTGGTGGTATGTCCATGCTACACAGTTCATGTGCTTTCATACCACTTTAACTGCCATGGCTCTATCGTATGAAATTTTGGGATTTGTAGTTTGGTTGGGTATTTAGACCTTTCTTACAGAGATCTCTCAACTTTCACATAGTTCAAGCTAATACACTAAAGCTCTCTGGCAGAAGTCTCTATAAAACTACAACTTCGAGTTACAGAGTAAAGACCATAGCAGTTAAATAGGATTAAATTGCTATAAGTGTTCAATGTGGATGCACTGAGAGAAAGTTGTGGTAATTGGATAAATAACTAGTTGGCTAGAAAAACACAGATGGCTTGTTTGGATTTACAGGAAGCTGCCTTTTACTAAGTCATACTGTTTATCCATTTAAATCAATACACCCTATTCTGACTGGCAGCTGCTTTTCTCAGGGTGGATTTTGCCAAGGACTGCTTCCTTTGATCTCACCTCATAGAAACTGAAGACGGGGCATAAATTCAGTTGTTAGTTCCAGCAAGAGTAGACCCATTGGACAATGGAAGGTTGCTAAATCACCACTTAGGTGAATTCTGTTGACCCAATGGTCTACCTTAGTGAACTAGTAGATCCGGAATATGAACTTCTGTATGCAGCTTTACTATTGCACTGAAGTTCCTTCCCCATTTTCTTGTATTTTAGAACTGTCAGTGGTCTGACTCCGTGATGTCTGATGCATACATTCCTTGGAATCATAAATAAAATAAACTTACAGCCTATTAAGCCCAGAAAACTCTAGGGCCTTAACTGTTCTCAGAGGGCTTAACTATCCTGTCATTTTAAGATATCATTTTTATGCAGCAAGAGAGTTAAGTCCAATATAGGTCACAACCTGATTTTAGTGACTCTCATAATGCTTTGCCCTTTTATAAAAAAATGCTCAGGCCATTGGAAAAAGCAAAGACTTTTCAACCTATCTTTATTGAGAGTAATCAAGTAATTATTTCTGCCAGCCCATTGCATAGAAAATTTGAATGAGAGGAAGTGCTGATCTAGACTTTTCAGCCTATGTTGTACTGCAGCCTCAAGGATTTGTACAGGCAGTATTTTAAAATTATGAGTAGTGCAATTGGTAAAACATGCTGCAGCTGCAAGAGCAGAAAGGAGCTGAACTCTATTATCAGGTAGACAAAGGCCCCAATCAATTATTCTGAAAGATTATGCATGAAGCCGGTCTGTAGGATCTTCCAGTTCTTGAGTTTACACTGGCTAGGTGGGATAGCATTGGTTCTAGATCCTCATACAAAGGCAAAATATTACTGTGCAGAGTAGAAGCAGGCCACTCAGCAAATGTGGAGTTTAGAATCAGAAAATGTAGAGTTTAGAATTGTAGGGTTGGAAGGGACTGCCAGTGTCATCTAGTCCAACTCCTGACATGTAGGCGCATTTGCAAAGCACTTCTGAGAAACAGTTATCCAACCTCTGCTAAAAGACCTCCAAGGAAGGAGGAGGTTGACAGGACTAAACCAGTTCTGGTCTCAAAAATGTCTTTAGTCATTAAACTACCAGAGTGATTTTGAATAGTTTACTATCTCTCAGCCTCAAAAGCTTGTGAAGATAAATGTGTGGACTAGGTGGTGGTAGGACCATGGCCTTTCTGTGTAGAAAAAGTGATAAAAAAAATTGGGGAGATAAATATGAGGCTCTGGAGGTGAGATGATAGGGATTTGTTGGGGAAGCTTCAGGTAGTCAGGTCACTGTACAGTGTCAATACAAAATACCATCATGCACAATCCATTTGGAGACAGCCTGCAGTCAAGATGAAAGAAAGATGAACATATGGTGGTGGAGGTGGAAATATGATGGGGGTTTATAAAACTATATATGGTGCTGCGATAGTGAAGTACTTTTCTCCCCCTTTCATGAATACTGAGAGTCATTTAATGAAGTTGATTGGCAGCAGAATCATGACAGAGCAAAGGAAATATTTCTTTATACAATGCACAATTTGTTTGGCAAAGCGGTCATTATAAGATGTGGCAGTAGCTGCCTACTTGGAAGACTTTAAAAAGGGGTTTAACAAGAGTGGGTGAAGCATAGCCTATCAACTGATTAAATGCAATTTGACCCCATAGGAGTAAAGTATGCATGGAGGATAATTCTGTCACTTTCCATCAGTCATAATGATTTTATGAAGCTTTCAAGTTCAGAGAAAGACAATGTTCAAAGGAACACAGAAACATAGGAAGCTGCCTTATACCAAATTAGACCATTGGTCATTCTAGCTGAGTACTGTCAACTTGAATTGACTGGCAGTTGCTCTCTAAGGTTTCAGGCAAGATATTTTTAAAACTGGAAGACTCCTGTTATTACCTGATGGTCTTACATCCAAGTACTAACCAGGCTTCGCTGGGCTTCCAAAACCATACAAGATCAGATGTGCTCTTCCAGATGGCACGAACTGGTAATAGCAGTTGATAGGGAACAGCAGCAGGAGAAGGCTTTTGTGTAAATGGCCTGCTTGTGACCTTTTTCAAGACATCTGGTTGGGCACAGAAGGAAATGGGATGCTGGACAGATGGGTCCTAATTCTTATCCAGCCGGGCTGCTCTTGCATTCTTACTGCAATTTCCTAAATATTCAGATTTCCTTCACGGTTCCTTGGCCTGATTCCAGCTTTTTAGCTGGTTTTCTGATCCTCATTTAATGTCAGAGTGCTTCTGTAGTTAATTTTTACATTTATGGTCCCTGCCATCATATTCTTTGGGTCTGTTAAATTTTATGTGCTGTAAAAGTGTTTATGATTCATGGTGACCCAAAGCTTTCTTAGCTACAAAGTACAACTGTAAATCCTATGCTTGGTCTTCCATAGTCAAATTCTACTCTCCCCCACCCAACTGTTCATCAGCTCAACTTTTGGGATTGGGAAAGCAGCTAGTAAAGAACATTAAACATAGAAAGCATTTTCAGATCAGGTAAAAGAACCATAGCTAAGTACTATGAACTACTCTTAGGTCAGAGAGCAGCTATCATCATATCTGGATAAAGAAAATGCTAAAGGCCATTAGTGGCTTATTGCACTCATTAAAGGCACTGTGTGTAATACAGAGAAAGTTGAGTAGGCAGAACACAAAGGGATTTATGCAGAGTTTTTCTGGGCAAGTATCAGATTGTGTCCAGTAGCATTTTATTATTTTTAATTGATCTGTTTACTCATTGCCTCTAGTCTATAGTTTAATCTTTTGGCCTGTCCTCAGGATACAGGGGAAAATATACTGTATCAAATCTATAAACTGTTTTGGTGATTTGAAATTCAGTGGAAAAAAGTTAACAGAGTATCTCTTCTTCCTGAAGCTAATCCTGTCAGTCCCATCTCAGAGTCTGGAAAAATTACTTGTTTGGACTACAGCATCCAGGATGCTGCTGTCAGCATGACCACTAACCTTTTGTTCTCCACTGCAGATGGCAGCTTCAGGCTATTTGCTGTGTTAGACAAAATAAGTATATAGAAATTAGCACATTTATTTCCTTTGACTTGGAAATTAGATGGTGTACAAGTTCCTTATCACACTATACTCTTATTGCACTGTATTCCACTTTAACTGTTATGGCAACATCCTATGGAATCTTGGGATTTGCAGTTTAGGGAGAGGCATTTAGAAGTCTCAGCTAGAGAACTCTTGGGCCTCACCAAACTACAAACCCCAGAATTCCACAGGATGTTGCCATGACAGTTAAAATGGAATATAGCATTATAACAATGTGGTATGATAATACAGCCTGTGACCTCTGGTTGACTCAGCAGTTCTGTCTGGACACCATTACAGGGAAACTTCTCAAACTCTTTTAGTAAAGCATTGCTTGAAGTGGCTCTGGTGATTTTTTTCTGACCCTCCTAAGATTTCAAAGTGATTTTTTGTAAGTTTGATTCTGTTGGAGTTCATACTTTCTGGGTGACCTTGGGTGCATCACACACTCTCAGCTACAGAAAACCTTGTGATAGGTTTGCCTTAGGATTGCCATCAGTGTGAAATGATTTGAAGGCACACAACAACAGCAACAGCAAGTCAGCTAGCCAAACATGTATGGTCGTGGTGGTGCTGTCTACAAAGACATAAGGAACAGAAACTTGCTGACACAAGCTTAAGAATGATTCAAACAGTGGTGGCCAGCAGGTTTATGAAATAATGTAGACATAGTGTAATGAAACTTTCTCCTACCATACAGATATCAGAAACACAATTCAAAGACATTTTTAAAGTAATTATGCACAGCCCTAAACAAAATTTCAGTATGAGTGCTTCACAGTGATTCTGGGTGCAAGAAAAAGTAGGAAAAGTATCACAGTTCAGTGAGACAGCCTGTGCTTTTCATGCAAAATATCCTTGGTGTTTCTGGATAAAGGTGATATGAAATATCTCTGTCTGAGAGACAATGGGTTAGCAAATATGGCTGGTAGCTTTTATGGCAGTGGCTCTGCTTAGGATTGCAAGAGAGCTATCCAAACTGCTGACCTCTAGCCCCAAATACACTCAGCACCTTTGACAGTTCCTTGAAACTTTGCATTAAAACCCAGGGTGGATTCATTGCCCACAGACTCATGCCCTGTTTGTGGGCTTCTCAATGACATCTGGTTAATGACTGCGTGAATAGCATATGAGTCTATATAAGTCTTGGATCTCATCCAGCTTGACTCTACTTCCATTGGCTATGGCCTTTCTCTTGGTCCCACCACTCTCACAGGCATGCTTGGAGAGGGTCACATGAGATTATCTTTTTCGTAGCAGCTCTTGGACTATTTAACTCTTACCCATGGGAGACTAGGCTGGCCCCTGTCTGCTCTCCTTTTGCTAGCAGGCAAAAGCCTTTTTTATTCAGACTGGTTTTGGTGTTTAACTGGCTGTTGCAGAAGGGACTTTCGATGAGGTATGTGCCCTGTATTTTTATCTTCATGGATATATTTCAAATTCTTTAAAATGCTTTAAATTAGTGTTATTTTAAATGGGATAGTTTTTTTTTAATTGTTTAAATCATACTCATTGTGTTTTAGTTGTATTTTGTTTCAATCCATTGTAGGAACCACCTTGGATTCCATGTTGGGAGAAAGATTTCCATATTGGAATAAAGATGGGATATAAAATCAAACAAACAATCATTGGTCCAAACCTTACTGTTAGTACTAGCTAAAGCAAACCTATAATACCAACTGGATTTGACTTACCTGTGTGTTGACTCATCTGTCAATAATCAATGAGTCTAATTCTGTTTGGGGCTAACCAAAAGGATTCAGGCTAGTAATCATTTTGTTTCATCAATTTGGATTGCCTCTATTGTTCATCTCTGAACTTGCTTTTAGGCCTTGCCTTGTACAGTTTGTTTGTCCTTCAGGTTCTTTTCTCACAGTTCACTGTGCTTCCATGTAGATCTACATTGGTTATACTCTACCTGCCTTCTGGCTGCAGGCATTTCTGCCACTGAAGATTTGTGTAATGCTTCCATCTTTTTGAACAGGTCATCTTAGGCCTCCCAGAGACAATACTACTCATCTTTATCCTTCCTTTTCTTATGGGTAAACACCAGTTTTCTAGGTATGGATAGTCGTTGTCCTTGTTCATGTCATAGCCGTGAAATTATTCACTGCATATGCAGATTTCAGCCATTATCAATATATTCACTCCAAGGACAAAGGACGTCATACTCTTTTAAAAAATTCAGAGTGTATTAGTTGAGTCATGAAGACTGCAATATATTCCATGTCTGTTCAGTAGCAGCCTGAGAGAAGGAAAATCTCGTGATGGGTAGATGAGGTGAAAACAGGAAAATGCTAACCACTGCAGTTCTTCATGGTGCTATCTTGTTACCTCAAGGAGTGATCTGCCACAAGTAATTTTATGGCTTTTGTTTCAAATATTGTAGATGTCTCCCCAATCACTCCAGCATGCAGCAGAACTTCAAGAAAGTATTCTGAGCTGAAGAAAACTCCATATCTGAGTCAATGCTTTAACTAGAGAAAACTTAATTACCTTGCACCTGTTCCCTGAACTTTGTTGGCAGACCTGCATATTTTCTGATTACCCAGTCTAGCAGTCAGATGTTCAGTTTAACCTATATTCATTTCAGTCTGAAAACTAAGCACATGGCCCATATATTTTGCCGAAGACTAGAGAATTAGAGAATTAAGGTGAGTTTTTTACTTGTCTACATCGACTTCTTCTTCTTTTCTCCTCTGCAGCAGATGTTTCACTTGAGAGGACCTTGGCTATGCTATATAGTGTGATACTAATAGCATGCAATGAAAGGACAATCATCCTGAGTCTAATGGGAATTACTTTGCAATAAGGATACACAGGCCTGTAGCCCTGTTGGGCAGAACGGTTTACTCGTAGTCACCACAATGCAATCAATTATGCAAGTGACTGCTTAATGCGCCTTGGTGGCAATATGGAATTATAAAACACTTCATGATGTTTCACTGATCTTTGTCTAGTGAATCTTGAGAAGCAGGAAATCAGATAAAAGAGGAGATGTCCCTTTAGGTTTTCTAGATCTAAAATTCTTCCCAAGCTCCATACAGTTAATCTGCTGCTTATGTACAGGCTAAAAGTATTCATTAGCTTGAACATGTGTGGCCACGTTTTTGTGTGTGTGTGTGTGTGTGTGAATTAAGAGTTTCCAACATTACATTTAGATTGTAATTTGTCTCACTGTTTGTTAAATCTTCAAAAGAACAACTTGCTTTACGTTATCTTCTGATTTTTAAAAAGCAACATATTGTGTTACTTGCTGTGTTGACAATTGATGTGTTTGTGATGTGTGTGTGAAAGAGGTAGAGAGCATTTCACAGAAGAAAACTGGCACAAATGTGGCCAAGAAACACCACAGTGTCATCAAGTCAACAAACATTATTTACAAGGAAGAACACATAGGCTAAGAAAGGCTGCAGCAGTTAACTCTTGCCCAAATCTCCAGCACCATTCCAGCCTCTCCTTTCCCCAATGCTGCATTAATTGAGTGCAAACTACTTTTGCACTTCAGTTTGCAACAACTGAAGTAAGATGAGGACAAAGAGGGAAAGTGGGAGGAGGACAGAAAAACTGGGTTAATTAACAAAAAGGAGAAATGAAGTGGTGGAGTTTTGCCCATTCCAGTAGGCTCATTTTTTTTTTCAGGCTTTCCTAAATTCAGTGCATACATTCCTAGGCTGGGAATAGCAGTTTTTGTGTGTTCTTCTTCATTAAGAACTTTTGCCCTCTTGTTGTCTGGCCACATTCTTTTTACCACCCTCTGATGTTGCTTGGCCATGTGTACCCCAGTTTTTATTTGTGAAATGTTGGAGGATATGCAGCAGCAGGCAGGGGCTCATGCTGCTTTGAGTGTCACAGAACTTTTGTTTTAAAGTAGAAGAATAGAGAAAACACCTCATGTTATCTTGTATAGTTAAGGGATATGAAATGGTCTATAAGTCCCCTGCAGACAACGAGTTGCAATGAGTTATTTGTTTGCACCAAACAGTATAGTCATTGTGTTACACTTCAAAAGAAATGTTGTTACCTCCCATGCCAACTCTCCAAATAACATAATTCAAGGAATCATTTTACTTCTTGCACATCACTTCTGAGCCTTGCAGGGAAGTGCATTCAGAAGAAAGCATTAACAATGTGGAAAGGGAAGACCATGGTTCCTCTACCAGATGGAAAGTGAGAACTGGAAGAAAGGAATGTGGCAAAGATCATTTTGTGGATGAGAGCCTCTTTTTTTTAATTAGGTTAAAAAGTATTAAGCAACATAGACAGGAAAAGTAGGCAGGCAACCAGTTCAAAATGTGAAGTTCCTCATTAACATTTTATAGCTGTAATTAAACAGAGAATTGCAGGTCAGTGATGAGTGAATTCTTTCTTTCATTATCATACAAAAAACCAAAAACAAAATCCAGTTATTGACATGAAAGATTAGTTACAGTTGTGGAAGCTGGATCTTAGTATGTGTCTGGATCCAGACATTGCTGGATCCAAGTGCCAGCTAATATGAGCTGAGCACCCAGCCCCTGCAATGGGAATTATCTGAGATGACCGTACTGGGATGCCACATGGTCAGAAGCCCCTGTGTGTTTCCCTTGCCACCTGAGATGAAGGTTGGAATCCTTGCCCTGAGCTGAGCATTGCTTCCCCTCTTCTTACCCCCAAAATCACATAAAGTGATTGTAAGCGGCAACCTGCTCCTTATCCCCCTCCAGCTGGTCACATGCCAAAGCTACTAAAGTTGTGACAAATAAGATTTAGTAAAAACTAACACATTATTTGTTACAACTAATAGAGAGAAGTAGTTGGAGAAGGGAATGTATTATATCATCTGATCATTTTTTCATCTTTCAGATACACAGACATATAGTATAACATTTACATCTATTGCTATAACTTTATTTTGGCATTTTCCACTTCTCTTTATGTAATACAATATCCATAGAGTAATGATTAAACCTGCTTTAACTGTCACTTATATTTCAATGGGAGTCATTATTATCCCACTGGATAGATATCACCATTTCATTCAAAATTCTCTGAACCTTAATAGAAAAGTACCAAAATCCATTGAAGTGTGTGGTGTAGTTATATCTTTAATTGCCTGTGGATAAAATTATTGCTTTGCTTGGCAATAGAGAAACAACAGTTTTGATAGGATCCCTTGGACAAATGTTACTAGAATGCAGTCTGGAAAATCATGTCTCTCTGCGGCCTGGATCTTATCAGTATTCCTAATTAATTGAAGCAGTTGAATTTACCTACCTTTGTTCGTCAATGAATTCAGTGGGTCTCAATATCAGGATTCTTTTAACAGTTCTGCAGCATGTGAAAGCAGGATGCCTTCTTCCATCTCATTCCAGGACAAGACACTAATGGCCTTATTGAGAATAAAGCAGCGCATGTGTGTAAAATAGATCAATAAGTAGTAACAACTACATATACTATTTAGGGACAGAGTCTGGTATCCTGTTGCTGAAAGGCATGTGCAACCTGGGGTTATGTGCATGAATATCCCTTTCTTTAACATTATGGGAGGAGATATGAAATACTTCTGGTGACAGGCTGTAGGTCTGGAAGGGGGACATCAAAAACTGCAACCAAATGTAGTCTCCCTCCAGGCCAATAAATCACTGTGGCAGTGAAGCTGGAATTTACCTTCTGGAATGCAGAACTGTGTGTCAGAGCATTATGGTCTGTTCAGACAATAATCTCAGGCTATAATCTCTTGTTAGTATAGCCTATCATGAAGGAAGGAGCCTAGAGCCATTAAATTTAGAAAGACCACCAAGGTGTGTAACTAGCTGATCAGAAGTATAAATTGACCCTACATTATAATAATTATATGTATTACAGTGGCAGCCACTGGTTCCTATTCACTAGCATAGTGATTCCATTCTGAGTTTTCATCTGATCTTTAAAAGAGTTATTTAAGATGATGGATCTATTTGGGTGGTAGAGATCAGAACCTTGGATGGCTCATTTAAAGTTCAGACTAAAATCTGAAATGGATTCTTTATTCCACCCACATAGAAGTTACCAACTGCCACTGAATTTGACCATCACTCCTCTCTCTTAGAGTTCTTTTCTAGCTTGGAGTATAAAATGAGAGTCTGAGTACACTTGGTTAGCAGCCAGTAGGCCATCCTACACTATCTCCTGTGTGGGCAAAAGTATAAAAATTCTTTAATATTGGACCTCGACTCACAATGAAATTTAAATTGATAACACTGAACTATGGATGGCATCTAACAATATCCACCTGCCAGTGGGCTCCTAGTAGAATATACTGAAGGGGTAAACCTTTGATGACATATTTTAGGGGTGCAGGAAGAGGAAGAGACTAATGGGAAATCATGCTATATGAGTGGAAACGTGCTCATATAATACTGGATATCACCCTATGTTACAAGATCCTGTGATCAAGAAGCCATTTGTTTAGTGGCATTAGTAGAATAAATCCTGTTACTATTTCTTGCTATCATTTAAATGGTTGTTCCCCATATACTTCTTAAACCCTCTCTTTCTTGTTTACAGGTATATGTAGTTTTATCTTCTGTGTACTTTCTAACACTTAAGAATGAGCTATCTGGAAGCTCAGAGCCCACCCAACTGCAATGTGCAACTACTATGTGACAATGGAAAAATTCACCCTTGCATGATATCATCACCATGCTTGCATTAGCAGTATGTGCTGGAGCACATTTCTGTGACACCTTATGAGGTTTTCCTTTAGTTCTCTAAGAAAGCCTGGCTATACAGTTCTAAACTGGGCTGAAATGACCTTGTCTCCCACTAATCAGATGAGAACATGGCATCATATAAATCTGAGTAAAACTATAACAGTGCAGAAATAAAAACAAAATATATCTGAAGAATAAACAGTCTGAGAGTTTCTTGCATGTGAAGTTGGAAGATATATAGATCAAGCAGATAAGTCTTTCTTCTACTTAGTTTGGGGAGGGGAGTAGGGCAGAAGGAGATAGTGGAAATGTGATGGGAGAAACTAGAAGGTTTCCTTAAGGCATTTTACCCATGTCGATCTAAGGCAGGGGTTGGCAGCTGAGGCAAGTCTGAGAACCACTTTTAAACTCTAGAACATTCTGGGGGCCGCATGGACTACCCAAAAATAAACTGTTGGTAACATGAAACATCTCTTTGTTAACAAAGAGATGTTTGAATGGTCAGATAGATAGATAGATAGATAGATAGATACATAGATAAATAAATAACTGTTGGAAGTCTGTTTCAGATTCTTAAAAATGGTTGTTAAACAGTACCAGAAGGTCTTGGAACATTTAAATGGTTACTTTTTGCCAGGAAATGCAATTCATTCTTTCCCTTTGGTCAAATAAAGATCAGTCTGGGGACTGTGGAGGTGCTGAGAGCCACAAAAACATCCTTGGGAGACTCCGCTCGGTGCTTTGCCTAGCCCTGATCTAAGACGAATAGTCTTGGTACCTCCTGCTCACCTGCACTTCTGCCTTTTCTAGCTATTGCCTCAAGCTCCATCAATTATTTCCTACACAGCCCATGTCAGTGCCAACCTTAGTTTAAAAAAGGACAGGGAAATATAAAAACTAGGACAACAAACACAACATTTTTTTAAAAAATAAATCCCTTTGGACATATGGATGCTTTCTTGTTTCTTGATCCTTTCCACTTTTCTTGTCTTATTTTACCAGAATACAGCATGAAAAAAAATTGATAGAGATGAGACTCTATGGAGGAAACTGTATCTTCTTCTCCTTGTCCTTCTTATTCTTTTATTCTGTTTATAACCAAGGGACTGGATGTGTTTTTTTGTTCATTCCTTTGGTTTTTAATTCTCAACCCTAAGAGGAAAGTTACTCCACTTGGGAAACTTTTGATATGCTGCTACAACTTCCTGTTAACAAAGGATGAGTCTCCAGATCCTGTCTGATCATGGAAGCTAAGCAGGATCAGCACTGGTTAATACTTGGAAGGGAGACTGTCAATATATACCAAATGCTATAGGCTGTATTTCAGAGGAAGAAACTGACAAAGCCACTTTGGCTAAAAAACTCTCTGAAATTCATAGGGCCACCATAAGTCAATAGGTGACTTGAAGACAGAGACAAAGAGAGAGACAGAGAGAGAGAGACAGACAGACAGACACACACACACACACACTCATACTATGTCTGTGTCCAAATCAAGCTCTGTACATGTATAAAGTAACTATGTTTCTGGTTATACAGAAAAAATCTTTGGAGCTGGCCCTTAAAGCTGATGACAGTACAGCCACACAGGAACATAAAATTATTCCCCCCACAAACCCCAATATCATTCAAAGGCAGAAGGAGCAACTCAGTTGCGGCAGAAGACTCACTTCCCACGGCCCGTGATTGTTTAAGTGTTGCTATTGATGTTTGCCTTCTAGTAATTTCTAACTTATGGCAACCCGTAGGTGAACCTATCATGGGGTTTTCTTGCCAGAACTTTTTCAGAGGGGATTTGTCTTTGTCTTTCTCTGGGGCTGAGAAAGTGTGACTTGCTGAAGGTCACCTAGTTGATTTCCATGGTTGAGCAGGGATTCAAACTGTGGTCTTCCAGTATCTTAATCCAACACTCAAATAAGTCTCTGGAAAGGAGTTGGGGAACAAAAGAATCCCAAAATTTGACTATTTTGTTGTTGTTGTGTGCCTTCGTTTCTGACTTATAAGAACCCTAAGGTGAATCTATCATGGTTTTTGGGGCAGTTGAGTGTATGTAATGCACTCAAGGTCACCCAGTAGGTTTCCATGGCCCTGTGGGGAATTGAACCCTGGTTTCCAGGGCTGTAGTCTAATGCTCAGACCATTGTACCACATTGGCTCTCACAAATTGTTAAAAATAATATAATGGTAATAGAAGAACACAGCCCTTTCATTCATTTGACTAGAGAGCTGGTGCTAATATCCCCTGTTAAAATACAAAGCTAGCCTGCTTGTAAAATGAGCTTTGAAGTGCTGAGCTGACAAACCCCAGGGAAAGCATGCCTTTTATGAACAACAGCTAGTACACTTCAGGAACCTAATTCTAATGTTTAGTGAAAACCTATTCTGTAAGAGTAAAAAAGCATCTTTGGATTGGGAAATCCGCTGGACATCAGAGGGCAAATTGTTTCTATTTTACTGTCTATGTCCAGACCCTGTTATCTCTTCCTTTCTGGGCCAATTCAATTTAAATTGCCTCTGAGAAAATGGATCCATTTTCTGTATTGCGCAGCTTCAATTACCAGAGTTGTATGGTGAATACATTGCAGGCTTCACTGTATTATTACAGATAATAAATGCAAATATGTGTATCAGTGGTGTATATGTTTCTAAAGGTCTGGAGGCTTTAGAAGCAATAGGTAATTAATGCCAACCAGGCTGTCGTCAAGTACCAGAGCCATAACATTATATGGCTGTGTATCTAGGTGATAGTTCTGCAGATTTGAAGATTGTAAGAGTTGTCCTAGGCCATGTGTCTTGCTATATTATATCTGGTCAAATCAATTTAGTGAAGTTTTGTAGCATTACAAGAAGTGTGTGGGAAAAGATGATACCAGCCACCCAGCAACATAACTATAACATGTGTGCATACTTTAAACCCCTGTTCATGAATTTATTAATCTACTTGGAGTAATGATATGAGGAAGGGGAATATACTAGCCTCATCCCTTCCTTTTCTGCTTTCATTACTTCTCCTATATATAGAGTGGCTGCCCAGAGAGAAAAGCATCTTCCATCTATGAAAGCTCTGCACACAATCAGAAATCATGGTTCCCAGTGGTGTAGAGAACCTATACAGACAAGGCTATTCACATCATATTGTTGTTCTTCACATGTGAAGAGCAAGGATAGCAGCACATTCCTCTCTTCATGTGTTTAGTTAAAGAAGATTAGTGAATGCCTGGACAGAAGGGGTCATCTATCAGATACTGAGCATACCAAACAGCACACTTTTCTAATGGCATTCCTGGAACTGTTTTGGGACTGAAGCACTAGAAGGGACACCAAGCAGCCTTAGCAGATGGCAAAGACTAAAAACAAGTGGAAGGAACACATACCTGTAGCATGAGCACCTCTGAAAGCAGCTGATGATAGGGATAGACAAGAGTTTCATTCAGTTCGTGTTTGTGTATGTATTTGTGTGTGCACACATGTATGTTTCACAGATTTCTTTATAAATAAGAACTTGAGATCTAATAAATTTGAGTGCAGAAGAAAGAAATTAATCCACCTGGAGAGAAGGATTCCAGTGATTTGATTTGGTTTATCAAAGTCTCAGTCTGAATTCCTGTGTGCAGTCATGTTTGTGATGCCAAATTGGGGTTCCATGTCATTTTTTCCATCAAGCTTATCATCTTTCATGGCTGTCGGCTAGCAGGTACCCTCTTCATGCTGGGAACATACTTTCCCACTGACTTAGGCTGGTGCAGATGGGGAAGTTTTTTTTCCAGTTGTGTTCCCCCCCCCTTGAAACAACATATGAAATGTCTTCATCAGTGAGATAGAAACAACTTGCATGCAGGAAAAAGTAAAAACAATAGGTTCATCCACATTGAACTAGTGGATTGCTCAGGCAGCAGAAAGGATTGTAAGCAAGATTAGCAGGATAAGGACAGCTCTAAAGAAGCAGGAAAGTTTCTGTAATTTGAGCCCACTTTAAAGTTTTCCCATACACTGGATGAGTGCCTGAGGGAAGAGTGGCACAGAGCATAGGAAAGTTAAATTTGCAAGCTCTGGCGAGGAGCAAAGCCATGTGGTAGTCCCGCCATAAATGTCACACAGGTGATGAAAGCAGTGGTGTGGTGAATTTTGACAAGCTTTATAGTAATACACATGAGTCCAAATATGCAGGTGACTATGCTGATTTAAATCATTTCTAGAAGCTTTCTTCTATATCAGGAACAAGTCTTTTGTACATCCATCCTAAAATACATTGGTTTATGAAAGGAATGCTGAGAAAATCTAGTTTCTGTAAGTATTGTAGCTAAATGTAGAGGGACTGGGGAAGCCAAGGCAGGTGATGGCAAGTGATGCTAAAGTACCTGCTAATCAAACAGGCCTGGGCTTTGATTCTGAAAGCCCTGGCCCATGGATGGAGGCCTACCCTACCTATCTGCACATACTACGCAAATATCTGTAGAAGGGAGGCCTTCACACATACAGTTCCCATACCTTCCAAGATTTAACAGACAAAAATTGGGACACCTGTGACTAAGCAACATCAGAGTGTGGTCAAGATGACAAAAATTAATAATGAGAAAGAATGTGCAAGCTAGAAAGTCTGCAGCAGTTTGCTTTTGCCCTTAGCCCACTGAGAAGAACAAGATTCTGTCCCTACCTCTCCTCTCCTCCCTCCTGAATTAATTGAGTACAAACTACTTTTGTACTTTTGAACTCAGTTTGCAGCAACTGAAGTAAGCTGATGATAAAGGGGGAAAGTGGGAGGGAGAGAGAGAAACTGGGACATTTTAAAGGTATCTGAAAACATGAAGCAACACATGATTAACTGAGAATGTCCCTGATAAGTGGGACAGTTGGAGGATATGCTGTACAGATAGGGAGCACCACAACAGCTATTGAGTTTCCTACTCATGTGATGGTCAAAATGGATACAGCTATATATGTAAAAGCCTCCCATTTACAGACATGCCTGTCATATTTGAGGCCAGAGAGGGAAGGTAGAGAGTTTGTCATAGGTACAATGTTGGGAGATGAAGCAACAGGGCACCACATTGCATCTCATTCACATGTTAGAACAATCAAATTCATGAATGCTTGGACAGGGCTGAATTCACAAGAAGTTCACATAATTTCACTTGAAAACTAGCTGACAAGAGATGTAGCAAGCAATGGCATTTCATTTGTGGCAACTTTCAATGGTTAAGATCATTATCCTGGAAAGACCTCCACATTTACTGTAGCTGAATTTATTAAAACTACAAGCAAGACAAATGTTAATTTCCAGAGTCTGACAGCTGAAACCTATGCAGGCTTATCCAGAAATAGGACTTGCTGTGTTCAAAGTCATCCACTGGAATGCCTATTCTGAGGTAAGGGTGGCTATGATTTCAATGTTCACAAATACCTGGCATTAAAAATGTATCTTAATTGTGTTTTAATACTTTAATTTTACGTTATTCATTGTTGCAAGAAGACAGTGCTTAGAATCTTGAATTAGATTGCTATAGTATCTGCGGTCGAAAGCAAATCTTAACTTACATTAAAAGGGATGCAATTATCGTTAAGATCTTTGCTTCTGCCACATAGTATAGTGCATTGTGGCTTGTGAACATTCTGCCAACCCAAGCACCATTAACTTCAATAAAAATTCCAGTGGTGCAAGAGGTTTAGGATCTGTTATTCTCTGAGTTCTTTTCAACAATACAGACAGGAGTAAATTAGGGAAGAAAGTAGACTGGTGTTTTCTTTACACCCACATGGGCCACTAGAGGCCACCGCACACCTTGTGAAATAAACTGCCGTGAAAGAATGCAATGTATGAGGTGAAATCAAAAAAATCCAATAGAAAACATGAAGCTCCAAAGGTGAGCCTGTGGTAGGGTTATTCGTCCACTCATTAAATTCATCAGACTCTGGTTTTATATATTGTATATGTGATTCAGTACCATGTAAGTATTTTCACCATTTCTATAAAAATTGATCAGATAAGCAAGGGACTGAACCCTTATTTCTTGAATATCACACCTGCAAAATGTACTGAGTTTTTTAAGACTGTAATTTCCAGAATTCCCTAGCCAGAATAGGTGACATGACTGGATGGTTCTGCAAGTTGTAGTCTAAAAAAATGTAACTTTTCAAAGCTTCCCTTAGATCTTATGCAGTTCTCCATCTTTGCTTTATGAAATTTTATATACACATTTTAGCTTATCTTACATAAGGGATTTTTCATGTTAACTATTTATCTGCCTTAGAAGAGATTAACCAACCATATAAATACATTTTCATATTACAAAAATGTCAGAATAAATATATATCTTTTTGTGCTGTTGAAGGAAGACAATGTTAGAATGAGTCATTTTTAATATTTTCTTTTTCATTGCAATAACACACCAGAATAGAAGCAACGTACATAAAAACCTTTTGCCCTTCACTTTGTGTCCTCTACAGTCTCAGTATATCAGAAAACTGTCTGTGTAGCTACACAGACATTTTGAAATGTCTTTTACTCATTTCCTCCTCTCATGCGAAGCTTGTGGTTGTACCTTTGGAATTTCAGAATCTCTCATCCTCTTTTATCCCTCAGGATTTATATCATAGGATTCAACCCCCCATTTCTTTCAGCATTTCTAAACTGGTTTGCCAAAATAGATTCCACTATACACATTTTTTTAGTGCTCTCTCTCTCACAAATACCAGGATGAGACAGTCATAAGGACCAAATTATTACTACTTTCAGTTCATTTACCATTTATTTCCTGTCAGGATTATGTCCCTGTCAGGATTAAGGGGCAGGAGATCCCCTTGCTCCTTCTGAGAGATGAAAGAGTCAGCAAGACAAATCAAAAGCTTGTTCAATATACCTTTCAATAAGCAACACTTCTAGCAAATGTCAGGTTACCGGTAATCCTCCACTACTTTTGTTTTTCTTTCTAAAAATTTTATGAATGGTTCCTAGAAGAGATTATTCATGTCTTCTGGATTGCTAAGGATACAAATCTTCATCAATTTATTTAGTTTTATCCTCAAAGTTAGAACCTTTTAAAAAACACCACAGTTTTTGAGGACAATTCAGAATGCTTGACTTATTCTGTGCAAATAGAGTGTACAGAACCAGTCTTCTGTTTAGCAATGTTGGTTTATGGCACAGAAAAATAACATTTTTGTCACATAAAACAACACTCCTGTACAAAAAAATGCTGTTTTCAATGGGAAAAAAAATTCTACTTACAGTTATTTTTTTGAACTGCAAAGATACTCATCACACAGGAATTTCTTAGTTGGGGGTTCCCAACACTTGGGAAAGCCTCTTTTCTACCAATGCTCATTCCCCCCCCACATATATTTTCTATTTCTAGTCTGTTGTAAATTGCAACACTGATATCACTTTGTTTCTCCTTCCCTCTACCTTTAAATTGAGCTTCTTTTCTTATAATCATGAGTTGGGTTTGTTCCTTTTGGACAAAATATGTTTTTTTGATTGCTGTAGTCCAATTACAAGTCTTATCCCATTAAGTCTCCATTATATCTACAAGAGCATTAACATTTTGTGTTAAGATTTCAAGTTCACCCTGTTTGTTTCTGGTATTCTGTGTATATAGGGTATGAATCATATGGTCTCCCATTTATTTTTGGACTGACGCTCAAGGCACTCCTTTCCACTGGCTGTGCTGATTAGGGCTGATGAAAACTTCAGTCTTACAACATCTGGAGAACTACAGGGTTTCTTTCCTTGATAAAGATAATAAAGGTTATGTTGCACGTTCTTGGTTTCCTTCCTGCATCTACCTGAAAAATACTGTTCTCAACATAACGGTCTTTCCTACTCCTTTGTTCTTGTCTCTAATACTTGCTCATACTTAATTCAAGGCTTTTGTCATTCCCTTCCCTCAGCAGTAAATGCAAAGTCCTCTTGATGAGGTTTGTGAGCCTCCTGCCAAAAGCCCATTTGGCATGAGAGGGGAGAAATCAGGTACAAATGAGAACAGCGCAGTGATCCAGAAAGAGACCTGTGACCCAATTGTGTTGTATATGTTTTTGCCTTTCTGTAGCGTCATTATTAGTTGATTGTTTTTAACATGCATTGTGTGATTTTTAAAAGACCTGTATTACAAAATACTAAAGATTTTTTGTTAGTGCACCATTGTGCAAGAGAGAGCAGAACTGGGGCTCAAGTGAGAGAAAGGAAGCTACAAGTGAGCAAAGAGAAGCACTATTGCCAGTCAATAGGAGAAAGGGAAACAGAGGGGCAGGGGGCATCAAGAGAATGAGAGGGACTCATAACATCAGAAGAAGCCTCAGACAAATGCAAGACATCTGATGAGAGTGGTGGTAATTGGAAGCAAGGACCACACTGTGGCTTCAGCTACCTGAAGAAGATGGAACAGAAGCATGTCCACCTCTGCTTCCACCACCTGGGCAAGCAGCTCTTCCAGTTCTCCAACTCCTCTGCATCTGAGACTAGCTTCCAAATACCTCCAAGCTGGCTCAGATTAGCTGCCTTTGTTATGCCTGCAAGCAGCAAATACTTAGAGAGACAGGGGAAACATCTACAGGTGAGTCAAGCAACTCCATGTCATGTGTGAGTAATCCATGAAGTTCATGGGAGATGAAGCAGAAGCAAGGTTTCAGTGAATCCAGACTCTGCTACAAGAAGCCAGTAATCCAAATAGCACAAACCAAATGGGTAGGAAAATGAGAAGTTAAATGTAGCCTGTCCAGGGGTCAAGTTATATGTTTAATGTATGTGATATATTGAAAACCAATAAAGATAAGTTATATAAAAAAGAATCTTAAGAAATACGCAAGCACAGAGAACACTGCTAATCTGGGAGACTGAACAAATGCGAGCAATGAAGACTCTCAGCAGTTGCTGGAAGATTGATAGTGACCGACATTGAGATGCCAGGTGTTTGATTGCTTAGTATTTGATTGCTTGTTTGATTGCTTAGCATTAAGAAGGGTTGATTCCTAAGAGATTCTATTCTTCCTACATCAGATATCAAAGAATTGGAGTAACTTTTTTGTGTCCATCAAGTCCTTCTGAGTCTCTCAGCTTCTCAGATTCAGGGAGGAAACTGGGCTTTGGAGCTAGAAATCCCTCATAATCCAACTCTGCTGCATTAGATGCCTTGGATTCCAGAGGGTGAGTTATGATACTGTTGAATGGCATGTGATGTGGATAGGAGGAGCAACCTCTGGGTGTGGGTCAAAGTTGGGAAGATGGTTAGAGGAAGAGTGGATGCTTATGAGTGGTTTTTCTCCTCTCTCTGCAAAGATCTGAGGGACCTTCACAGAAAATTCCAGGGCTGGAGGGAAAAAAAAATCCACTGGGTCTTTAACCTGCTGTTGGTACCATTAAGTGCATCCCATTACCTGCAAAGAGTCCTTCATATTGGTATTGTACAAGATGGCCCATGAAATGAAACCTTTTGTGATGAACTTATCCATATGACCAGGTGTTCACTTTCAGTATCATTCTTTTTCTATGAAAGCTCTGACTTGTCACAGGAAGGACTAATTAAAAAAAATCTGTGCCCCCATCCCTTTCCATCCCTTTCCTATCTAGAGTACCTTGCTCTATTTGGAGATCCAAAGAGGGATTTTCAGGTTTAGGTGAAAAAAAAAATTGCTTTATTTTGGGTACTATGCACCTTGACTTCTGGGAACAGAGGTATTTTCTGCTCAGCCTCAGGCAGCAAAATGTCTGGCCTTTGTTCTTTATTCAGGTATAGCAGAGAAATTTACTTAGGAAACAGCAGGCAGGAAAACAAAGTTCAATGAACAGAAAAACAAAGAAACAATATGAAATTCATACAGCTTCAGTTTGTTAAAATCTGGATTCACTTGTGCTAGCCTCTGCACCTAAAATGAGTATTTAATTCTTCAAGCTATCTTATTGAGACCAGCAGAACAATTCACAAAAGTGACCACTCACCATGCCCCATAAGCATTGGAATAGGATTCGAACATGATTATTGCCATACATGATCAAGAAAGCACTGCAGTGATCAAAGAAATGAATCAGGAAAAGGAAAAGTGTCACTTCACCTACTTCACTTCATGATATTTTGTAAATATCACAAACACTCCAGGTATCAAAGTATGAATTCAGAAAGTTCCAGATAACTCAGCTTTTGTTACAGGATAACAGGGATCAACAAAGTGAAACTCAGTAAGGCTGGATGAAAATTGTGTCCATGACAGAGTGTGTTCATAATGTATGATGTTTATGTGCTGTACCTCAGTGATCGTGCTGTGTGAACATCTGGGGTGTATGGGATGAGGTCAAGACTTTTCCATGGTATTGCAGGTTGATTGAAATAAACTGAGGCCATTTCTACACTACACTTGTATAGTGCTATTATTCAACTTCCAACATTCTGTGGAATTCTGGGGTTTGCAGTTTACCAAGGCCAAACAGCTCTCTGGCTAAACTGCAAACTCTAGGATTCCACAGGATGTTGAAAGTGGAATAATAGTGCTATAACGGTGCAATGCGGAAATGACCCTAGTGATAATTCAGAGTTCATTGTAGTAGAGCAGTGACTGCTAGTAACCTGTGGTTCGTTCATTCACTCAATTCGTACTCATACAAATAAAGATTACTACCAAGGGTGAATGTATCATCCAATTTTGCTTTCCCCTACATTTGTATTTATTAATCTGAAGTTCTCTCGGTTGCATTCAGAAACAAATCTCTGAATGTCAGGAGGTTCTTAAAAAAAAATGCAAACAAACTTCTCATTTGCACTGGCCAAATTCAATAGATACGGCTTATTCCCACCATGGAGAATGGAGTACCAGCTTGCCGTATAACTGAGGAGCTTGTCAGAAGGAAGAGATACTGCCACTGCTAGAGTACGTCTACATAATACAGTTACAGAAGTTCAGAACCAATGGTTCTATTTTATGGAGTCCTGGGATTTGTAATTCATAGGAGTGGAATAGACCTTTCTAGAAGAGAATATTAAATACCACACCAAATTGCAAATCCCAGGATTTCATAAGACAGAGCCATTGACAACTAAAATGAACCAAATTGCTATAACTGTCCTAATTCAGCACCACTAACATGTTTGAATACATATGCATTAACCCCCCTATACTCTCAATTTTTTCCTAAATGAAAACTTTGATAGACAGCAGTTAAAAAGAGCTGCAAATGAAGTCAAAGAGCTATCTGATTATACAAACAAATACAAATCCCTGCCTCACCTTTTGACCTGAGTTCTTGGCATATGTTAATATGTTAACAGGTTGATGCACTCTGTTGCCCCTTCACAAAAGAGTTTTCCAGAAGAGAATCTGAAGGTTGAAAGGACAGTGTTATGCTTTCAGATGTTTAAGACATTTATTCACAGACATTCATTGTCAGAGACATTTGTTCTTGCCAGGAATCCATTATACAGTACAAAAGAAGCTGCTTCTGGAAAAATTATGGTTTTGTTTCTAGGCACATGATGAGAGTCAATGATACAGCAGTATGTGATAATTTTCCCCCAACTGCATCCAGACCCTTTAGAACCCTTCCCCTGCTCTGTTCTCTGTAAATGTTAGGAATGAAAAATGGAGTGAAATATTCTCCTGTTCAGAGAAGACATGAAGAACTACTCTTACTCTCATTTGTTGTCATCACATGACCATACCCAATGGCTTTGCAAACTATGACCGCCATCCATTTGGCAGCATGATCTCTTTGACTGTATAGTCCAGTGATTCTCAACCTTCAGCCCCCTATATGTTTTGATCTTTGGCTTCTAGAACTCAAAGCTAGTGTGGCTGCCATTGCCAGGAATTCTAGGAAGCCAAAAGCATCTGAAGGAACAAAGCTTGAGAACAAATGGCATAGCCAAAACCAAGAAGAATCTTCTTTTTTAAAAAAATTCACCAAACCGTCTGGAAACCAAGCCCTATGGAGAACAACTTAAGGAGATGGATATGTCTAGCCTGGAGAAGAAAAGATTGAGAGATGATACTACATCCATTTTTAAATGTCTGGATAGATGTTATATAGAGGGTGTACATATTGCTATCCTGCAATTTTGCCTACAAATATAATTAGACAAAAACCAGCTCACACTACTACCGGTAGTAATAAAATCCACAGCTTAGGGAGGGAGTGTGGAAAGCGCTGGCACTTGGCCAGGTAATATAGAAGACCTTACTATGTCTACCAGGCACAGGCCAGGGAAACATTTATCTCTCAAACATAGGATAAGTGACACTTGGCTTGACTGAAGTACATGTAAAAGGGATCCAGGGGGTCTAAACATGAATCTACAGTGTGGTGCAGTGGCCAAAAAAGCCAATGGGAGTCGAGGTTTCATCAACAGAAATAGAGTGTCCAGACAAAGGGACATAATAATACCATTGTATTCTGCTTACATCAGACCTTCCAGAGAATACTGCATCTTGTTCTGGGTTCAACAAAGGTATTGACAATCTGGAAAATATCTGGGGAAGGACAAGAAAGACAAAGGTTTTCAAAGGTTTGGAAACAAAGTCCTATGAGGAACAACTGAGAGAGCTGGGTATGGTTGACCTTGGAGAAGAAAAAACTGAGAGATGATAAGATAGACCTCTTCAAATATTGGAAGGAATGTCATGTGGAAGACAGACCAAGCTTGCTTTCTGCTGTTCCACAGATTAGGACATAAACCAATGGATTCAATGTATAAGAAAAGAGATTCTACCTAAATGTAAGAAAAACTTCTTGATAGTAAAAGCTAGTTGACATTGGAATGAATTGAACTGGAGAATAATGGCATCTCTTTTTTTGGGAAAAGAGGCTAGATGACCATCTCTTGTGAGTACTTTAACTGTTTATTTCTTCATGGAAGAAGGGTTGAACAAGATGACTCTGTATGGAACTTTCTAACTCTGTGACTCTATGATCATTTAAATGAGTATGAAAAAGACAGGTTTGATTAACATTGATGAACATTCCCTCCCTAATGGATGCAGTTTTTGCTGGTGAAATCATGTCTCAGGATACATGAAGGTGGTTGTTGTTGATGATGATGATGATGATGATGATGATTTATATATATTTCTATCTTGCTCTTCCTCCAGTGAGTTCAAGCCACTCTATATGGCTCACTGCAGGATTCTGGGAGTTGTATTCCAAAGACAGTAACTTTTCCAAGCTTTGTTCTGTGACTGTTATATGGACTTTTGACTAATGTATGTGAAATCTTTGAATATTTTAATTGTGCTTTGTAAATACTGTGTGTTATTATTAAGACAACAAATCTTATCTTCCTGGTTTATATATGAAGTTTCCATTTTAGAAGTTGCTTAGCTTTGGCTTGGAAGTGATTTTTAAAATGTAATTCTGTCCGATGCTCATTATAGTGCTTAAAAATAATCCATTGCTGTTAATTATTACAACTTTTTATATACAACTTATTACAACAACTTTTTGTTACTTTCTAGTGGAGAAAAATCCTTTGGGGTTAATGTGATCATGGTATAAAATTTGTTTTTTTCCCCTAGACTTCCTTTAAAATGGCTCCCAAAGGTAACTTTTGAAAGCAACTGGAAACTATTAGTTATTACGTCAAAAAAGCAACTTTGCTCGTGTTACACTGCTTTTGAAGTACAACTTTATTGCAGCCTCATTAGCCCCCCAAAGTCACAGTTATGAGTGACTGTGTTATTTGTTGTTGTTGTTTTGTGCCTTCAAGTAGTTTTCAACATATGGTGACCTTATCATGGAATTTTCTTGGCAAAATTTGTCCAGAGGGGGCCTTTGCCTTCCTCTAGAGCAGAGAGAGTTTGACTTGCTCAAGAATACCAAGTGGATTTCCATGGCTGAGTGGGGATTCAAACCCTGGTCCCCAGACTCATAGTCCAATGTTCAAACCACTACATCACGCTTGTTGTGTTATTTATGCATCTTTTATTTTGCAAGCTATGAATTTACATAAATGTTTAGCAGTGTTCTATAGCCAGGGAAACCTATTTCCATTAAAATGTTGTGATGATTCTAATCTATGCTCTCACTGTTTCTTCTTCCTTTGAAACTGTTTTATTCTTTCCTCTTCATCACGCATTAGTGGTGACCTTAGTTTCATGTGAGTCTATGTCCAAAATACATCTACTTCATTTAGCTTGAATGTACTTAATTATCCAATTACATACCTTCTTATCTATGATTACTTTTTGCCAACTCACATTCTATTTTAAAATGTAATTCCGTCTTGTTTTTGGGATGGACAAACTCCTCTACGATTTTTTGCGGCAGTCAGCTGATGTGCTCATTTATCCTCTCTTAAAAGACCTGTGCTTAGAGTCACCTTGGTATTTTCAAAAATGAATACACCTTTACCAAAATTGCTCTGCCAGAAATTATACCACTTTCTTTCCCAGACTACTTTGCATCTTGCTTCATGAAGCAATCTGTAGATCTCAAAAGCTTGTTCTTTTTATGGCCTTTGTTGCTCTAATAAAAGTATTACATTACTATGCATTTCGAAGCCAAAAATTAATATGCCTTTATCAGACTGTGCCAAAAACTATACAGCTTTCTCTCAGACCAAAAGATCATTGTATGATATGAAGTTCAAACTCCACCTTAGGCTAATCACAGCCACTCAGCCCAAACTACCTCACAGGATTATTGTGAGGGTACAATGTGTCTGGGAGGTGGGGGTGACTGAATTTAATCATGTATAGCATTTTTAGCTGCGGGAGATGAATGAAATGAAATTATAGATATACTTAGGGAAAAAAGGTTGTTTTCAAAACAGAAATCAACACATTCCAATGATCTTTTACGATTTCCCATATTGCAGTCCAATATACATTTACCTGGGATAAAATCCAGTGAGACTTACTTCTGAGCAGACATGGCTAGAATTGCACTGGTAATGCACTGTGCATACTGGCAGTCCATACTAACAGAAGGAATCTCACTCTATCTATCCCTAGTAACTGTTAACAAGCAGGCAGCAAACTCACAGAGTGGAACAATTGATAAATGTCTTCAAATACTGGACTTTTTAATGCAACAAGTCACAACACCATCACTTCATCTCTGTGCAGTCAAGTGCTAGGAAGGTCTAGTAAGTACTAGTAAATTCAATGACACTTAGGCCCTTTTCACAGTGGCATACCATCCTGGCATGGGGACGGAAGAGGAGTGGGACTGTGATGATGCTTCTGCATGATGTCGTCGTGGTCCCACTCATCTCCCATTCTCAGGTGGCGTGATCTCAAATTAAATCATTGACAGGTTTTCTCCATCAATGACCCACAATCACGCCACCATCTCGCACTTACCTGTCCAGCGGAAGGCCCAGAAGTGGGATGGTGGTGCTTCCTGCCCCTTCTCAGCCTGGGAAAGTACTCAGCTGTGCTGTGGAAAGAAGAGGTGTGCTCATCGCACTCCCTTCCTCAGGAAGCCAGTCTGGTGTGGAGGGGACCGCTACCGTTGTGCTCCCTTCCTGACAGATCCACTGCCGGGATTGCCACCAGAAGCCATGCAAGAAGGTAGGGTGTAGAAAGGGCCACACTCCCAGCAAATTATTCAGGGCCACTGAGAGCGAGTTCACTTTCCCTGTTGTTCTCCAATAGTAGTTCTGCATAACAGGTCGGGGCCAACAGTGGACTCTTCAAGTAACCATCTCTAGACCAGGGGAGTGGCTTCAGGCCAAGCAAGCCAAGGGACGCCCAACTGTGCATGAAGGGGTACTACATTGTATGTCTTTTTTAGCACTTGTTGGGGGCTTTCCTGATGCAAGTTTACAAAATTTAAAAATTTGTATCCTTTAGTAAATTTGTCTACAACAAGCGTGTGCGCACGCGCGCGCACACACACACACGTGCTTAGAACATCTAATATTTAACCAATGGCTTCACTATTTAAGTTGAAATACCACAACCTCTCTGATTTGTCTGTGTTTTGAGACTCAGGTGCCATCTCTTTCAGGTTCTATGGATATAAGATACACAGACTTAAGACTTTAATGTTCATCACTACATGATCTCAGTCTAGAGGATAATACTTAACATCATCATCCATTTGAGAACATTGAGAGTAGACTGTTCTAAACTACCGCCTTTGAGGTAGCTCACTTTTATTTTGAGCAATTGAAGAAAGCAGAAGCTGAAATGTTTTACCCATGTGTTAAGGGTTTTGTTGTTGTTAATCACTCATGCACATTCGCACACACTTCCCACACATCATATATACACATAGGCCATTTCCACGCGGGGTAAGTAGAACGGCGCGGTGTGACCTCTGAAGGAGGTCGTCCGCACCTTGGGAGCGGACTGGGTCGGACTACTTGTTGAAGTTCCACACCTCAGTCCTCTCCAGAGCGACCCAAAGTGGTCGCACAGCGTGCTTTTGAAAAACCTGTTTTTACAGGCTTTTCAAAAGCATGGAGCGCGCCACTCTGTGCCACTCCGTTCCCGTGCTCCGGTGCAGATCATGTGGCTGGATAGCAGTGTGTGTGAAAGGGATCTAGGAGTCTTCACAGACCACAAGTTGAACATGAATTGGCAGTGTGATGCAGCAGCCAAGAAAGCCAATGCAATTCTTGGCTGCATCAATAGGAGTATAGTGTCTAGATCGAGGGAGGTACTGGTACCACTCTACTCTGCTTTGGTTAGACCTCATCTTGAATACTGTGTCCAGTTCTGGGCACCCCAATTCAAGAAGGACATGGTCAAGCTGGAGCAAGTCCAGAGGAGGGCGACCAAAATGATGAGAGGCCTGGAAGCCATGCCCTATGAGGATAGACTTAGAGAGCTGGGTATGTTTAGTCTGTAGAAGAGAAGGTTAAGAGGGGATATGATAGCTATGTTTAAATATTTGAAGGGATGCCATGTAGAAGAAGGAGAGGGCTTGTTTTCTGCTGCTCCAGAGACCAGGACAAGGAGCAATGGATTCAAGCTGCAGGAAAGGAGATTCCACCTGAACCTCAGGAAGAACTTCCTGACAGTCAGGGCTGTCCGGCAGGGGAATATGCTGCCTCGGAGTGTAGTGGAGTCTCCTTCCTTGGAGGTTTTTAAGCAAAGGCTAGATGGCCATCTGTCGGGAGTGCTTTGAGGGTGTTCCTGCATGGCAGGGGGTTGGACTGGATGGCCTGTGTGGTCTCTTCCAACTCTACATTTCTATGATTCTATGATTCTATGACTTGTAGGTGCGCACCAGTGCGAGCCTGCAGATCTGCCGGGGGTGGGCTTTAGGCTGGTGAGCTTCAGCAGTTGGTGGGGAGCCTTCACCAACGGGAAGCTGCCATTTTGGATGCCAGAGTAGTGCGGAGCGACGAGCTCACACTACTCCTCGTTAGGACGGACTCAAACGGACCCACCAAAAAGCCAGTGAGTAGCGGCAGGGAGCGTTTCCCTTGCCGTGTGCAGAAAGGGCCATAGACTTCCTCAAAAAACCCAGAGATCTGAAGGGTTCCAACCTAAATCCAAGTCCTGGTTTTTAATTATTTTTTATTTAAAGAACTATAACCTAATAAAATTTAACAGAACAAAGTTGGCTGCTTCAACAAAACATAGAGTACATACATATATATACTTTTCTTTTTCTTGCTTTCAAGTTAAGATGGCATTCTAAAAACACTATTCTTTGTTGTTGCAATGTGCCTTCTAGTTAACTCCTGCTTATGCAACCCTTTCATAGAACTATCTTAGTAAGATTTATTCAGAGGGGGTTTGCCAGTAGAGGTATTTGTAGGAGATTTGTTCAAAGCCTGAGAAAGAGTGACTTCCCCAAAGTCACCCAGTGGGTTTCTGTGCTGAGCAAGGATTTGAATCCTGGTGTCCCAGAGTCCTAGTCCCGTATGCCAACCACTATATGATGCTGAGTCTTAAGTACAAATGGTAGGAACAGACACTGCTGTATCCTGGATCCAAAAGAAAGTGCCATTTGGAGCTAGAGATGGGAGCTCTTCTGGTGTGCTCTGCTGTCTTTCACAGCTTGACACCTAGCTTGGGAGATTGGGTAAGGTCATATGTGAGCCACTCAAAGCTTATTTATTTTTATTTAACTATTAGTTGTGCTTATGTCCTTCTTTTATGCCAGTGGCCTTATTTTTCTCTTCCTTTACATTTTGTATCAGATGCACTGTGTCATGTAGACCAGGATGAGATGAAATGGTCTAGTAACACCTAGCATCTCCCTGGACCTGAATCTCCCAAGTCCCAGTCCAATTTCTAACCAGTTCATCACATGGCTTTCAGTGACTGAAGGCAGACTGGGTCATCTCAAAATGAGCATGATCTATTTCAGTGTTGGGCTTAAATTACTTTTCACATTCTTAAACTGTCAAAAGGGTCACAAATGTTGTGAAATCAAGCAGCCCAATCTGAAGCCCATATACCTTAAGAGTGAGTTCATACATACATGTTCATCCTTCAATATCTGCAACATGAAGCAATTGCTTGAATGTATACTACATTCATAAGTCAAGCACCATAAAATGAGCTTTCATATCACCTAAGATCACCTTGAACCCAATACTTTTCAATGGACATTTTTCATATGTTCAGTTGCAAGACCCTGAGTAATAAATCACTTAAAGCCAAACTGACTGTCACATTGCATTGCCTTATAATATGAGTGCTACATTTATATGTGAACTGTTGGGAATGTTTTACAGTAAAAAAGCAGCAAAAGATGGGGAAAACAGTGCCTTCCATAAATTTTGCCCAAACCTGGCTGTTACCAGGCTGTACACCTCCACACTTTGATATGGTTTAATTGGAGAAATATGATTTAATTGGCAAGTTATATTAATTGGCTTTAACAGAAAATGTACTCTGATGTGACTGAATTGCCATGTTGGGGAAGAGGAAGAAGTTGGCTGAACTGCACTGAAAAGTAGGTCAGAAACCCCCTTTAGGCACAGCCAGGTCATAGTCAGAAAATCACCAGGTAACTCCAAAGATAATAGGCTTAAGCTAGCCATAATGACTCTGCCTTTTGGACAATAGTGAGTGGGATCTTCCCACCAAACTGCTGATTGTTTTAACCCCTCTTCCCACCAACATGTAAATCTCTCCTTTGTCCTCACACCTATCAAACTATTACAGAGCTATCATAATGTCCATTAGTCCTTCGTCACCTAATGCTAAGATTATTAACCCACTCCAGAGCTCATTGTCCGCTCTATGAATGCCATTGTTACTCGGCCAGAGAGCCATTCACATTCTTGCCCTCCAGGCAGAAATCATGTATAAAACCCCCCAGTTTTGGCCAGTTCAGATGCAGTACACCACTTGCTGGTTGCCACACTGTCACTTTGATTCCCGATTGTGTACAGTCCTTAGACATAAGTCTAAGTCGCATCACTGTTTCTTTGTTGCACTCTGAGACAGGTAAATATTATTCACTATGCCCTGAATTTTGCTATCCAAAACCTTTCCTCCCTTTTTCCTTCAGTTAGCCTTGTGTGAGTGTGTGACTGTTTGGATTTTGTGCATATGTAATCAATTCCTCCAATAAAACACATCTGAACTTACTTTTGAATCTCTGGCTGCTTCTTCCTTGCAAAGCCCCCATAAACACTGGGGGAAAGATCTCGCTAGATTACCCTCCTCTTGCAGGCTTCCTAACTAAGCAAATATTCTCTATCTATGCATGGAGGTACTGGCATTGTGGGTGGACCCTTGAGTCACCCATGTTTTGGGATAACATGGCTGCTGCTGTTACTCTTCATACAGTCCACCTAAAGGTCTTGTGCAAAGTCAGTTTTGCTTTCTTCTGCATTTGAATTTTTTAAACTTGAGGTTTTTACATTCCCTAAATGAAGAAATTTGTGAACTCTATTAAGTTCTTTAACACCATATCAAAACAAAATTCTCCTCCATTTATACCAGGGAAGTTGAATATATACAAATCTTCTCAGCTTGGTTGTTGCTGACTGCCAAAAAGATGAGGAGCTGCTTCTGCTTCTTTCCATACCAAATATGAAGAAGCTTGCACAAGTTCTTATCAACACAACCCCAAACTAAAATTCTCAGTCATATCTACTTTGGAATATAATAAGAACTGTTTTATGATGAAAGAATGAGGTGGAATACTAAATAAAAGTTAAGAAGCCCTGGGTGAAAGCCTTCATTAAGCAGCTGGAGTGTAATGCTCTGCTCGTACAATTCTGTGGCCATTTCCACCTTTTTTGCGGGGGTGGGGGAATGGGACACAAGGGTCTTTGCATACCATCGAAATCTTCCCTATGAATGCTTTCAGCCTCTGAGAGGGGCGGAGGAGATAGATGCTGCTGCTGCTGCTGCTGCTTTCCAGAAGGGAAAGGAGGGGGCATGGAAGCAAGACAGCTGATGATGAAGAAGAAGCAGCTCTTGGCTTAGAGAAGGAATGAAATGGGCATGTGCTCACAGATGAATGCACCCTCATATCCCTTTCCCTCTGGGGTGCATGATTTGATTTTTCTTCCAGCAGCAGTGGAATTGGGGTGGGGAAAGTCTTGTACATTGTAGAAAGGGTTACAGAATAGCACTGTGTGCTCCATCCAGAAAGAGAAATAGGCACACAAAAGCCACATGTAGAAACATGCACCTCAGTAACACTTCTACTTAGGAACAGGAGAGAAATTTGTTCATTATGGAGCAAACTTACATTTTGTGTTTCCTAAATTGAGAGCCCAATTAGCACACAGTTATCCATTGGATTTCACAGTTCTTTGAATGTTGCGATGCAGTTCTTCACTCAAAAATACATACAAAACTGTTTATATTAGTGAAAGTTGTGAATATCATGGTTATTGAAGGGAAATCTCTGTGTGAAAGTAAATATAGATATATGTCAGTGTTCCAAAGTCACAAGCTCATATTGAAACTTGAGAGAATGGGCTTATGATGAGATACCTTTGAAATGGATGGGACCAGATATAGACTGATAACAAAAGATAACCCCACCAAAAGTTTTCTCTGTGCATCAGGTTGGGAGCTTTGTACTTTATTCATTGCTTCACAGATATAGAGAATTTTTTGCATGATTATATTTTTACCATTCTTCAGTAAGTTATCCATCTGAGTTATCCACAGTAAGATATCCATCATTTTAACTGTTTCATCTTTACAGTTTTATATTAAGGTTTTTTTTAATGCAACTGTAATGCCAGTTTGGCTAGCCAGGACCAGAACCCCTGCAGAGCATGGGCAGGCAATTATTTTGGCATTCAGAAAAATACTTGACAAAAAATACTCCATTGCGCAATCCCACCTTGCTCCAGTTCTCACTCTCTTGGGGCAGGGGGTAGAGGTAACCATGATTTTAAATGCACAATGTGTTACAGCTACAACTTCCAGAAGATTCAGTTTGAAGGACATAAAAATGGTGGTGGATGAAACCATGGCCACAGAGGGAAGTCTGCTACCTAAACGTCCATGTAGGGGATGGTCCAGAACTGCATCCTCACAACTGCAAACAAAACTGTGTAACTGGTCTTAGACTGCCCACACATGCTGCATGAATATCCAAAGTGTGGCATCATTTCAAAACCAACCCACTTGCTGTGTTCAATGCATTGTCCCTTGGTATATGGTAGGTACATCTTGTAACATCTGGACTTTCCATCTCACTTCAGTATGTAGAATTCAATTTCAAAAGCTATAATACAGCTTGCTGCTGACAGTAGCTGTTTTTGTTAAGCTTGCAAGTGCTGGATTGAGAATAATGTTTATCTTGAATTCCTTTCATGGTTAGCTTGCTGATCAGTACTTTCTCCTTTTTCTTTTAGTCTTTAGAGTCAGACCTTCAGACCATATCCGGCTGCCCACTGAAATTGACTTTAATGAGTCAAACTGGATATTTTTATCTGGCATATGAAACCAAATCATATTTGAGAGCAATCTAAATGACTACTCCTTGCAAAGAGTTCCTGCAGGCTTTTGTATGCACACATGGACCAGAATGGGGGAAGGTAGATCTCTTCTGTGCAGAGCATCTGATCCATTAAGCTTTAAACAGAGACAGGTAAGAAGTAGTCCTGTTCAGGTGGCATGGAGCTCTAAAACTGAGGATAGAGATATAACCTTACATGTAAGCCCAACCCTCAAATATTCCACACCATCTGGATGTAAGTTAAATCTTACATCTTTATGGATTGAAAATGGTAGAAGGTCTGAAGACTGCTACATCATTTCTGTGAGTGGAAGCCATCATGTAATCACCTTCAGTTGCGCATGGTTATAAACCCCTGTTCTAATTTCGCATTGAGCACATAAAGGTATGTGAGGCTTCTGGGTGTGTGGAGATGTTTGGAGTAGGGCCAACATACCACCACCCTTTTAGTCTTTGACATGTTCAGGAGAACCCCTGAAGACAGCTAGTAACTTATTGGCTTTATTGTGCATTCCTCATCGTTTTGCACCAAAGCTTCCTCTTTTCCCTTATTCTTTATTTAAATACAGTTTGGAAACCAAACTTTCAGGCTAATGCCTTCACCTTCTTCTATAGCAGGGGTGGGCAAAATGTAGCCTATGGGCCATGTGCAGCCCTTCGGGTACTCAAAATGCAGTACCTGGATTCCCGCAATTCCCCTAAAAATATAACAAAATTTCCAAGTGATTGTTTTGCTTCAGCCCCTTCACATGGCTCAAAACTAACACAAAATACAGTCACTTTGTCCCCCACTCTCAAGCCCCCTACACACCCTGGAACTCACCCCACTGAAGCACAAAAAACATACAAACAAAAAACCCAGTCACGTATCAGCTGAAGTCAAAATTCAAAGTGACTTCTAAGGCATGTTCCTGCTTGAACTTTAAATACAGCACTTTAACACTTTATTCCCTGCATTTTTTTGTCTCTTAATAAGGCTCAGTACGTTATGAAGGAAACAGCCTGTTTCTAGCAGAAACCTGAGAGCAAAGGTTCCCCCTTCTTTTAAAAAGGAGAGGAAATTACCATATGCCTTGGCTACTACCTACCTTTCAATTCTTCCTTCCGCACATGTACACAGGCATGGCACATCCATTCCAGCTTGAGTGACATCTCTCTAGGAAAATTGTATCTGTAGCTCTCATTGTGAAAATGCATGATTGATTCAGATATATCCCAATCCTCCTTCTCCTCTGTTTGAATCCACACTGAGAGACAAAGCTACAAATCAGTTAAAGTCTCTGACTTGCCTAATACTAAGAGTATAAGGAGATCAGTTCTGGATCAGGCCAAATGCCTATCTAATTTAATGCCCTGTTCACATAGTGGCCAGCCAGATGTCTACGGGAAGCCTGTGCAGAACCAAAACCCAGCTTCCCTTTAGTAAGGATGAGATGCTATCTTAGATAGTGGAACATATCCCAGTGGTGCCTGGTAGCTTCCACATCAGTGGGACTGTGAATCACTCTGTGTTTTCATCCAAAGTTTAAAGATAATTCAACTCCTTTAATACCCCAAAGGCAGCAGATTCAAGCTGGTATTGGAAGCAAAGCAAAGTCACCCTTGGTTACCGCTTGGATGAGAGACTGACAATGAAAAGCAGGTGCTGTAGGCTATATTTCACAGGATGAAATTGGCAAAACCACCTCTGCATATTTCTTGCATAAGAAAGCCCTATGAAATTTGCAGTCACTCTAAAGTGATAGCTGACTTGAAGCTGTCTGTGTTTGGAATAAAACCCAAGGCAGATTCCCTGTCCCATCGAAGTAAGAACTACCAGCATCTGCTGGCCACCACTATAAACACTCCAGTTGGCTGCTCACTAGCTGAAACAATGTTGAAACTGCGAAGTGGTCACTCATTCCTGGCTCTGAACATCAGGGCACTGTCAGACTCTGGACAGCCATGCTAGCTGGTGTCCTGCATGCACACAACTCTCCAAAGTTAGCCAGCCCCCAAATGCTTTCTTCCAAGGTATTTTCCCTGGCTGGGTCTCTGAAAAGTAGCACTGACCACTTTGTGTAGCCATCATGGCTGCTCACAGAGGGTTGATTGTGGTGGTGATGAGTTGGTGGCAATCAGACTTGATGACAGCAATGATAATATGGGGCAGTGGCATTTCAATTGTAAGAGAGCCCTTACCGTTACTTGGAATGGCATAAAATATAAAGGTATATATAGCCATCATGACTAGTAACTTGAATAGCCTTGTATGTTCCTTCAAATTGCTTATCAACTTATGTTGACATGATAAGCTTAATAAGGTTTTCTTAGGTAAGGAATATGGTTTTTGTCAGTTCCCTCCTCTGAAAGATAGTCTATAGCATCTGGTATTTCTTGGCAGTTTCCCATCCAAGTACTAACCAAATCTAACCCCGCTTAGCTTCCAAGATAAGATGGGATCTGGTGCCTTCAGGATATTTAAGCCCTCTGAATAGCCTTATTCTCCATGAACTTGTTTAGCCCCCTTTAAAATCTACCATGTTGGCTAACTACTAAATAGTATGACAACTGCTGAGCCTTGCCCTTTTTTGACTTCACAGTAAGAAAGAAAGAAATCAATTCCCCAACATATCCACCAATTCTGCTTCATAGCCTCTAGATGGAGCTTGTGTATGGAGATTACTGTGTATAATATATTACAGGCTTGCAAATTCAAATTTTAGATGCAAGAGTTTTACCAGTCTAATGGCTTTACTTGATGTATTTCACTGCTTTGCAAACTATATTTCCATGAATGCTAATTGACCATTGATTTTTGCTGTGTTTCCAATCTGTTTTGGAAATCAGGCAGTGACCCTATCCTTGAGCTGTGCCTGTTGATGGGCTGGGATAGAGTTGCATTAGTAAAAGAAATGTAAGAATTAGTGTAAAAAACAAAATAGGCTTATACTGGAGTACTTAGGCTGGAATACTGTTGGTGTCACACACTGAGATAACCTCATTGCATCAGCGCATGTACTTTTACTTGCATGTTGCAAGGAAATACTTGGTACTTACTTCTACAGTGATTTCCACTGGTGCTACAAATCATTTCAATAGCTGAGCAAAGCCAAGTAGTGGCTGGGGAAAGGCAGTACACAATGAGAATAAATTCAGATGTGGTCCATATCCAAGAGAAGAAGTTATGGATAAACCTGGATGCCATGTTTAGAAAGCATACTGTCCTAAAGATATGCGTCTTAAATGTAACTGTACATTTTGCAGAACTACCACTCTGCCACCTTAAATACACCTAATTTTGTCTGCATTTGGAAACTAAGCAGGATTCAGCTGGTCAGTACTTGGATGGGATACCACTAAGAAATGCCAAGAATCTCCAAGCTGGGCTTAGAAAGAATCGTTTCTGAAACCTAGGAGAGATGCTGATAGTCAAAGTTGACAATACCACGCTAGATGGACCTAATACAGGACAGATTCCTGTGTTCCTATGAATCAATTTATAGGTAGTTATTTATATTTATACTATTTATATTTAAGGGTCAAGGATGGTCATTCCTTTATTTGTAGAAAACATATGGTTTAACAATGTGATGCTTCTTTTATTTCCCAATTTTGGAGCATATCTTTTCCAAAACTTCTGATAGGAAGCAAATTTAATTCTGGTGAGAGATAAATTTGTGGACTTCTTGGCTAAGACATCCTACATTTGACTGAGTGCCAGTTGTCTGCTAACTTTTGAGGACTAGATCACTCTGTTAGTACCTTTTCTGACTCTGAGCAAAGGTCACGTATCCTGGAAGTCTCATGAACCAGGAACTTAAGATAGAACCACAAGAACATTCTCTAAAAATAGGGTGAATTTCCAAGCTCCAAATGAGAAGGGACAATCCTGGACTCTCCAAACTGGGCCACCTCATGGAGACTTTTATGTCTCCTGTGGCAAAGCAGAAATTTCAAGTCAAATCATTGTCTCTTTAATTACTTTGCAACTTTACCTAATGGATGAATCGGTGAAAATCAATCCTTGACTGAGGATATCAAATAAAGCAAACTCCTTCCTGCTTTCATTGTCACATATTAAACTTCCTAACCTGTTGCCCTCCAGATATGTTGGCCTAAAGCTTCTATAGCCTTCATCCAGCATGACAAAATTTTAATCCAACGTATCTTGAAACAGGTCAGAAAAGACTGATATAAGACCTCGATTAAACTCTTCACCCTGTTGGATGTACCTTCTGTAGAAGTTCTCCACTGAGAGCTCCCTCAAGGCCAGGTGAGATTGACTTTGCTTCTTTGGAACGTATAACTGAGCCTCTGCCTACATACTACAAATCATCCCAAGTTCAGTACCTACCAATTTCAGTTGAATCCTCTGTAAGACTACAAATGGTCAGAAAGAGTACAACTAACTGATGGCTTATTTATTTATTGGAGTCAACACTCCATCCTGTGAGAAGAATGTCATACGGTCATGCCTTATGGTGTTCATACCCTCTTATCACTTGATATAAGTGCAAAAGCCATGCTGCCAGACATAGTGAGCAAGCTGGTTTTTAGCCAATGAATGGAAAAGATACTAATTTTTTTAAAATGCTTATACCTCATCCTGTATCAGAAGATCTCAGGTTGACATACAGCAAATTCTTTTTAAACAATTAAAAACTATTTAAAATTAAATCAGTTAAAGGCAAATGGTCTAAAAACACATTGAACAATGTAAAAATTTAAAAGCAGTTACAACCTTTTTTTAAAATAAAAACAAAAACCCTGTATGTTTACAAGCTGAATAAGACATTAAATCTCAAAGGTTTTAATAAAAATCCAAGTTTTAAGCTTAATCAATTTAATCAATCAATTAATTAATTAATTACATTTAATTTTAATTGGCTCCAAATGGATCTCTAAGAGGAGAGGATTCCACACTAGAACACAGCAACAGAAAATATTCTTTTCCTCATCCTCATGAAATATGTTGCTATCATAGGTGTTAGACAGAGGAGGGCCTAAGGAGACCTTACCTGAGATCCTGTTTAGCTCCCTGTCATCTCCTTGTCCTGGCAACTGTCAAGTCCTCAGAGGGGCACTGCTACTTCTTGCCAGTGGGAATGAAGAAGTAAATGGTCTTGGCTCAGAGGAGGGAAGAATCAACTATGTGATTAGAGATGGAATGCACTTTCCCTTTTCTTCTCCTTATTGTCCAGACCAGTCAGATAATTATCACCTGCATTGCTTTCCTTTTCCCTCTCCTCTGCACCAGTAAGGAGCAGCAACTGCCTCTCGTAGGGCTTGGGTGGGTGGGTGGGGGGCGGTTTTGGATGGGAACAGAAGGAAAGTAGCCACCTGTACTGCGTCCCAAAATAGCAAGATGGTTGTGTAACCAACACTGGCATGTTCTTATGCCACTAACAGGATGCCACCCACAGGCAAATAATGTTCACTTGAGGGATAGTTAACTAAAATCCTCTTCAGGAAGAGCAGCCACATAACCTGAGTGAGGGAAGGATCAGGACTTGTTCACCTTTACATGCTCACCATATGTACAGGTGAACATGAAGCTGCAGCAAGAAGTGGGTGTATCTCTGCCAAATAGAGTTAAAAGCACAATAATACAAAGTTAAAATATAATTAAAGTATCAATAGTATTAAATACAATTAAAAGTGTGAACATTAAAAAGAAAAAAACCCAAATGCACACAATACAGCACATTACTGAAGGTCCTTTCCTCTTAAGTAACCAGTCCTCAAAGGCTGACCCAAACAAAAGTCTTCATTTGCCCATGGGCAGAAAGCAGGGAGGGCACCATTCTAACCTCTCTAGCAAGAAAGCTCCATACCCTGGGAGCAGTCATTGTAAGAAGGCCTTCTCCTATGTTCCTACAAGGTTCATCTGTAAGGCTGGTGAGACAAATATAAGGGCCTCTCCAGAAGATATCAAACATGGGCAGGCTCATACATAGAGATGTGGCCACTGGACTTAAGCTATACAGAGCTTTGTTGGTCATAACCAGCACTTTTAAGTGTGCCTTGAAATGCACCAGTAGCTGGTGGTATGCTTCTTGTTGCCCTCTTCATTTGGAGCATTCTTTCTAACTCTTCCAAAAAGGGATAGTGCTTTCTCTTAAAAATCTCTATGTAATAAATATCTAACATCCAATTAAAAATATTTCATCAGTACTGGTAGATAGAGAGATAGCTGGACAGATAGATAGTACATGTCTATCCTGTCTGCCATTAGTTAAAATGCTGAAATTCAGATAAAACCAAAGAAAATGGAATAAATGCTTCAAGGCAAGTTGTAGAAAGCTAAAACAGATGGCAGTAGCCATTATCACTTTGAAAGAACTGAGAATTAATGTGTTGGCCAGGCAGTGCATGAAGACAAATTATGTAATCATTTATGTAAAATGAATCTAGAATGAGATAAATGCAGCACAAAAGAAGTTTGGGCAAAAGTGGCCATCAGAATCCAAACAAAATAATGGCAAACATATGCTGGGTAGTAAATAGAATCTTGAAAAACTCTACCTAACTGGAGAAAAACTCTACCCAACTTAGAGAAGTAAAAAACTTTTGTACTCTCTGGTAGAAAGTAAGCACTAAACAGTAATGAACTAGTAGAATATGGAAGACAGTCAAGTCCAGCAAGGGAAAGGAATATTCATTTAAGTTAAAAAAAAGGGCTTTCACTGTGAAACACTCATTTTTCTCATTGTAATAGTCAACAGGGAGGATCTATTGTTCTCTAATCTTTTACAGTCAGGTAGCCCTGGGGCCATATGTGACAGCTGCCTATTCCCTCTGTGGCCTATGAAGTCAGTGGGATCCCACCCAATGCAGGAGAAAGATTACTGCTTTCTGATTTCCAAGACATTGTGGTAGAGAATTAGCTTTCCCAGTGGAGATTGCTAGGGGGGCAATGTGCTAGGATGTGTGTGATGTGGAGGCGAAAGTGTGTGTGCACACATGCATGTGTGTATGCATGAGAATGCATTTACCTGTTGTCCCTGATGTCCCAGCAGACATCAGACACAGTCTGTTGGACCAATAAACATTGGAAAATTAAGGGGAAAGTGTCACATTTGGTGAAGATTCTTCAACAATTCTGGGCCTTGGTTAAAAAGTGTATTTATTTATGGGTGCACATGACAGGGGAAAACTGGTAAGTTGTGACATGTTATCTTTTAAGAAGCCTGTTCAGTATTCCCCATCTTCTCACTGTGGAAGTCTCATATTTTACAGTATATGATTTCAATATAACTGGCCTGAACTATGGTGTATGTATGAAGAACCAAGACATGTCGTGTGATAGACAAATTTAGGTTAAATGTCATCCAGGTAACTTTTGGAATACTTGTTCAGATGGCTCCACTTCTTAGTGTTGCAACCACCATTCACAGCCTAGGCCATTGCGATACTAGACTGTTATAGTGCTATTATTCCACTGGCAGCATCCTATGGAATCCTGAGGTTTGCAGTTTAGGCCTTTGAGGCCCCTCCCTAAACTGCAAACTTCAGGATTCCATAGGATGTTGAAAGTGGAATAATCACATTATAACAGTCTAGTGTGAAAATGGCCCTAGAAAAATCTATCTCAACATCAGATCTTGTGATTGAAATTAACTTAGCATGAGACCAAAGGTCACTTAATGGGCAAGACAAGAGATACTATATGCTAGGTTGAATACAAGACAGGGCTCCTGGAGCTCTAAAATTGTTTGCAGATCCTGGATCAGAAAAAACTGTCATAAAGCTGCAGCAGCAAGACCTACAATATGTCTTCTCCCTTATCCCGACTCACATTTTACCTGATGCAGTCCCTCCCAACACAGCTAGATACTGACTGGTGGGGCATAGGGCAATGGTGTTAGAGAATCCTCATCCTCTTCATCAAGTTCTGTTGCTGCATCTAGTTGCATATTGCAATAAATCCAGCTATAAGAGCAGAACTTGATGTTTCTCTACAACCATCGCCCCATTCTCTGCCAGCCAGTGAATAGCCTGGGAGTGGAAGTACATCAGCTAAAGGTTGGGTTTTGGAGGATGAGGGAGAAGACTTGCCTGATGGAACTTTTCAGTACATCTTTCTGACCTACGATCTGCTAAATTTTGAAGCTACAGGAGCCCTTTCCCTCATTCAACTTGTTAAAATTAAAAAGTGTACTGCTTAAGTGGAATCATTTCACCATGGAGTCTCTAGGAATCTTGTTAAAGATGTCTCCTAAAAAGGATCCACTGCTGTTTCTTATTTCATATTACATGCCAGTTCAGGCTGATGCAGCATAAGATAACCAGAATGGAAGAATGGAACAATATGCTAGTATAAGATATGCATAGTATACAATAATCAAGAACATTTGCTTATTGAGTTATAGGAGGGGAAAAAAAGAACACTTGAGGTTCTGTATCAACCTCACAGAGCCTAAAGTTCTGCCAACATAGTTAACCTTTAGACTGCTGGTGAGGAAGGATGGAGGTGGCCAGTCAAGTGGCAGTACTGCTGTTTTTTGCCTTCAAGTTGTTTCCAATTTACAGCAACTCCAAAGCAAAACACTTGTAGGATTTTCTTGGTAAGATTTGTTCAGAGAGAAGTTTGTCTTTGCCTTTCTCTGAGGTTGAGAGAATGTGACTTGCCCAAAGTTATCCAGTTGGTTTCCATGGCCAAGTGGAGATTGGAACCCTGGACTCCAAAATCATAGTCCAACACTCAAACCACTACATCATGCTGGTTCTCAAGTGACAGTGCAAGAGAATTGTTTCAATGCATTCCTATGACCAGTCAGCAGCTATTTGGGCAGGCGGTTGTGCTGTGCCCAAGCACTGAATAAGCGTTTTGCATAGGGAGGGATCATCATCATGATCATCACCACCACCACCATCACATCATCATCATCTGTTTATATAGCCCCATCACTGTATAGAAGGTGCTGTACAAATAAAAGAACAATAAAAAATGCTCAGCCCTGCCAAAGGCATACAATCTATCACACACACATACACAGACAGGGTGGGAGGAAAGTAGAAGTAATACAAATATAAACTGGGTATCTCCTCATATAATGCTTTAAAAAGCAGATATACTAGTGTAAAGCCCCAATATGATTGTGGCCAAAGAATCCAGGGCCCATTCACAGGGCAGAATTATAATGCTATTATTCCACTTTAACTGTCATGATTCCATCCTATGGAATCCTGGAATTTGTAGTTTGATGATGCACCAGAGCTTTCTGGTTGAGAGTTCTAAGTATACCTCCCTAAATCGTCAATCTCAAGATTTCATAAGATGGAACTACGACAATTAAAGTGGAATAATAGTGCTATAATTCTGAAGTGTGAATGGTTTCCTAGTAAAATCCTCTTTCTCCTTATTCATTGGTCTCCATACATTATAGCATTCATTTCCAATAAACCTGCTTGTTTTTGTCATCTCATATCACCTGTATGTCAGCGAAGCAGAAAATGCTGTGTTCCCTAGTTTCATTTCTGCTCAGAACATATTTATTTGCATTCCTCTGGGTAACTGCTAGCTGTCTTCCACAAGCAAGCTGGCCAACACTTAGATTCTTAAGCAGTGGAGAATTTCCCCCATTTGGATAGAAAAGCTGTCGAAAGCACTTTCATCTTCCAGGTTTTCTTTTATTTCCCATGTGTGTATTCAATGGCATAACATGTCCTACAGAGTATTAAACCCGTCATTGCAGTGAGATATACTGCTGCTCCCAAACCTGACACTTTGTCCAAGCTTTGACAGTGGAGAAAAATCTTGGATGATTATCTTTAAGAGGATTTTCTCAGAATCCACACTTGTGTAAAATAGTAGGATTTAGGGGGTTAGGTAGAAAACAAATTTTCTTTGCAACATGTGCCTGCAAATTTGATATCAAAAATATTTCATATCTGTTTCTGACATTCAGATCTTTGATGTCAAGATTTGGCATTTGCCAAAGTTTTGGAGATGATCTGCAGTGATTTATTTGCCTGTATTTGATATCTGGCATACAGTCATGTATAATATTCCTTACTTGACAGTCTATGAGATTTCAAAACGACCAAGAGATCCCAGTAAGTATAAAGCATCTCAGCTCTGAAGAGGACAAATTTCCCACTTCAAATTTAAGTTTCTTGAGTGAAAATTAGAGGGGTGCAATGAATGAATTTGTAATATTTGTAGATATTACTTTTAGTTCCAAGTCAAATCAAAGCATTCAATTTCCCTCATTTTCTGTTGGTTTCGCAGCACAACACTCTGCTAGAAGTGTTTGTGTTAGGGAGTAGGGAAGACCCAGAAAGAAGTGATACATGTTAACATAAAGATTCTTAGGGGTTTTCCACACTTTGAGGGGGAAATGGGGCAGTCCGTTGCTCACCGGACTGGCACGCTCCCCACGACGATCCATGACGATCCGGAGCAGCGCGCGCCCGCGCTACACACTCTCCAGAGACGAAAATGAAGGCTTCTGGTTGGCAGAGGCTCTCCACCAACCAGAGATGCTTGCCAGCCGGAAGCCCACCCCAGGAAGATCTGCAGGCTTGCCCTGGCACAAGCCTGCAAATCTACACTTAGGACAGTGATGGACTGGGGTGTGCTGGGCTATTGAAAATCCTCTTTTAATCAGTCTTTCAATAGCACAGGGAACCACCAGTTCTCGGCGTTCCAGAGCAGGCTGAAGTCTGGACAAACATTAAGTATTCCAGACCCAGTTCGCCCCCAAGTGTAAACGTCCTCGCTGGAGGACATGTCGCCCCGTTTTAAATATAAAATGTGGAAAAGGCCTGAGTTATAGTCACTGATTATGTGAAATCCTACTCTGATGTTTACTCAGTAATGTTTATTGTCCCTGTCTCTCTCAAGGACCTTATGGGGGGTCAGATACTTGACCAAGAAGCACACTGATTATCAGTGACCAACTCTGAACTCCAGCTACATTAAAAACAAAAACTAAAGCAGAATTACAGACTTCCTAAGATATACTGTATGTACATGTGTATGTGTGTGTGTATGTGTATACACACACACACATATATACACACACACATATATACACACACACTTATATATATACTCATATATATACTCATGTGTTCTACTCAAGTCCTGAGAGAGTAGAGGGGTTGGTACTTCTTTTAGGTTGTCCAAGGAGAGACTTAGCTTTGCCTTTCATCACTCTACTCAGAGAAGGGGATGGTTCCTTTTTAAAATAAGAATTAATATTGTACCTTAACTTTGATCAAAAAAGAACCATCTCATTCTCTTAGTGGAGTGTCAAAATGCCTTTTCGAATGCCTGGGCAGGAAAATGATGGTGGTGATGGCCAGGGGCAGCTGGTCCCCTGAGGGTGCACTGGTGTTTCCTCTCTTCATGGAGTGACCCTGGGCTTATCCATGGGTCATACCAAAATCTACTAATTTTGTCCCCCAAACCTGCCCTCAATTTATACATGAAGTTGACTATCCACAACTGTGTATGGTAATACTGGTTTCTCCACCTCTGTGAAATCATTCTCCCTTTTGAAAAGTTTGTTCATTTGTTTGTTCATTTGTTTTGTTTTTAAGATTTCATATCTGAGATCCTGCATCAGGCATAATGACCTCCGCCTTATGCAGCTGTAAAACCATTTATATTTTATGACTGTTTAGTGACAGGTTGGGGTGGGAGGAAGTAGGTGACTAAATAGTGTGGATTTGAACCTATCTCAGCTGCAGTTTTTCAGAGCCTTTAGTGACTGAAGATGAAGGTGACATTAACAAAAATACTGCCTCTCGCCAAGTAAATCACTCTCTCTCCTTCTCTGTTCTTCCCTCCCTCTCTCTTTCTAAACTTATTGCATGTTGATGCCTGTTCTACACATGGAAGGTGGGTTCAATTATCCTCCACTTTCTGCACAATGCATTATTAACATTATAGTGCAATTCTATGTGTGCATATTCAGAAGCAAAGCCTGCTCTGTTAGCTCCTGTCACTTCATGTATGCTGTTTAGAGGCAAGAAAGGAATAACTGTTAAAGGCAGTAATGACCATTTGAACATGAACAGCAAAATGTCTAGGAGGGGGAAGTAGTTTTTCTACTTACTGGTGAAGAACTATAGTTGGGATAGGCTGCAATCCAAAATGTACCTCCTTCCCTTTCTTCATTTCTCCTCCCCACCACAGCCAGTAAAAGACCATATCGGTGCTACACAGGACTTGACTGCTGCCTGTGGGGAGCTTTGGGTATTGTGTATGATGGAAAGTGTATTACATGCAGCAGCTTGCAATTTTGATTAAGGAGTATAAAGATGCCAGTGAGTAAAGAAACAAACTAAGGCTTTTTAATAAGTACTACATTACAGATAGATTGCTAAGTTAGCACT